>WIDE01000329.1:0-10090 GCA_015039315.1 Clavulina sp. PMI_390
AGAAGAAAGGGCATCGACTAGCGAGCCTTTATAGGAGAGGAGTCGATGTAAACAAAGCATAACAATGGGCGTACATATAGTATCCCTTACAATCTCCCCCACAGAACAAGACCGGGGAGGGAAACAAACCGGGCTTGGGCGACGAATGATAAAGGGATCGTAAGGAACATATAAGAATGAGATAGTCAGGAAAATAAAAGGAGGGTGAAATCGCAAACAAGTAGAAGGAGAGACAACGCAAGAATAAGTACCAACAGAAGGAGCTAGCAGACACGATTCTTATCGAAAGCTTCCCGAGAAGGGAGAGATGGCTCCTTGTAAGCAAGAGGTGAAAGGGAATAAGCTTGACACCAACGACGCGAAGCTGAAGCCAGTAACATGAGGTCATCATCGGTGAAGCCATATCGAACCATCCATTTAAGGATCTCGTCATAAGTCCAAGTGGAGCGTTGAGCGTTGCGGAAACACATACGCCGATCAGGGGAATCCCAATTGCACCACTTGCCGTGTATGTTGTAACGAGCAAGCCGATCCACATCGCGCCTGCTGAAATGCTCCCGAATCATGCGTGCGTCTTTCTCGATCACCTCCCACCGATGAAGCATGGAGCGGCAAACGCATTCAAACCAATCTCCCACCATGCCTTTGCGGACTTCTTGGCTAACACGAGCCTTGGAGTCCTTGATGAAGGGGTGAGGGGTTAGGTGTCTAACAAGACAGAGCACTCGGAATTGCTCAGGATAGGTGACATGACCCTCGCCGTCCGTCGAGATGCCGTGAAGCATTTTGTCAGGGTGCCTGAGGAAGTATTCAACCCAGTCGGCAAAGGTACCAAGCGGTCCCGGACAGTCAGCACCGCGAACGGGAACGCGGCGGTGATCGTCTTCGACGTCGGAGTCTGTGTTGTCAGGGACGTCATTGCCGTCGGCCCGTACTCTGCGACCCATGGTCTTCTGTCTCTCGCCCTGTTTACGGATGGGGGTTCCAGGCCGGAATCCTGACTTGGGAATGTCAAAGGGCTTGGGACCGTCAAGTCCCATTCGAGAGAGAAGAGAACGGCGAGGGGAATAATCTCGAGGTGGAGTGGAAGACCGGCGAGCATGAGGGGATAAGGAGCGGGAGTGCATAGCTGATTGACTACGGCGATTGCGGTAGCCACGCGAGCAAGAATGTGAATGCAAACGGGAACGGAAACGGGAGCGAGAGCGAGAGCGAGAGCGAGAGCTGCTACGGCTATGACAAGTACGGGACCGGGAACGGGACACGGAGGATGTCTGGTCGAGAGGCTCAAATGAAGCCAGAGACACGGCCCTTGACGATGAGCGGTATCGGGAACGACTGCGCCTGTCCGTCGTCGAGGAGCGCGATCGAGATCGCCCACGCTCATGTCCGCGGGAAGAGGAGCGGGATCTGTCGTGACGAGGTGACTCGCTTCCGTTAGAAAGGGAGTTCTCGGATGGTGACTCATGGTTGTCGGTGGTGGATCCCCCATCTCGATCGTTAGATGCTTCTGGTGCGGCATCCACGATGGGGGTGGGGGGAATACTCGCAGGCTGGTCAACAGCCGTGTTGGAGCCACTGTACGCGGCCCTGATGGCCTCCGCAATCTTTGCTCTGGGCTGCAGGAGCTCGGCAGGGGAGGTGCGGAGCCAGGCCCAGATGATCTTCAGGCTCGGGGCTGGAGACGGCTTGGGGAGGTTGGCATTGGGCAGTCCAATAATTGCATTGAATACTGCATCTTCAGCGTCCTGGATTTCCTCAGGAATAGTTCCAAGCCAATCAAGGACGGGATTGGAGAGTGGATCAGGAGCGGCAAGGCTGTCAATGGAGGTGAAGGTTGAGGCTGCAGGTGAGCCATAGGAGATTGAGGGAGGGAAGAGATTGGAGGTGAAAGAATCAACAAAGGACTGAGCAATGTCATGGGGAATGATGGCTGAAACATCGGAGGCAACGGAGGCCTCAGGGTTAACGGTGTTGGAAGGGGTTTGGTCCATAGAGAAAATTGTAGGAGGAAAAGGGGGGAATATCAGCGAAGGAAAAAGGGAAAAGGATGAAACAGTATAAATAGGAAAATTGTGGGCACCGAGTCAATTGGGTGCCACAACGGAAGTTTTGGGGAGGTCTTTGGGATCGGTAACCCCCCGGATGATGAGGTATTGATCAAGCGCAATTAGGTGCTGGGCATCCTGGTAATTGATCCATGAGGAATCACCGGTTGCCCACTTTACCAGGAACTTGAGCGTTCGACCGTTCCACTGATGAGCTAAGATCTCATCAACCTCATGCTCTGGTTCGCGAGGTCCCTCGAGGTCAAAACCGGGGGGGATCTGGCGGTTAGGGAATACGGCATCGTCAGAGGCATAGTAAGGGCGGAGGAGCGAGACATGGAAGGTTGGGAAAACTCCTCGAGCCGTGAGGATGGAGGCGAGATCGACAGTATAACGAGAACTTGCCCAATCGGCTAGGGTGATCACATAAGGACCAATGAAGCGAGGAAGCAGCTTCGTTATTAGGGAGCGAGGGAGGTTAAGGTTTCGTGTGGAGACGTAGACTTTGTCTCCAACACGATACTGAGGGTCGTCCGTCCGTAGCTTGTTAGCATAGTAAGTCTGATTGACTCGACTCTCGATTATGGCATCGTGAGCAGCAGCGAGAGTCTCTCGAGCATGACGGACATAGGCGGAGACGCCAGGGTAAAACGATTTGGGGATAGCGGGGACCGTGGAAGGGATGTAGCCATAGTTGAGCTCGAACGGGGCGTAGCCAGAAGATGCATTCACAGCGGAGTTGAGGGCGAACTCGGTCATGGCAATCTTATTGATCCAATCGCTCTGGTCGTTCATCACAAAGGCGCGGAGAATAGTGATGACATTCTGGATTTTGCGCTCAGTGATGCCGTCGGTCTGAGGGTGGAAGGATGTCGACATGAGGAGGTTAGTTCCCAAGAGACGATGAAGCTCTCTCCAGAACTTCGAGGTGAACTTGGCATCTCGATCAGAGACGATGCTCTCGGGGACGCCATGTAAACGGATCACGTTCGAGATGAACTGGAGTGCCAAATCGTTCGCCGTAACTCGAATGGAAACGGGGACGAGGTGGCACATCGACGTGAGTCGGTCTACAACAACCCATACGAGATCGTGGCCTCGGACTTCAGGGAAAGGTCCCACAAAGTCCATTGCGATCGATTCCCAAGGTCGGGAAGGGATGGGAAGGGAATGCAGAAGGCCAGTAGGCTTCTGTCGAAGCGTTTTTGTTGTCTGACAGGTAACACATGTCTTGCAGAAGCTAGCGACTTCTTTACCAAGAGATGGCCACCAGTAACTTCGTCGAATTAATTCGCCGGTGCGGAGAGCCGCAAGATGACCAACAGTAGTATGAGCGAGGTCGATAATGATTTCCCGTGCCCTCCGGCCTTGAAAAACGGAGTCTGGGATGCAAAGCGCAGAGTCCGAAGCAGAGGGGTGGAAGAGAATGAGACCATCGCGAAGCTCGAACGAGCGATGGTGAGTTGGGTTACTCAGGATCTTCCGAAACAGGGGATCATCCTTGTACGACGAGCGAATGTGTTTCATGAATTTGTCGTGATCGCCAAGGGTGATCTTGGCGCCAGCTGGGACTGGCGGATCGAGAAGGTTTAGCAACTCGTCTGGTTCAGAGCCGCTCGATTTCCCAGGTTCAGCAGGTACGGTGACAGGGGCATCGGGCAGTGCAACGTCCTTGCCAGGAGGCTTAGGAGCTGATCCCAATGCTATCGACGACGTTTTGGCGTGGTCAATAGCAGGAGACTTGGTTGCTGGCTTAGCTTGCTTGCGAGCAGCAGCCTTCTTGGCAGTCGAGCGTGGAGCGGCCTTAGCGGTTCCAGCCTTAGTACTAGCAGGATCGACCCACTTAGAGCGTTCGGTAGCAACACGCACACGAGTTCCTTGACGTTGAACCGTGGCCATGTTAAGACGGAGCGGGGCAAGAGGTGGACGAGTAGGGGACTCGTCAACATCATCCATGTCCAAAGCACGGAGTTCCGCCACGTATCGCAGATCGTCGCGAATGCTCGTAGCGCTTTCAACCAGTGAGCGGAGGTCGTCAGCGAGCTCCCTAGACCAATCTGCAAATGTTGCATCCACCAGCGCGAGGATCTGGTGGTCGCTAAGCTTATCAAGGTCCTCCATCGAGATCCAGCGAGCGCCGTAAACGTAGAGGTACTCTCTTATCTTGCAGAGGACATGATAGTCACGCCTTAATCCCGCAGGGCGAGAGTGAGTGCGGCGGATGCTCCAAAGAGCAGCGTCGCGAAAACGCGATTCACGCATATAGTCGTGTTCGACACCTGTCATCTCATCAACGAGAGGACAGGCCTCAGGTACATTCTCGGCATCGCTATCATAGCTGCTGTCGTCAGCAGTGAAGGGAGGCTCGGCGGGAGGCAGGCTGCTCTCAGCCGGGAGGGTAGTCGCAGGAGAAGGCTGGGGGGTTGTAACACACTCCAGCTCTGGTACATCCTCGTCATCGTTGAGCTCAGCCATGTCAGAATCGGCTACATTGTCCACCGAGGGGCCAGCATTCCAGATATCGTCGATCATACGACCCATAGCGATACGGAGGTTGGAGTGGGCGTAGTCAACGACACGGAAAGGGGTAGAGGCGAGGGGAGAGGGCTTCTCGCCGAGACGGTTGTATGGTAGATCTTCACCCTCGGGGTCCAATCGAACGTCGATAGATACTAACTCATGCGGGCCATGAGGAGTATTCTCAGGCTCGTTTGCGAAAACGCGCGAGAGGGCGTCGGCAGCGGTATTAGACTTCCCCTTAACGTAGAGAAAGTCGAAATCGAGCCCAAGGAAACGTTGAGCCCATCGTAAGTGACGAAGATTGGTTGGAGTGCGATTACGAAAGAACTCAAGGGCCTGGTGGTCCGTTACGATAGTGAACTTGATGCCAGTAAGCTTCTCACGAAACTTTTCAACACCTTCAAGCGCGGCAAGAGCCTCAAGCTCCATTGGGAAGTATGCGCGCTGGGCCGGCGTGAGCTTCTTGGATAGAAACGCCGCGGGTCGAGCAGATTCCCAGTTGGGGCCTTGAGATAGAATAGCGCCAATGCCAGAGGTAGAAGCGTCGCAGACCAGCCAGATAGGCTCGTTTCGGGAAGGGTCAATAGGGCGCAGGATTCGAGAGCGGGAGGCGATGTCGATGATGGACCTAAAGGCCTTCTCATGGACATCGCGCCAAACGAACTTGCGGTTATTGGAAGACATTCCAGAAAGAACCGCAGCGTACGAGCCAACGTCCGGGAGGAAGTGGGCGACATACTGAACTAAGCCAAGGAATTGCTGGATATCCTTGTAGCAAGTAGGAGTTGGCCAAGAGCGAATTCGACCCATCTTGTCGGAGTCTGAATGGAGACCTTCAGCGTCGATAATGTGGCCAAGGCAATCCATGGAGACGGAGTAGGGGTCGAACTTCTTGGCGGAGATGAAGAGCTGCTCGTCTTTGAGACGCCGCAGAACCCAACGAAGGTTCTCCTCATGCTCGGCAAAGGAGTTCGTGAACACAAAGATATCATCCAAGTAGACGTAGATAGATTTGCCAATTCGATCGCGGAAGACATGCATCATCAACCTTTGACATGTACTAGGGCCATTGAGGTCGCCCTGTTGGATCACACGACTGTTGAAAGTGCCGAGAGTGGAGGTAAAGGTCGTGAGATGCTCATGTTCCGGAACCACACGAATCTGCTCGAATGCGTCGGTCATGTCAATCTTGGTCCGGAACTTGCACTTGGCGACGGCACTCCGGACAATATCCTGGTCAGGCAGGGGTGTAACATCCAGATGGGTGTTGTCATTACGCTCGCGAGCATCGAGAACAGTCCGCATCCGACCATCCTTCTTTGGAAGGCACATGAGTACTTGCGCCTGAGACGCAGTGGTAGGAACCCAAATCCCAGCATCGACGTATTTGCGGGTTTTTTCCGTGAGTTCGCCACGAAAGGCTTCTGGGCAGCGAGGCGTTCGCCCAATGTACCGCTTGTCAGGATCCTTAAGGCGAATCTCGTGGTTGATCTCGCGAACAGGAGGGAGAGGGATTTCGTTGTATGGGGGTCCAAAGACGGTCTCATAGCTCTTCTGCCAGTACGATCGTCGGATCTTTAGAGTGGGGTCGGACGACCGATTGTCCCGGGACGATAGAGACTTGGAAGCCGAACGAGGGGTTACCTCACTAGGAGCATAGGTAGCACCAGTAGTGCTAGTGGAGCGGAGCGGGTTCGTTGGCTGAGGATGACGGTCAAAGCCCTCTAAAGGAGGCGGCTCGTCGTCCGAAAGGTCTTCAAGGTCGTCACCCTTAGTACTTGCACTAGCAGGTGCCTGGGCGGTCTCTCGAGGGACAGGAGTGGTCGCGGCCTTCATCACAACACTTTTCTTGGTGGGTGAAGTGAAGGCGGCAGCTTCCTCGTCGCTGGAGAGGCCGTGCAACAGTTGTCCGCCAAGAACAATAGTATTTTCACCTAGATCGATGCAAGCCTTCATGTCGCGAAGGGCTGGAATACCCCAGATAGCGTCATACCGGTCGATATTAACGACGTCGTGGTAGAGGTTATCCGAGAAAGAACCAAGGCGGATGGGAACATAGGTGCCGGTTGTCAGCTTCGTCTTGCTACCTTTGCAGGCAAGCTGGAGGCCGACAGGGTGATCGAGTGTGAAGGTAGACGTCTTGGTGACCTTCACGAAGTCAGGCGAGAGCGCATTGACGGTGGCTCCAGTGTCGACGCAGATCAGAGCTCTGGCGCCATTGATAGGCAAGCAGAGCGTCATGAGATGCTGAGACTCGGGCGAGCGAACAGGCTGGCCCGGGTTCGTAGACATAGGACTAGGGCGAGTGCGCATCTTGGAGTCGTACATGACGGGAGTAGAGGAGCTTTCGCCCTTACGAGACTTCTTGTCGGTGACCCTAGCCATAGAAAAGCGCATCGCGCTGACTCGAGGAGCAAATAGCTCGTCATCAGAGCTAGAATCGTTGTCCGAGAGGTGTTCCGATGCTGAGTGGTATGATTCCTCAGCTGAGGTTACTGCTTCGTGGTCCTCAGCGTCAACAGGGGCTTCTTGGTCAGTTGCTGAATCCCCGCCTTGCTCTAGAGGCTCGTCGTCGCCCATACTAGACATCTCTTCCGCATCAGCGAGTGCTAGATTGATGCGACGAAATTTTGGGCAAGCGGGGTTGTCGGCAAAGTGACCAAGACCACCGCAAGCATAGCAGCGTAGATTACGAGCGTCCAGAGGAGGCTTAAGCGTATTTGACTTAGGTCTAGAGTCGGAGGGCTTGAAGGTAACAGACCGTTCGCGATCGCGAGGAGGATCGCGCTTCAAGTCCCCGGACCTAGTGAAGGAACTCTTAGGGCGGTCACGACGATCGCGGCGATTGTTGCGATCGTGGTGGACGGCGCGCTGATTACTGGACTTGGAATCTCGAGAAGAGGTTCCGCTAGGAGCATGACGAGAGTGAGATGATCGAGTAGAATCTTGCATTTGAATTAGACGTTGGGCGTTCTCCACCATCTCGGCCTTTTGCACAAGCTCTTCGATGCTATTGTGCTCAGCGGAGACGCCGTGGGTGCGTATCATCTCGTCATGTATCTCCTTAGGCAGCTTTGCCAGGAAATCGGTGGCAAAGGCATATGTGCTGGGCGGTGCAGGCAGGCGTCGAGCCAGAATATGTTGTCGAACGAGTAGGCCACGGGCGCCATCTTTGCGATGGTAGCGAAGAGCCTTGTAGTCTTCAGAGGCTTGTAGACGCGTCGAGGGAGGAATGAAGTTGTCGTGCAAGGCGTGGAGTAGGTCGCGGAGGGTCCAATCTTCGACGAGACGATCAGGAGCGTCAACCTCGGCTTCGTACCACGCAAGAGCGTCGCCTTCCAGGTTGAGGCCAAGAAGTATAACGCAGTGGGCGTCGTTGGACGGCCCAACAAGGTTGTTGATAGACAGCCACTTGATAAAACTAGTAATCCAGGTGTGGAACGTCTCGACACGAGGGGTACCAGAATACTTGTCCGGCGAGGGGACCTTAGCTTTGCGCAGAATCTCAGCGGCACCCTTTTCGGTGGGCTCGCGATCGAGGTGCTTGGCGAGAAGCTTGTCGATATTCTCGCGAGCTTGGTCGTGATGGAGCCTGGAGCGCTCGGCGGCTTCAGTCGCGGAGCGGACGAACTCGGCGGGAGCTGGAGTAACGAGCGGGCCACGAGGGGGAACGCTGGTAGACTCCGCAAAACGGGCAGATGTTGGGGCAGTGAAAGGGGCGTGAGGCTGGTCAGGAGCTGTAGGGACGAATCCGAAGTGGTCGCGAGAGGGACCATCATTGGAAAGGGGCTCAGACTTGATGTGAACGAACGGCGACGGGGGCCGTGGAGCATGAGCTGCCGCTCTCGCGTTGGCTTCGCGGCGTTCCTCGGCGTCGATGACGGGCAAGAGCCTCATGTAACGGTTGTGCCGGTTCAGTCGCGTACGATACTCGAAATCCGTTTCAGGAGGGTACTGAGGGCGTTGGAGCCAGGCACTAAGCATGTCGCGTCGCCTCATCCAATAGTCGACCAACGTCTCGTCGTTTCGTCGAGGAGCGATGGTGTTACTGATAACTTGTCTTAGGGCGTCAACCTCGACTTGAGGCGGCGCCGTAGCCGTAGGTTCCTCTGGAGCCGCTGCACGGGTAGGATGATTGTGAGCCTGCGCCGTCGAGGCATGGTTAG
Organism: Clavulina sp. PMI_390; assembly: GCA_015039315.1. Taxonomy (NCBI): domain Eukaryota; kingdom Fungi; phylum Basidiomycota; class Agaricomycetes; order Cantharellales; family Hydnaceae; genus Clavulina; species Clavulina sp. PMI_390. Next base: position 8,735 of record WIDE01000329.1, read on the forward strand.
CCTGAGGGGCAGGCGCAGAAGACTGCGACGCGCGAGGGGTTCCAAGGGGATCCAAGGGCGGCGGAAAGTCGGACAGAGGGGGGTCACTAGAGGACGAAGAGTCGTCCGTACCTTCGACGGCGTGTACACGGTTGTGCAGGTTGCGGAAACTCTCCTGGTGGAGCTCGAAGTTGGAGCGGACCGTCTCGGAGAGATCGGCGACAGACAGAACTACGTCGGCAAGGGTCTGAGTGATATTGGCGTTTACTTTCGCATGGTCGGCGATGGCGCGAGACACCGCGGACACGTCAGCGCGAACAGGAGCAATCTCATTCATGATGAACTCAAGTGCGGACATAGTGTCGGCAAGAGGGGGTCTCTCAGGGGGAACACGACGTTGGTCGTTGGGAACAGAACCTAAATTAGTCGAAGAGCCGGCATGCGGTGAAGCAGCGGGCTGATGGACAGAGGTACGACCATGGGGGCTCGGAGAGTCGCCAGTGAGGGTAAACGAGGTATTAGCCAAGTTGGAGCCTGGAAGTTCGGACGAGAGACCGTCGGAACTCGCAACAGGAGTACTAGAGTTGTCGAGTCGAGGACCATCGTCATCAGGCACTGCGTTGGCAGTAGTCGGATGAGGAGGGTCGTCGGTACTGCCCTCAGTAGAGGGAGGAGCGGGAGGATCGGGATTATCGGTGGGTAAAGGAGGTGTAGGAGCCGATCCTTGCGCTGAGCGCTTACTGGCGCGAGTTTTTCCCATTGCGAGGACGACGTCGATGTCGATAGAGAAGAAGGGTGATTAAAAAATTGTAAGGGTCTTTATCCCTCTTAGTGTGATTGCGCTAGTAGTCACTCGATATAATCAGAACCGATCTCTATTGAGAAGGACGATATACGAGTAAGGGGGTAAAACTAGAGCTGAAGAAGAAAGGGCATCGACTAGCGAGCCTTTATAGGAGAGGAGTCGATGTAAACAAAGCATAACAATGGGCGTACATATAGTATCCCTTACATGGGGACATCCCATACGACACTTGTACCACTCGGTTGGTTATTCGAATCGAATAATGTGTTGACCACAATACGGGTAGGCACGTGCAACCCGGCGAGAGTGTCGTATTGCAACATCGTCGCAGCTAGGATGGGGTTTCCTATGATGTATGTCTTCGCATGTGCTATGCTCCCTGGGACGAATAGAGGCATGAAAGAGGTGAAGAACAGCATGTTGAAAACCCTAAAGGAATATTGTGTAAGTATAGCGATCGAGAAGTGGGTGGAAGGCGGAGGAAGACGCACATAAAATCGGACGGCCCTGTAATGGAGCCTATAGCATTCTCGAACATCGTGAGATTCCCGGTTTGTAGGGCCTGAGTTACA
>WIDE01000033.1:4423-42007 GCA_015039315.1 Clavulina sp. PMI_390
ATGGCTACACATCTTTCGCCCATCCCCCCGGCTACAGTCTTCAGGACAATTCTTTTCCTTTTGCAATGATAGCGTCCAGGTAGGAATACTGACTCGCTCACAGTTTCACTGAGCCAAACTAAATGAGCTTCCCATAGTGAGGTACACGTCTTTCAGCTCCGTTTCGCGCAAGAAACCTCTCCTTGCTTCGCCCATTGCGCAACCCTGAGGACCCCAGTCAGTTACCTCCTGTCGATTGTCGGCGACTTGGTGTTGTTGGAATACCGTCACTCTGAAACCACTCAGATTTGGCATAGCGAGTGGAACTGGAAAAAGAAGACCTTGCGACATCACCCTTTTCATCCTCCCCTTATTAATAGTCCTCCTACCTATGGTTCCCTGATGGCTTCGGGCCACGCTGTCTCGGTTACTACATCTCATCATAAACCATCCTCGGACCTTGAAACCCTCACATGCTCTCTTTTCTATGAAGAAGACATCGATCCGTCTTTCCCCTCCAGCGCATCCTCAGATAGCCTCCCAGTCCCATCCCCTGTGCCTGGGTTGGAGCTATCTGGCCATGTGAAGCCGTCTACAATAGTTACGATTCATGCAGCCGGGCACCGTTTCTCCCAAACATTTGTGCCACCATGGGTTCTATCTGCCAAACCATTTGCGCATTTCGCAGACGAAACGATCATCAACGTCGAAATCGAGGCGTTCACAGAAGAAAATAAGATTCTGCATAGGCGCTTCCTGATATCGGCGAAACCCGAGGGCAAAATTGCATGTCTTTTTGCCTCAGGAGACCCTTGCGATCGGTTGTCACAAGACCTTACCCTGCAAGAACAAGCAGTTGGTCTTTGGCGCTGGTCATCTCCAACAATGACCCAGCCACCTGTTCGTCGCAAGGGGCTTTGTGAATTCTTTTCTTTACGGCCCAAATCGGCAGGTCGCTATTCCAGCAATGAACTTTCGACGCCCGCTGCCACACACTCCCCAACACCCGTGACGGATCCTCAAGAGTTAGCTTCAACTATTGCACTGGATCAGAGCCGGTCATGGTTTATTGTAGCGGATAGTGCCATCCCGTTCGATAATGATCTTGGCCGTTCGCCACCACTACTCGTTACGGGTTTTAGCTTCCCGGCGCGACTTTATGACGAAGTTGTGCCGGAACGTCCACGCTTTGCTGGGTGCTGCCCTCGATCGGGAACCTGGGCTTATACGAGGGCAATCGTTGAGACGAGTTGTAGCCCTTTGCCTTCAAGTCATGATGGATTTGTATCATTCACTATTCTCAAGTACGACTAGGTGTACCGTTTGAATCTAATGCTGCTTTCGCGCTCAGTCTGAAAGAAGATCCCCGGGTGGCAAGCCCTTTGGGTTTTCCATTCACTGCTACGCTTGGAGAAACGGCCAATTCGTTTGCGTAATTACTAATTCTATGAACCACTTAATTTGGGCAGGGGTGGTTTCCTTCCTACTTGTGACCATGCAATGAAGTGCTTCTGGCACAACTACTCGAGCTGTCTGTAACTACTATTATCAACCCAAATCAATAACAGATTATCTAAGCGAAGTATCTCATCCATGCAAAAGCACTAGCCTTTACCCATCAGACACATTTGTGACCTTCATGGTTCTGGAGTACGACTAGTTCTTCCCCTACCCCGCCGATTTTGGCCAGGTTAGCCAGTAATGCCATGTAATTACTTGACTCGATGAGCTTTGAGGATCAGATTGTCCCCCGAGAGCGCCCTCGGTGCCGGGCAATTACGATCTCGTTGGATAGTAACGAGCAGGCAGACTACGGTCCAAGCATATTTAGGGTTAGGGTTAGCTTTTAATGGACTCAATAAGGAAGCCAGACTCAGCACAGAAGGCCGAGTCCAGCAGGAAAATATTGCTCCCGCGCATGCACTGAAAAGCACAAACGAATACGGAGGCGCCCGTGAGGCTTGTGTGTCGCCGTGCTATGTGGTAGCCAATGCACCCCGCCCCGATGGTACATGAAGTCGGTGCGGCGGAAAAGGTAAGTATGAGGTTACAAGGAAGTCTCTCAAGTGGCTTATAAACTAAGGTGAGATTTCGCCGTGCGCGAGGGGGCATTGATCGAGCGATTCGGATTGGTTCCTCTCGCCCCCCCCCCCCCCCCCCCCTTCCCTATCAGGACAAAAAGGGTATATTCTGATAGACATTGTACACTCAGGGTACACGGTTCAAAATTTCTCGTTTCGCAGACAAATTTAGGTTCTATTACAAGGGAGTGTTCAATGAACGCAAAGGAGACAAACTCCTCGTCTAGTCCTTCAACATTCTCGTCCATGCACGCTCATACTGCGCTGCAGGTTTGACGACAACGCCCAATTCCTCCGCAGCCTGATTGATGCGTGTCGAGTATTGCAAGTAAGCTGACTGATTCCATGGAAACCCCTAGTCTGAGATGGGAAATTCAGGACGCACCTTAAGCGGGAAGTCTACATGCCTCAGCATTTCCCTGGCAAGCCACACCGCATCAAGGCCCTTGACGCTCACAATCTCCTCCGCCTGTTTTGCATCCGTGATTGCACCGACTGAAGTGACCAACAGCTCTGGCAGTGCCTTTTTAATATGTTCGCCTAAGAAAACTTGATAGCCTGGTCCCACAGGGATCTTCTGCGCAGCCCAGAGCCCTCCAGAAGATACATCGAACAGATCTATGGCTATCTCTGGGGTTGAGTGTAGAGCTCGCGCAAGGTGCGTGCTCTGTACGGGGCCCCACTGCAGCCATTCTTGCGTAGCAGGGTCCTGCTCGGGGCCTTCGGCCCAGTCGGCACCGCTCACACGGTAGAAAATAGGTTTCTCAAAACCCCAGACCGCACGCACACGCGTCGCGATTGTGATGGGGAGACGTAAGCGATTCTCGAGCGATTGACCGCCCCACTGATCAGTGCGTTTGTTGGACAGGGGCGAACAGAATTGATGAACAAGGTAGCCATGCGCGCCATGTAGTTCGATAAAGTCAACTGAGTCCGAATATGGCCACGTGGCCATTAGGCTTAATCAACCAGAGATGAGGACACTATGGGGGTAGACTCACATCCGGCAGCCTTGGCGCGAAGGGCAGCAGCTTCAAAGGCCTTAACGAGGTCCTCAACCTGCTCTTCTCGCATCGCGTTCGGTTCAGGATAGGCGGGCGTGAAACCTATGGCAGAAGGGGCGACAACTAGGCCATGAAATGAAGAGGAGTGGTGATAGTCAACAGTTTGGATGCAGATTCGCGACGGAGAATACGCAGCATAGACTTCTTGACTAACCATCATCGGGCCAGCCTCCCTCTTCGACCGTGGCAACATCACTCCCCTTTTCTCCTCCGCTGAGATAGTTACCCTTGATGTCCCTTTTCCCCCACGGTGCACGTGTGCTCGCCTTACGCCCCGCATGGGACAGCTGGATACCAATTTTCGTCCCCTGAGAATGCACAAAGTCGACGATGCGCTTGAGTGGGGCGATGTGGGCGTCGGACCAGATGCCGTTATCCTCCGGGGTGATGCGACCGTTAGCTGTGACGGATGTGGCTTCCATGCTGATAAGGCCAGCACCACGAGTGGCAAAACCCTGACACATTTGAGCATGGAGAAAGTGGACGGGAAAAGACCAAGCTAAGGATCTCGTATAGCGAGCGTAATGATCAACGTACTCCGATGTGAACAAGGTGCCAGTCCGTCGCGAGGCCGTTGGGGGAACTGTACTGACACATTGGGCTCTGCCGCAGTCATGGTAACCACATGGCCGATGGCGAATTGGGTCATGCGAGGCAAGCATGAGCCGGATGGCAGCAAATCTCAAACATCGCCGGGACTCACGACCCAGATACGATTTTTGATCTCCATGTCACGGATGTGGAGTGGAGTGAACAGCTTGGGGAGTTTGGCGTTTTTGGCGAAAATGGCCTAGATTCAAGCCAAGTATATTATCGATGTTCGACGACGGCCGAGAATGTGACTAGTCAGCTGATGTTCTTCGAGGGAATAACGACAGCCAAGACTCACAGAGGAGAAAGCACTACCAATGGCAGGCTGGTTCAAAGGATAATATTCTTTCGCTCCGGGGACATGTTTGTTAGCCAGAGGCCCAGAAGGCTCATGAATGAAGCTAAGGCTATCCTCAACTGGAAGGACATGGATAACGGGGTTGTTGCTCAGAGGCATGCTAGAATATTGTGATTTGTAGGAGTGGAAGGATGATTGCAGGAGGGGGGATGTCAACAGAAGCGATATTTATATCCCTGAGGGGTTTGGAGAATATTTGTGATGCAGGTCTTGAACTCTGACATGCAAGGCAGCGTCACGTCGCTAGAGCCGCCCATAGCGAGTATATAACTCGTTGGACAGTATTGATCGACAAGTGGCCGACAATTATGACGACGTCCACTCGTCTTGGAGGCTAAGCGCCCAACTCGAACGCAGAATGACTCGGGGCCCTCAGCAGCTTACATGATACTCTCGTTCCAATGAATTGGCCAAATGCTCTGCGCATGGCCGCCTGAGCTTCGGGAAGTAATAACATGAAACTAAGTCGGGCAGAACTTGGCTCCAACATTATTAGAGTAGGAATCATATCTTTGCGCACGTCACTCAAGGATTGTTCGTGTTGGCAATAAACTCATAACAAATGGTAGACCCAGTAGCTCTCTCGTCAATCAAATGATATCAAAGGAGGGCTTGTGAGGGTTGTTTGCCCCGTGAGGCGCGGATCCATAGAGAAGGAAATAATGGCGTTCCTTGTGAGGAGTAAATCGACGAGCAAAAAATGCCCACTTCACGGCTTCGCAACGTAACTAGCGAATCGTCGTCCCAGAGTAATGCACATGTTTGGCAAAAGACATTTAACAAGGCGTTGTATTATCAGGCAAGTGATAGCTGCGTGGTGGGAATGGAGCCCTGGCAGGGCTCTGTGCTGATGCAGAGGATGTGGGAAATCAGCCCTTTTCTCACGAGCCCAAATCTGGTAGTTTGATCCGCGAGTTTTTCCTTGTGGGACCACTCGCTAAGATTTCGGGAAAAGACGGCTAGCCCTTGAATCTGCTTGGAAGTTTGTGAATACGAGAGAGAGTTGTTCCAAGGCTCCAGGCTCATGATATCCAGCCCGCTGGTGACCCAGATAAGTCATCGATGCAAGCAGCCCAGCCGCGCGCGATGTGGTCCAGAAGTTCTGAACCATCTGGAAAAGTGTTTCGACATTTAGTTTGCGCAACATGTCGCAAACCTTTGGAGACGTCGGGCCAATCAGTGACGTTACGTGACGCTGTTCCCTTCCCATCTGAAACAGCCGTGTCCCAGCTGTTTCGTGCACGCTGGACCACCTGAAACCTCGCTCAACAACAAAGCCTCACTTTGTCAGACTTATGGGCGGTAGCTTGTCAAATCTCCCCCTGAAATCATCTTCTCGATCGTCGGAGAGCTGGCTGATGTTACTTCCATTGTTCTGTTAGCATTGGTTTGTACTATCAGAATCTCAGGCTTCTTTCCAAATCCATACTGACTACTGGGTCTTCAGACTTGTAAAGATCTTTATAGCTTGATTACAACAAATCGGTATATATGGCTACAAATATTCCGCCAGCTACTCCAAGAGCAAAGAATTCCAGAATGGAGTTATTTTACCTGTGTATCCGCGATGTCTGCTCAAGATCTTATGTGGAGTTGTACTCACCGATTGCGTTATCTATGGAGTGTGTCGAAGCTCCTACCTCCCGCATCCCGCGTTAGCATCAAGCTTAATCGGCCGCGCGGCGACACAATGACTCCTTCCATGGAAGAGAGCGTCGAGGCTTCAGAGAGTCCTCCCCCTGTATCCCCTTTACTTGTTCCAGGTGGGCGCTGGATCGTTGGTCTCGAGCAACATGAAAACTCTTGGGTTTTCTGTTGCTGGAACACTAAGCTCGACTCTCACCGTGGGGAGCTAGGCTCGGGTGTTCTTGCAAACGACGTTGTAGTTTCTGAGGCAATCCCTCATGATCTGAACGTTAGCTTAAACCGGCCTGTAAGGTCAACCATCGTTGCGTGTGACTATTATGAAGCATATGATACTTTCAACTTTATCGTTGACACACGAGGGATTCGCGGGTGAGTATGCATGATGGCACACTATTGATTAGAAAGCCCCACAGCACCTGAAATTCTATTATCCATAGGTGGTATTTTACCATTGTACATCTCCGTCACGCTCCCAATGACAACAGCGACGGTGGCTGCTGCACCCCTTCAGTGACCATTGGCCCATCGCTCGCTCAATATCAGTTTATATTGAGTGATAGGATGGGCCTTTATGGAAGTGGTGGGCCAATAACTCCTGATACACCAAGCCTTGCCAGAGATATCTTCGCTTTCGGACCAGGATATGTCAATTATATCTGGGACTGGAAGCACACTATTGTTGGTCGAGGTTCTAATAGGCCAGGGCTATGTGACTATCTTATAACTCGCCGCGGAGAGCTCGTTCAACTAAGTAGGGAGGCACCCAATGTGGGGAGCTTCCAGCTAATGCTTGCCCTACACCCCCATTACATCCCACCTGATGCTTCAAGCCTGAATCCTGACGCCTAGCATGAAGTTGTTCCCTTATACTGTCCTCCCAGCAGGGAGACTAGGATTGCAATTCCCGCTGATAATGCACTCAATCGTCCGACATTTTTGAGAAGAAGACAAATCACCGTTACATTCGATCTTTACTACCGTACATTTCGACGCCGATGTGGGAGATTTTGGCGTTGTAGATGAAGTATCCTGCGCACCATAAGACCGTATAGCAAGCTGTAGAACAACATGATGATTCCTCTTAGGGTTGAGCCTGGAACATCGATTGATTGCTCAGTCTGTGAAAGTCGCGTCATCGCCATTCGGTTATGGAACCGCACCAGTGTCTGCTCCTGCAATATCACGGCAGATATCTTCTTAAAACTGCTATACATGTTTTAAGGAGAAAAAGGCGAGCATAGCAGGACTCTGGACGAGTTTTACGTCATGTTTATCGAGCATTGAGAGGTAGAGGCTGTATATAATGTAGGCAGCGGCCAACATGGTTCATACGATGGAAGATGCTCTACATGTAATTTATCTAGTTTAGCGCCAGTTACATCGATCAATGCTCTCGAAGAACACCTTAGTTGGATGTACCAGTAAAGAACCCGAATTGTACTGAAACGGGTGGCCCAGTTCGCAAAGTCTAAGTATAACCACCAGGTCATGGAGCCTTTCCAAAGCACTCGCCGCCACCATGAAGACTGGGGCGTATATTCTCAAGGATGGCTATTCGAGAAGATAGCAAGGAGCAGGCCAGGGCTTGGTGCCGTGGCTCCATATTAATCAGCATTGGTTGTTTCATGCACACAGTTAGCAGACATCGCGAGTTGTAAGAGGGACGACCATCTACGCTCCCTTTGTCTGACTGGCACCAGGTTCTTCCGGCAAGATATATCGCAAGAAGAACGCCCCCGAATCGGGAGGCCAACCAAGAAGCCATGTTGCCCTCGCCTGTTCAGCCGAATGGTTGACAGAAGTCCCAGCCAGCACCGTACTATGAGGTTGGCACTGAGGACCTCAGAAAGTGATGGCAGACCATCGGGCGAGGGGTAAAACATAGCCCCTAGTACAGCATAGAGGAGTGTAGATTAGACTTGTGTGGTAACAGCGTCAGAGAGAGTCATCTTTGCGCTCCAAGTCACGTTGTGAGAAGGGAGGGTCCATTGAGAGAGAGAAACTGGGAGAGAGCGCTAGAGCCTCTACAATGATGGGCCTTCTAATGGGACTAGTAGGCGAATCGAAAGATAGGGGCCGCCGTAGCAGACAGGGCGGGCAGCCAGCATTGTGGTCACCCAGGAGACAAACAAGACATCAAGGCTTCGGCCATCTCGTGGGGAAGCCAGGCAAGTTCACTCGTCAGGGTGACATCGCTATCTGTGCCACGGAGGCAGGGTACAAGCGCAAGCGAGCCAGACAGGTTTTTTTTTTTTTTTTTTCAGTCTCGTGGAGCAGGGCATTTCTGCAGCTGCAGAAGCTCATACGAGAGGAGGGGGCGACACAGCGAGGTCAAGTTTAGAGATGAGAAGAACTAGTCGAGCCAGATAAGGGGGGGAGCGCGTGTTGTGCAGAACAACTCTGAACTACACTTCCAAAAGTAGACCTCGTGCACGCGTCCAAGAGAACCGCAACCACTTTCACCCAGCCACCGCACACTCTGTACAAGAAATCGAATAGCATAGCCTATCGGCACGGAGGGATTCGGGATGACGAGTGCGGTTCTCAGATCGTGCACAACACAAACAAGACGGCAAGATAACAGATGGGGCAATCAGGGCACAGCGGGCGGAATAAGGATCCGTAGTCATTTTGGGAGCAGAGCAGCGAGCACCAGCCAGGAGGATGTTTCCGCGGCCGAGGACTTTGAGCGGCGGGGGGAATCATCGAGATCCAGGACCAAGATGATGGTTAGGAGAAGGCGGGGGAGAAAAGAGAGAGGAGAGAAGATATAGTAATTTTACTTTTCGATCATGATAGACGGGACGATTTCTCACGAGGCCCTATCGGGCGATGGCAAACACAACGGCGGTGGAATGAGTCACTCTCGATGCGGATACCTTGATGAACTTTTCCGTTTTTGATTGAGTGTGTGCGCTTGGGAAGACCCGGGCGCTCCCAAAACGATTATGAGTCTCCATGTGAATCAACAAGCCTACTACATTCAACTCCCACGATAGAGTCTCCCATCCGTCCCGCCACTATTACTCGCATAGGCGAAAACCTTTGCCGGAGTTTCCGGTCGTGCTAGTCAAGCAGGGATGACGATTGTCATTGACGCCTCCTGGTCGCTGCATTTCCGTTGTATTCCAATTCTTCAGTTGACTTTGTTCTCGTCATCACACCGCTGTTGTTGGTCATGTCATGTATGTTGGTCTGACAACCGCCCCTAGCGTGGCCGCGCCGTCTAGCAGGCTGGCGGGGTGGAGTTGAGATTGACAGTGGCAGGCATGTTGATATATGGGAGGTGACGACGTCGATGGCAGATACATCACATTTCTTTTTTGTTCAAGGCTGTGCTCTTGGCCATTCATGAAGGAGAGATGTTCACCTGCAGATCGCTTGCCAGATATGAGCAGTTGTGATGTTGTGGCCTGCACCCGAATGTTCCGAACACGAGGCCGGAAACACTGGCGCGATGGGTTGATGCACATATCCCGGCGGCTAGCCGAGCGGCTTCACACTCCCTCTTCTAGCGCCATATTATAGAGAGAGCCATTTGGAGTCAATAGTAGTAACAGTACTTACTTTACTCCATCGTCATTGCATCGCTTTCCACACGTTGCCTACAAACGACCACCACCACCAACTCATCTCGCTCTCTCCACCCACCCACGCAGCTTTTTCTTCCTGCTAGCTTTCCATCAGCAGCCTCATCCACTACCACCACGAAAACCAACTCTCAGCGATGCTATCGCTATCGCTGAAGCGACCAGCCCCCACGCCGCCTGAAGATCACGATCCAGGTGTGGGGGCAGATGACGACGAAGACATGCAAGAGCAGGAGCAGTCCCAAGGCAAGACTGCTCGCAAACGCGCCAGGCCCACCAGAAGCAACGCTCCCAAAGCCTGCGAGGACTGTCGCAAGCGGTGAGTCATACAAAATAAAATATCATTTACTCAGTGTGCTCCAATCTCTCGACGGATGCAATCATGTATGCTCAAGCCGCCGCCACCACTTCTCTCTCCTCCAGGCGCGTCAAGTGCGATGGTGCTCCCAACGACGAGGGCAGACAGTGCTCGCACTGCAGGACCCAACGCATCCCTGTACGTACCTTCCACGTCCACACCTGTCCTCCATGCATCATCAGCTGACCGCCGTCGTGATTCACCCATTTATCTTTCTATGTGCTACTCTCGCTCTGTCTACCTCTCTATGCTTCCCGGGGTTCCGTTATTATTGCATATTCGACCCTTGACCCTCCTCCCTTGATGCTTGCTTTTCGTCGTCCCTGGATTAGTGCGAATGGAGCACGACCCGTGACAGACGGCGCGCCATCTCCAAGCAGGCCTACGAGCAGCAAGAGGTCCTCATCCGCCAGCTCGAAGAAACATCCAGTCTCCAGACGCACCAGATCAACTACCTCCAAACCGTACTCAAAAAGTACAACATCCACGTCCACCTCCCTCGCGATCTCACCTCTGCCGCGCGCTTCCCCTCCGACTACGAAGGCTCCTCCGACGAGGAATGGAGTGGAGATGACGACGACGATATGGACGATCACGATCTGCGTAGACTTCGCCAGGGCTTTGGCGGTCTCATGCTGCGCTCCTCGCTCACAGAGGCATTCGCACCAGGCGTCCAGCCTACCCAACCACGCACGCCCTACATCCAAGGCTTCTCGCACTCGACCTCGCGCGTGAACCACGTGCGTCCACTGCACTTCCCAACAGGGAACGAAGAAGAGGCTTCAAAGCAGTGGTTCATCTACCTCCCGCGGAGGCGCGGGCCAGATAACCAGGAGAACGGCCCGCCGCTGCTCACGCGCAAGCAGCACGACGATGTCCTGCGCAAGTGTCTGCTCTACGCTACGTGCTTTACGCTGCGCATCATCCCGCATCTCTTCCTCCGGGATCTCGCGAGGATGACCGAGTCGCCCGATCCGAAACCGCGCGTGCACCATTATAGCCCCATGCTGCATAATTTCTTGATCGCGACTGCGCTGGCGTTCTCGGATGACCCTTATTTGCGGTCTAGAAGCTTCCGTGACAAGTTTATCAATGAGGGGAAACGGAGGTTGGATGCAGAGCTGGAGAACCCCACGCTGAGCACTGTGCAGAGCCTTGCATTACTGTCGACCTATTGCAGTAGTGTGGGCGAGCAGACCAGCGGATGGATGTATTTCGGTGAGTATTTTGCAATTTTGTTTTAATTTTTTGGATTTCTTTCGGATCTTTGTTTGGGATGGTCACGCTTGATCATGGCTAACGTCCACAATTTGCTATGGTCCTATCTGTCTAGGGATGGCTTCATACATCGCCCATGCCAGTAAGTATATTTCATCGTCATTTGATGCGTTGAAGTTGGTTGCTCATTGCCCCTCTGCATATCACAGTCGGTTTGCACGTCCAACTCCCGCCCTCCCGAGTGGGCAATGATGAATACATCGAGCGATCCTGGGTATACTGGAGCATATCCACGCATGTCAGTTCCCCTCTCCTCGCTTAGTTTCGCTCCTTGCAGTGGAGGCATTTTCGCTGACTTGGCACGCACATTCATGACTCGTTCCTTCCTCATCGCCTTTGCACCACCACCACTTTCATATTTCCCGCACTGGCTCCACTCCCACTACACAGCACAAGCTATGGGAGCTCTTCGTCGGCCGAAACCAATCGTTGCCTCTAGACGCCAGCGGCGGCATGAAGTTCCCTCCGCCTACGGACTTTCGGCTCGATAACGAGCCGCTGCAGTGGACCTCCCCAGACGGCCGGAATTTCCAGACAAAGGCGCTCCTTTCGAGCTCGTTTGCTGCGGAGGTGAAGCTGATGAACCTTGCGCCTGGGATCATGAAGGCTATTTTCGATGAGAACTTTAGGGCGCGAGCGACAAGCAAGAAGAAGGTTGAAGAGGTCACGAGGCTTTGGTACGTCTTTCAATCTTACACGTAATATTTTTTGGTGTTAATAATCTGATTTCCTTTTCTATCAATTTGTATCAACAGGAGAGCCTTGCGCGAATGGCGCCAAGACCTCGCGCCGGAGCTGCGCATTGAGGATCCTGGCAAGGCGATCTTAGGCCCGCATGTCTGGATGGTCAACTTGGCAGCCGAATGGCTTACTTTGCTTCTTCTCGAGTCCTTCTACCAGTCTGAGCAACTGCAGCGCTCCCAACGACAACCACCCCCGGCGGATACTGCGTCTCCACCGTATGCTGCGGGCGCCTCTCAGTCCCAAGAACCGTCCCAATCTCCACCCAACACCCGATCCTCCAAGTTCCATCACAACCGCCAAGACAGTGGCTCAAACCACACGCCGGAATACCTGCAGAAGCAGCGCGATCGCGAAGACTTGTTCCGCAGACTTTGCTCGCTCGCTAACACGGAGTGCGTTTCGCGGGCGAATCACGCACTGGCGCTTGTTGCTGGGTACGACAAGCTATTCGGATTGCGCAATACGAACGTCACGATGGTGCAGATCATTTACCAGGTCGGCGAGACGCTGTTGCGCGGTGTCGTCAGTGGATTGCGGACTGGCGCCGGCGAGCGCGCGATGGCGGCTGGCGCCAAGGCGCGGGAAAAGGTCCATGAATGCATCAAGTGGCTCAAAATTGTTGGGGAGACGTATAAGAGCGGGACGGACTCGGCACGGAATCTGGAACTGGCGCTGGAGCAGACTATCAAGGATGGGGAGCAGAAGCGCGCACAAGAGGAGAAGCGCAAGAAGGCGGTCGCAGAGGCCAAGAGGCGCGTGGCCGAGAAGAATGCGAATGATGCGTTGGAAGACTTCGACTTTGAGGGGATGGAGCATAATAATGAGGATGTTGAGCGTGTGCTTGAGGCTATTCAAAGCTCGCAAGGCTCGTCTCAGCCTAGCGAGCCGGTTCCTCCTCTGTTCGCCCCTCCTCCTGGACCGTGAGTAGTATTCTCTCTTTTTCCACTACCCATCAACTTCATTCGCTCACCCCTTGTCATTTGCAGCCCTCCTCACTGGGCCGACACGAATCCGATTGTTGCCGATCCCACCATCGGCTTGCCGTCCGATGCTGAACTGATGGCACTCCTACAGAATTCTTCGTACGAGGATACATCGCCTATTGGCACCTTTATGACTGCCAGTGGCACTCAAGACCTCTTTGCCTCCTGGCTCGCAAATGCCGGCCTATCTGCGTCTCTGACTGCAGGCACGGCGATGAGCGCAAAGGGGATTCCTACCCTTCCAGCGTCCATCTCGATGGCCCATGCACAGGGCCAGACCTCCACTAGTCCACCCCCTCTGTCTACTACTCCTGCGTTGCGCATCAAGGGTCCAGCTGTTCATGCTCGGCCTATGGAGTACCCTCCTCAACGACCAAATCCCATCTCTTCGCTGCTGGATCTCGCCGTCGCCGAAGCTGCTTCCGACTCTGACTACCGCACTGGTGGAGGAGGAGGCTACGGCAGTCAACTTAACGTGCCTGCGAACGGAACTGGTTATCTCAGTGACACGGGATACATCAGCGCAGGTGGTGTTGCGCCTGCGGGCGTGCTCCCTTCTGCCGATAGGCAAGTATCGATCTCGCCCACCTCGCCCACGACCATGACTTCGGCAATGTCGATGGCGGCAAAGGCGATACCTATCCCCATGCCCTCCGGGAAGAGCAATCTCCCCGTCCGCCGAGGACGTTCCTCCCTCTCGAACCTCAGCCCGATTGTCCCTACTACTTCGAACGCGACTGCAGCAAGCATGAGTGCCAGATACCAGCCGTACGGCCAGAAGAATCGTGCTACTGCAAACCCTCACCATCCTCGTGGTGTTGCGGCATTGCGGGCAGATTCAGTCTTTCGAGTAGATGACAGTGATGGTGGATTGAGTACAGGCTTCACTGACGGTTGAGCATGACTGTAAATCCCCATCTACAGGAATGATCGGCAAATCTGTCCTCGCCTCTCTCACCACCTCCCTTGCTTCGTTCCACCTCATCTGTTATTTGTTCCCATGGATGCCTACCGAACCATTTATATTCATCGTGCTTGCCCTCTACTTCATGCTATACCCTTTGTACCCTCACTCGCCATCCTCCCTTCCATGTATTCTTTGTTTTTTCCCTTTATCATTTTGTGTGTTTCCTGCTGTACTTGTTCACGTTGCGTTCCTGATGATCTTGTGTATTTCGCCGTTTCCTGTACAGCGCCTTCTCCACCTCATGCATCCCCACTTCTCTCTTCATCTCTCCATCTCTCCATCTCTCCATCTCTCCATCTCTCCATCTCTCCATCTCTCCATCCAGCATCTGGACAAAATTTCTATCTTCATTATCCCCCTGGCTGCAGAATCACTTCTCCATATTCTCCGCCTCTATACATGCACACGACATTTTTCTGGCTTGTTTGTACTGTATGTCTAACTATGCCCATGTTGTACTTTGTCCCTTCATACAACAAAACAATCCATCAATCTTTTTCTGCGAACTAAATCGATCTAGTTCCGGTTACCTACTTGACAATGTGAGACAAAGCTCGGCGTTCAATGCCGGTACTAGCTGTGCAGTTTCCATCACGGAATGCCCAAGGAGTGTCAGTGCTCAAACATTCGAAATTGGAAGATCATCAGGTTTTTCGGGGCACACCGTCATCTCAGCTTTAGGCCCACGTCTCCATATCGATAATCAACCGAACACGACGCTACACGCCATTTGGGCATCATTTCAGGAGGGTCCTCTATTTTTTAGAGTCATTCAGGTATGTCACGCCACCTGGAGTGAGTTAGGGCTGTTTGCGGTGAGAGCTTATTTTTAGGTGGTTATGATTTCCAATCTGCACGGAAAAGTCCCCAATGAAATCTATGTTGTCTTTTCCGGATAGCATCCATACCGGTGCATAATGGGCGGGGCGGGCCGACGGGAAACTAGGCATCTGTAATTGGTGACTCTTCAGTAAGGTTTACAGTCGGGTATGCTTCTTGACAGGGTCATTCGTATTTAACAACGACAAAAGACAGCTGCCACCTCCGTTGCCGCTCATTTCGTTTGAAGGCGGGCTTGTGGAATACCCAGGTGCCGGAACGGCCACAAAAACCCACACATCTCACTGGTAAAAATGCGTCGCCTGGCAGAGCGGAAAACGAAATGCCAGCAACCAGTGCCTCAAAGGGGAGTTGAGACGCAGAAATATCTGAAGCCAGAAACGACGGTCTCCTTATCAAAATGAAATCAAAGGAGTTTTCCTTTGGTCTATCAGAGCGCGAGGCGCTCTCGGGTGTTGTGGGGGAAGAGGTTTGCTCGATCGTAGTTTGCCCGTGTTCACTCCCCGCTGGCGAGATGTAACCCATAGTAGTAGCCAAGGCATGGAGTCCCAGCCGTCTTAAAATGCGATCTAGAAACCCCCGAGGTGGGTCTGTATCGAGCTCCCTATCTCGCTGTCCTAGGTCACGAGGATGTAGAGGGATTGCAAATGTCCATCGCGGAATAAACCAAAAATCGATTAGGTTCTTACTTGGCGGTGGAGCCGCATTTGCATCCAAGACAACCACCAAGGTCGGTATCACGTCATTGGAGACCGAAACGAAAACGAATGATGTGTGCGTCCGGAAACGTATTCTGAAGCACAGAACGATCTCCTCAAGGGAAACATACGTCGGCTGGAGCCAGTGAACATCAAGTTGATCACTGTATCGTAGCTTCGCAATATCGCAGAGGAGAATTTGCGACTGCTGTGTGCCAGGAGATGTCATCATTGAGCTGTTCTGGCTATCGAAGACCAGCGGCGACGACTCGATTTTAAGTTTGCTGCCATTGGAACTCCGGCTGACTGAGAAAGCAAAGGGCGTTCCTGCAGAGGTGAATTGATAATTATACCAACTGGAGGGCTCGCGGGTCTCTAGGGCAAGGCTTCTAGTTAAGTTCCTTTCCCAATCCCAAAAAAGCACCCTTGAAGGGTAGAGGTCGAAAACAACCTGCGCCCCTATTCTCGCGAACGTGATGTTTCTATGTTCTGAGGGTAATTGTATTGATGCGACCTGGGTGAACGTCGAGCCCTGTCTATAGTCCCACTGATATATCTCAAACTTTGCCCTAAAGAGTGGGAGGATAGTTAATAATAAGATCTTGGATCGAACGCTAGTGCTGCCTCTGTGTGGGTGGGTGCAAAAATAAAAAGCGTACTCACTGAGGGAAACCAATAAGGATTGACAGCTTGTACTGATCGCGATTCCATGAGTGGTCATAAAATACGTAGGAAAAATCCTCATGAGCAGGGGTTTGGGTGTTGGGAAATGTTATGAATGCAGTCGGGGACAGGTTCGATCCGAGCTGCTTTTGCTCTGGGGCGACTGCGCACACGTCAACATCGGTTTGAAGGTCCCAACATGCCAGATATCGCACATTAGGAACCCCTCCAATTACGAACAGCCACCTACCACCAGGGAGGAGCATGGTGGCATCACATGATAAGGAATCAGGCTCATTATCAAGTTCGGAAAATATAGGGGGCAGTTCCAGGATCACATCATGGCGAAGGGTTTGTGGTGCTCGCGGAATCTTCTGAGCATGCCGGCCAAGGCGATGTTTGCGTGTGGCACAAAGGATGAGTCCCTCGAGGGACAAAGCGGCCGGCACAAGCGCGACGTCTGGGATGAGTTCCGCATGAAGCAAATTACGAACGACCTTCAGCCATAGAGATCGACTCTGCATGATTGCAGACTTGAAGCCTCTGCACACCTATGGAGGAGGTATTAAGATGGAGACAAAGCCAGTCACAATCACGGATGTTCACCAGCGACAAGTTAAACACTGACACCACATCGAGATTTCCAACATCAATGATTATCACCAAAATATCGAAAGGCAGCACTGAAAGCGGGCTACGAGGCATTTTGGAACTGATTGACGAAAGCATGCAATCACGATCGAGATTGTCGCTTCTTTATGGAGCTTGGCCGTCGCCCGCGCTTTTTGTCGCTGTTGTGGGAAGGTGGGGGGCCGTGAGAACAACCATTCCCATCACCTCCCCTACAAAGACCTTGTAATGTCTGAGCTCAACAACCAAAAATCTATCGCTAATTCACTTCTGGAACTTCCGCTCGATGTCTTCCTCAACATCGTCACTGTTGGTGATGTGGATCTTCCTACGCTCATCCGGCTCTCCTGGGTCAGTGCTCACTAGAGTTCACCGCTACCATGATTTAATATCAGGATGTAGGTTTCAAAGGCGATTCACAACTCGATCATCTCTAATAGATCACTGTGGCACCTCGTTGTGCGCCGTTTATTTCACACGGAACTGATTCCTGAAAACTCTCTTCCTCTTGCTGAAATGCCTGCGTCATCGCTACTTCTTTGGGCGACACGAAAGCGTAGACTCTCCCAAACCATACTTAAATCACGCCCTCTGGCGTGTCGCCGCATCGACATTCACCTCACTACTCCCCTAGGTTCGAGCATCCCACGCACAAACTCGTACCTTGCGGGAAGTATGTATGCACCGATGCTCGTCCCTGGGGGACGATACTTCCTTGGAATGTTTCTTGGCCCAAAAGAATCTATTGTATGCTGCTGGGACCTTCACTCGTTAGTTTCGGGGGATGGGGTAATTCAACCTTCGGCCAGCTTGCTACTGGAATCCGTGACCAGGAGTAATTGTGCCTCCAGAGCGTATCCTCCAGGATTGAGTCAGCAAGACGACTCATATCCTTTCGCCGTTCAGATAAAATCTGGGTAAGTTGCCTTGTCCACTAGGGGAACTGAACCCACCTTATTTATCCGGATCCGGATATTTTATCCGGATATCGAGATATTTCATCCGGGTGCCCCAGATAAAATATCCGGGTCCGACAAAATATCCGGATGGTCGAGCTTGGATTTCGCTAAGTCCTTTGGCTCCGGATATTTTATCCGGAATTTTCGAAATTTCAAGATGGGTCGACCAAAGCAAAGAAATAGGCATATTCAACTCCTACACTTCAATTCGCTCCTAGAATATTAGGCTATATGTATATGGAAAAGGGCAAGAAATCAATTTTACAGAGGACTATATACATGGTTGTGGCTAGTTCTCCACTGTGTGTCGTGTATCTGAGTGGTAGTGTTGTCAATATCTATCTATACCTCCAACGATGAGGTGAGGTGGAAGGTTCAATCCTTACCTGCCGCATTATTTTTGGGATTTTCAGCCTCCACAACCCGGATATTCTAGCTGGATCCGGATAAAATATCTGGAAAAGTATCCGGGAATTCCCGGATAAACGGCCAATTATCCGGAAATTTCCAGATATTCTGATACTCCAAGAACGACTCAAATCCGACTAAAATATCCGGTTCTGATCCGGATAAATAAGTCGGTTCCAGTATCCTTAGTGTGTCGTATTTATTTATCTTTGCTCACCGGCCATGGTAGAGATATATACGTCCTGCGACTCCTATTCACGACCTACGACCCCCCTTCACTCACGCTGGCCGTTACTTTACGCCAGCCTGACGTATACAAGCTCAAATCCATCACAGGAGACTGGGTTTCGCTCCAATCTCCATGGGGTCGACCCCATGTTCGTATGTGGAATTGGAAGACCAATTGGCTTGGATCTTTTCCAGGATGGCGTCATTTCCTGACCCCTCTAGGCCTCCTCGTGGTCTCATCAACAAATTCTCGCTCATCTCAGGACGAGTCAACTTTCGAAGTGACCATCAAGTCCGTGGCAATGGATTCTGAGACACACCCTGCATCCCAGCAGCAAAACGAATTCTCAAATCCTCAGATACCACCTATCCATAAGCTGGATGCCCTCAGCTCGTCCACTTTTCCTTTGCTGAAGACCGAAGCTACTATTCGACCAGACCTTTACCTGGCAACCCCTCCTGATATGACGTCTACCGCGGTTCTTCATAGTTTAGACGAGACCATGTTTATCTTTGAAACGTTTTCTCCACCAGCTGCTAATCTCCCCAAGTATACCATATTCTCGATTCGACCAAACTCCAGCGTGACCTGCTTGCATTCGAGCATTGGTGAGCGCGGAGGCCAGGTAATTGTGCTAGCCGCGCTAGCCGACTGGCTTCCTGGACTGTGGAAGTGGCTAGGACCATCTCCACAAAAACAAAACTCTAAAAATCATCGCGTTAGTCCAACTCATATGACCAATGCATTCCGGAAGGTTCAGCTACTCCTGGAAAGAAAGAAGTCTGCATCCTTTGCCTCGTCAAGTTTGCAAACACCAAATCTGCTCCCCACGCCGTTATCACTAGAGCTCCCAGTCCTAGCCTCGAGAATCGAGCCTCAGGAGCTTGAATCTACGATGTCACTCGAAACTTCGAACAGCTGGTCAATTACTGCTAAACCCATGGGGATAGTTTCCGCTCTCACCCCGACCATCACCTTCCCCGCTCGCACCTATGATGGTGGATTTAGAGGTTCAGAATTAATTTCATTCTGCCCCCGCTCGGGAATTTGGGCTTACCAAGTGCCAATGCCGGCCATGGACGCTTTCCCCCACGCTCCTCTTGCATCGGGGGCCTACGTTTCTTTTGCTCTGTTAATATTCGATTGAATAAATGCCCGGCATAACGAATGGGCTGTTTTGCCAACGCTTCTAGAAGTCTCTTTTTCCTCCTGCAACATGCCTCCACCACTAGGTGATATTGCGCCCTACATATTTTGGGAAACTGAAATACAGCCCTAGCTGGATAAGGAATCAAGACGGGATAA
This sequence comes from Clavulina sp. PMI_390, assembly GCA_015039315.1. Classification (NCBI taxonomy): domain Eukaryota; kingdom Fungi; phylum Basidiomycota; class Agaricomycetes; order Cantharellales; family Hydnaceae; genus Clavulina; species Clavulina sp. PMI_390. Next base: position 23,796 of record WIDE01000033.1, read on the forward strand.
TAGTAAATCCGTAAATGGAAAGCTCTTGCAGTGGGTTGCCGCCCGATACGACAATTATTCGTACTTGAGAATCATGAGTGATAAGTTGCCATAGTATTTATAGCGCTCAGAGTCGGTTGGTTTGTGGAATACCCAGATACCCGAATGACCACATATCCCTGCACAATTCGCTGGCCGAAATGTGTCGCTTTGTAAGGATGGGAATGAAATACCAGTGTTATATCCCTTGAAAAGTAGGCGTGCAAAGATAATAAAATCAAAAGAATTCGAATCCAGCCCATCGGATTGCAAACTGCTTGGATGTGCTGCAGACTGTAGGGTGTGGTCGGAGCTGCTTTGTAGACGTGTTGCTGAGCCAGTGGTAGCTGGGGACTGCAGCTTCCGCCTCCTCAGAACACGATCCAAAAGCCGCCGAAGCAGGCTCCGTTCAGATTTCTCATCTTGATCCACTCGGGTGTGTGGAAATACAGGAGCTGCCAAGACCCATTTCGGGGCGAAGAAGAAGTCAGCAAGGTGCCTGTTTGATGGCGGGGATGCATTGTAGGCCATGGCCATCACTAATGTTGGCGTGACATCGTTGGAGACCGAAATAAAGACGAAATGGGCTTGGCAGTCAAAGTGTATCCGGATGCCTACTATAACCTCTTTATGGGAGGGATAAATCGACTGAAGCCAGTCGACATGCAGTTCGTCCTCGTGACGTAATCTTGCAACACTGCATGTTAGAAGCTTTGACTTTAGTGTGTCAACGTAGAGGTCATGTGGGTGGTATTCGCTGTGGAATAATGGGGAGAACAGGATGTTAACGTGTCCTTCATAGGAGCTAGAGCTGACTGAGAAGGTGAAAGCTGTTCCTGCAGCGGTGAATTGACAATCGTATGCATTAGGGCGGTAGCGCGCCTCAGCCTCAGCACTGAGCTTCGTGAGGCTATCCCTCTCCCAGTCCCAAAAACTCACCCCTGAGGGGCGCATATTGAAAAGAACCCTGGCACCAATTCTCGCAAGTGTAACCTTTCGATACCGGAAGCTTGGGCATATTGATGCTACCCTGGTGAATGTGGTGTCGGTTCTATAGTCCCATCGATAGATTTCGATATCGCCCCTACGGATTGATAATGTGGTTGCAAATAAGATATTGGACCGGAGAAGAGCTGGGGAGACCGGGCAACCCATGAACCAAGACTCACTTGCGTTGGCCAATTAAGATTGAAAGTTCTTTCTGAACAGGATCCCATGCACAGTCATGGAAGACATAAGGAGAATGGTTGTGGGGGGGAATATGGGGGTCTTGGAAAGATATGAAGGTAGCTGGGGGCAAAACAAGTGCTGGCTGCTGTAGTTCCTGGTTGGACTTATTGACAACGGCACGCAGATCCCAGCACGCTAAATATCGCGCCGCAGAAGTACCGCCCATCGCAAGCAGCCATCTACCCTCAGGAAGGAGCATCATAGCATCGCATGATGCGAAAGCGAGGTCTTCCTCCGAGAAAATAGGAGGTAGTCCAAGGACTACATCGTGGCGGGGAAGAGTACGCGGGGGTTTTGAGAGGTTCTGGATGTCCCAGGAAAGACGAATTTTACGCGTTGCGCATCGTATAAGGTCTGGAAGGGATGAATAGTTGGGTGCAAGCGCGGTCTCTGGGATGTGCTCGCTCCGAAGCAGATTACGAACAACTGCCAACCAAAGAGACCGACTCTGCATAATATCAGATCTCAAAGATCTACAAACCTACGTGCAACGTCATCAGAGATCCAAACCTGCATATTGCAATTGTGTAAGTGTCGCTACTCACCCGTGACAAGCTGAGCACTGACAACACATCCATGTCTCCAACATCAATCAGGATGATCAAAACATCGAAAGGCAATGTTTCAAGAGACCCATTGGAAGATTTGATAATCATTAACGAGCAGCGTACGCGTCGCTCAAAGAGGGAAATCCAGAGGTAGCTAGTGAGCGTCTAATATCACGTCAAACAGACGCCTGCGACGCGTGGGAGTTGCCATTCTATCCAGCTCTCCCCTCATCGCCTTGAAGTCACAGTCAAGGCCCTGAGGCTCTGTTTCTACATTGTTCAATATGAAAAAGCCTCTTTATGATCATTACAATGATTACATTCGCACTAACTCATCGTCCCCCTCGTTCCAAGCCAGCTTATGCTTCATCAATGAGGTACTCGCACCTATCTAAGAGCATAGCTATCATCAAAGTCAGAATAACTCTGCTATTCCACGGTAGTCACTAACAGGGTGATTACATAGGGCTGGGTTAAGTGATGCAAGTTCAGGAATACTTAACCAAGGCGAATGAAGTCTTGTAGCTGAGGGGATTCTCAAGGCCTGGGTGGACCCTCTTGTGGATTAGCCAGGTCCCAGAGTAAGGGCAGAATCCTTCAATCATTAGATGGCGATCCCAATCGCTTGGCTCTGTCGGGAACGACACAATATCCTTTGCCTCGACGCAAGGACGTGAACAGATGACATGCTCACCCTCTTCCTCATCACTGTCGTCAAGATCCTGAAGCGGATCTGTCTCAACGACGTCGGATGGATCCTTAAGCACTTCTTTATTACGCAGACCCCGCCGAGGAGGCCCTTTCGATAACTCTGGGTAAATCAACCAGAACGCTCTTGGGGACACGTGCGTCCGTCTCGGACCGGTCCACAACTCCATTAGCCCCTCTGAAAATGGAGGGCCATCCTCTCCTTCTAATGGAGAGAATAACGGGTCTGTTTGACCGCTGTTTGCCACGGAAAACAAGAAGATTCCACTGGGAGGGTACATTGTGCGGAAACCAACGATGATCTTCTCAGGGTCAGACGTGCGCATAGAAGGAAGCCACAGAAAACCGATCGATCCTACTGTGGAAAGCTCATCAAAAACATACTCGAATTCTGCTCGTTGGGTGCCAGAAGCAACGAGAGAATGTGGTTTGTCTGCCGATGAGTGACTGTGAACTACCAGCGGGACGAATGTCACTCGGAGCTTCACAGGGCTTAACATATGGATCGAGACAGAGAATGGGGTCCCGGAGGCGGTCAGGTAATAGCTGCAGGAATCACCCCGCAAATCTCCCCCAAAGTAGTGAGCCAGAGCGCCAGTTTTCCAGTTCCAAAGCCACGCTTCGGAGGTGCTTTCATGAAAAAGAACCTGGCCATCCTTTGAAAGTGCTGCAAAGCGATGCACCGGGGCGGCCGGTAGGCGCGCGACACCGACGAAGCTTGAACGCTCTTGACCATCCCACTGGAAGACCTCGATCGTGCGCCTGCAGATTGGATGTCACGGGGATGAGCAACGATAAATCAATATATCTCTAGGCCCTCAAGTAAAAAAGTCAGCGAACCCAAGCGGTAACTCACCCAGGTTGGCCCACGACCACCGACAGAAGGTGTGAGCCCGGGTCCCATATTGATCCATACAACGTGTGTTTCATTGTCGTATTGTCATCTCCCTCTAGGTCGTCAAGTACGACACAAGCTACAGGGAATAACACCGGGAAGCCTTCAGCCAAACTGCTGCCTTGGGTGTTGCTGAAGTCCCAACAAGCAAGATATTGTGTCTCCTCAGCATGGCATATAGTGACCATCCACCTCCCACCAGGAACAAGTGACATATGGTCAAAATCAGGTATAGTGGAGTCCCCCTCATTAGTAGCGGAGGTCTGATCTCGAGGTAAGAGTTTCAAAACAAAATCATGACGACTGGCAACTGGAGGATCCTCTGCATGTTGGATGTCCCAAGCAAACCTCGGCTTCCTCGTTGCGTATTGCTTCAGCTCGCTAAGAGGTAATGATTGTGTTGGGATTGCCATCTCTGGTATTAAGTCATCGCAGCATTGGGTGCGAACGAGCCCAAGCCAGATCGATCGATTCAACATGATTGAAGCATTGAGATGTTTGGAAGCCTTATTAAAATGGTTGAAGATTAGTTAGCGCCCCAAAGAAGTGCTGCTTCTTAATCGAGGGAGGTGGATGCGCACCCACGATAACCTGATCAGAGAATGAACATCCACTCTTCCAAGAACAATGATCGCAATCAAGATCTCGAGAGGCAAAGTGTCAAGAGAAGCTTTAAGAACGCTGGCGGCCATTACCACAGTATAAGCATTGAAATGTGCAGTTCACTAGTAAACAGTCGGATCCCAGGTATGTGAGTCGCTGGGCGATTCTGCGCTTTGCTCACAAAGAGATCGTGAGAAAGCGCCACGCCAATCCAAGGGTCTGACTGTCAATCAACACTGATGTGATGGGGCAAGTACTCTATCCTATTTTTTGCACTGCAGGAAGTATGATTTTTATCAATGTTAGATATACTTGGGGACTATGAGGACCTCTCTGAATTCCTGCGTGACATGGTGCCCATGCATCTGCTTCCACCCACGCCCGGAAGCCCCACATTGCGAAATCATACATAGGTGGCAAACAAAAATAATTTGATAGCATTCGATATAGGGATAAATTTTCCACTCATAGGTAACATGATACCCTAGTTCAGCTTGAACCTTCCTGGGCTTCCTCTGGGGTGTTGACAACCTCGCCAATGTCCTCCCACCAGATTTCTGGCTTCTCTTCGATGAACTTGGCCATCAAATCCTTGCAGGCTTGGAGGTCTGTCGGGGCCGATAAATATAGAGACAAGGAAGGAAGATTCAGAAGGTTAGCATCGCAGATCAGCCTTAATATCTTCCTCTACTGCAACGAGCTGGAGCTACGAAAGAGGTTACGGTTGAAAAACTCACCGAGATTGACAACCTCAACGCCAAAGCCCTTTAAGACATCTTCGCCGCCCACAAATGTCTCATTCTCGCCAATCACGACCTTGCGCACGCCGAACAGGACCGCAGCGCCTGAGCACATGGTACAGGGGCTCAGCGTAGAATATAGGACGCAGTGGTTAAGGACCGATGGAGGGAGGCGGCCGATGGATTCGAAGCAGTCGATCTCGCCGTGCCGGGTAGCCGAAGCGAGCTGCACACGCTGATTGTGTCCAGTACCAAGCAATTTGGGCACCAGGGAGTTGTTGGAGTCGGAAAGAGAAGGAGGGGGGTTATAGTAGAGCGCAGCACCTATGGGGATACCACCTGGAGTATCATTCGATTTTGGAGATTCGTAGGAGATAACATAACCAGATGGGAATGATATCAGGAAACATCAATCGCGTAAGGGATAAGGGACCAAGACAGGATCTAAAAACCTTCCGAGAAGCTCTTCTGAGCAGCTTGAATGGCATGCTGCATGATCTCGACATCCTGCGGATCAGGATCGAGGGTGGGCGGCGTTGGAATCGTTTTCGTATTTGGAGTGAGCATGTGGTCTGATAAGCTCAAATGCTATATTATCTGCTTCTTCAAGTTGTATTTGATGCTTTTGTGATATAGGCCCGAGGGTCTAGTGGGGCTTTGCGATCTGCAGCGTACTGAGAAGAAGCAGAGGTCGAGAGCGAGGACGATCACGATTTGAATATTCTTCGGCCCCGAGCCGAAGCCCTGCATGCAGCAGTGAGCCAATATGCGCTGGCTCCCACCTGTCCGATATTATCTCTGCTTGTTCAGCATTCCCACACCAGGGAAGGCCTATAAACTTTCCAACAACAAATCGGCCCTGCTTCACGAGAGACGCGCGCTTATCATGAGTAGCCACGAATCCCAGCTTTCATCTCCCACATCGTGAATTCCTCTCTAATAGGCCTTCGAATGCCTGAGGTCACGCCATTGATCAGCCTCATGATCATCGAACTCCTCGACATCTCCACGACCCCGCAATGGGGTGTTCACATAGCACGTTAACAGACTCTCCTTTACTTCCCGCTACCCAGCTCGATGATGAAGATTATGACGAACGTCAAAATATCCTTAAAGGGAAAAAAAGATATGGTACTCAACTCAATCACAATAGCCTCTCCGTGGATTCCAGTCAACAACGTGGCGGAGCCTCCCCCTCCTCCATAGATTTGAGAGAAACTATTACCCCGCTGCGTCCAGGGGCGTTCGAGGTCTTGCTTAACAAATGCAACCTCACCACCAAGTACCCTTCTCTTGTTCAATACCTCTCGGAAGGTTTTCCTATAGGTCCGATGCCGTCCATCACCCGTACTCTCATTCAGCGCAATCATGCCTCGTCCCCTTTCGACATCAAGATCATTCGTGAAGATGTGATGAGCGACGTGAAAACTGGACGAATGGTTGGTCCTATTAGCGAGAAGCAAGCGCGTCGGCTGCTTGGGGGCCACTTTCGCACCTCCCCTCTTGGAATCATCCCAAAAAATGACAAGCCGGGGAAATTCCGCGTGATTCGAGACCTATCATTTCGGGGTTCTTCTGGCATGTCGGTGAACGACTATATTCCTCAAGACCGTCCTACTCGTTGGGTTCGATTCGACGATTTTGCCACTCAGGTGAGCAGCTTCGTCCATCTTTTCTCCGACATTCTGCGCATAGACATGTCAAAGTTTATGGGGTCTTATCATCCCAGCTTCCTTGCCTGTTGTCTCATTCGGTTCTGTCTTTCACCTGGTGGCTGGTTACCAATCATCTAACCTTATATGCTGGCTCATTATGTTACTTAGGTCAAAAATGCTCCACCTGGTGCTGAGGCCGCACATATTGACATCAGGTCGGCTTATCGCTGCATCCCGACGTCCTTTGAACATCTTCCACACCTTGCCATCAGTCTCCCTAATGCCAAAACTGGTGCTCGAGAGATATACATTGACCGTGTTCACCCGTTTGGCCTCCGTTCTGCAGGAGGAAACCTCGGGCTCGCTGTTGATGCTACCATCGACATTCTAACACACCTGGTACCCGCCGTTGCCTTCTGGGCTAAATACGTTGACGACGTTGTACCCGTTCGACATAGTCCCGGTGTCGAGCTTGAAGACATCCTAAAGTGGTTCGAATTCCTTGGCTGGCCGCTCTCCGACGAAAAGGTCACGGCTTTCGCCGTTGAAGTGAAGTATATCGGGTTCTTTTGGAACTTCAAAACTAAAACCGTTCGTGTTCCCGAGGAGAAGCGCCTCAAATACGAAGATGCTGCTGAAAAGTGGCTCAAGGATGCCGAAAGCCGAGGCGTCACGCTAAAGCAGACACAATCTATCGTCGGTATAGTGACACACATGTGCAATATCTACGAAATGGGTCGAGTGTTCATTCCGAGCATCTGGCAGTTCCAAAATGACCTGGAAAAGGATATGGAACATCGGCCCGAGGGCGCCTCCCATCTTTACCGCACGAAACCATCTAGAGCTCTCATAAATGACGTCCGTGTGTGGATTAGGCTGCTTTCGACCCCCAATGCTATGCGGTCTCTCACAATTGACCCTACACCAAAAGATCCTCTAATGTGGGTAGATGCTTCGGAATCAGGCATTGCTATCGTGATGGGCGGGCGGTGGCGCGCTTGGAAACTGCAACCAAGATGGAAGAGTGACACCCGCGATATAGGCTGGGTGCATAGTATTGCGCTTGAGCTGGGGGTATACCAGCTCATCCACGCCCATGGATATAAATCCGGTTACAGAAATACCACCTTGATCATCCACTGCAACGATCAGAGCGCCTTTGCTCAGTTCAACAGGGGATCTCCTCGCAGTATCTCCAAGCACACGAATGAGTGCATCCGTCGCACCGTAGCTGCGTTGATGGATGCTTCGCTTAATATCCAACTGAAGTTCGATCCTTCTGCGGATAACCTAGTCAATGGTCTGGTGCGTGAGCGCAACGTCCATGGTACAAGGCTCCCTCAGAATTTCGAAATTTCGGATTCTTTCCGCACTATCCTGGTCGAAGTTTGAGCGAAATTGTTCTTGTCGGAATTAAATGGACAAAGAGCTTAGTAGGCCGCCATCCCCCACTTGCTTTCGCCCCTATTCCTTCTAAGCTTTCTCAGATGATTTATCAATCTTGCCCAGGCCCCCTCTATCTCAGTTATCACACGCCACTGCTGTGGTAATTTAAATACAGCGGCTACATATATACCATCCCATCAGGCCTAGTGGTAGCTCCGAGAGAGAGAACGGATGATACTACCAAGCCACTCACTGTCCACGTTCCTGGCATTCTGGGGGGCGGTTGGTGCATAGCGCGCGCTCAGGGAACATCTTCCCAACCATCACGCCATACAGACGCAGCCGCAAGTAAGTTGGTTCGTTGATCATATAATGAGTAAATAGGACGATTTAGAAGCAACGGTAAACCTACTGATGAACAAGAGTGTCGGGCATGAGCTTAATGGCATCTTGATGATTGGCTAAGCAAAAAGGCTATATGTTTCAAAGTCTTGTTGGGATTCATTACCTCATGACTAAAACCCTATGCTGCAACTATGCAATTGACAGACCAATGAGAAGAAGTAGGTTGGGAGCAAGGAAGAGCGTCAATTCAATGAGCGTCGGCTCCGAAGAAGGTTTGCATACTGAAGCCAACACACACTGTGCCCTATAACGAAGGGCTGGTTCCTACCTGCTCAATATTCTCTCTACTTGGTTCGTATTCTCACACTAAGGATGGCTTGTGAATCATTCTTATAAACTTTTACGACACCATATTGACCCTGCTTCACAGTAGACGCGCGGTTATCATCAGCCAACACACAGAACTGTATCTCTTCCTCTACGACATTGTAATCCCCCCGTTGATGAGCCATTAAGCTGTTGATTTTTTTCCTACTGATCAGGCTTTTAGTCCTCCGATCTTCCATTCTCTTCACGGCCTGTAAATGGGACATCACATGGCACATTCACGGACTCTGTTGCGCTTCCCGTGGCCCAGCTGTATTGTGAAGTACAACTCCGCAATAGCTATAAAGGGAAGGGATACGTGATGCTCAGCCAATAAACAAGGACATCGCCGTAGATATCCACTAACAAGGCAGTAGGGCTTCCCGGCGTTCGATCATCATTTCGTTCCCTCAGCTATCCACCCCAGCGAGATATTAACGTACCATCTATGCCTGCAAAGAAAGCACAGTCCTCTTCTTCCTCCGAGTTGAGAGATGCTGTGACCCCTCTGGACCCAGATGCATTCGAATCATTGCTTGACGAATACGACCTCACGGACGAGTACCCTTCTCTTGTCCGATACCTTTCAGAGGGGTTCCCTATCGGCCCGATGCCACGCATTACTGCCACTATCATCCAACGCAACCATGTCTCGTCGCCCTCCGACATCAAAATCATACGTAACGACGTGATGGATGACGTAAAGTTGGGGCGAATGGTTGGTCCCCTAACTAAGAACGAGGCGCGCGGGTTGCTTGGTGGGCACTTCCGCACTTCCCCCCTCAGCATTATCCCGAAAAATGGCAAGCCCGGAGCTTTTCGCGTCATTCGTGATTTGTCGTTTCGCGGTAATGCTGGCTCTTCCGTGAATGACTACATTCCCGAGGATCGTCCTACTCGTTGGGTCCGCTTCGACGAATTTGCGAAACAGGTCAGTGCTCCCCTACGCAGAGGCGCCGATGCACAGTTGGGACGTCATCATCTAACTTTTCCCACACCCTCGCCCGCCACTCCTCTCCTTTTACGGGCTGTTGTCCTAACCTATTGTGCCTTCAGGTCAAAAATGCCCCATCTGGCGCCAAGGCCGCCCATATTGACATCAGATCCGCTTACCGCTGCATTCCAACGCGCTTTAAGCATCTTCCTCACCTCGCCATTAGTCTCCCTAATGCAAAGACCGGCGAGACTGAGATATTTATTGATCGGGTTCACCCTTTTGGCCTCCGCTCTGCAGGAGGAAACCTTGGACTTGCTGTTGATGCTACCATCGACATCCTTACGCACCAGCTTCCCGGTATCGCCTTCTGGGCCAAATATGTTGACGATATTGTTCCCATTCGGCATAAACGCGGCGTTGAGCTGAGCGATATTCTGGAGTGCTTTGAGTACCTTGGCTGGCCACTCTCCACCGAAAAAATCACCGATTTTGCCTCCGAGGTGAAATATATTGGGTTCCGTTGGAGCTTCAAAACCAAAAGCGTTCATGTTCCGGAGGAGAAGCGCCTCAAATACGTGGACGCTACCCAGAAATGGCTCGAAGACGCCGAAAGCCGTGGTGTTACCTTAAAGGAGACACAATCAATCGTGGGCATAGTGACACATATGTCCAACATCCACGAGATGGGTCGAGCGTTTATTCCCAGCATCTGGAAGTTCCAAAACCAGCTAGAAAAGGAAGTAGAGCGTCGGCGGGAGGGTGCTTCCCATTTTTTCCGCACTTCCCCCTCCGAAGAGTTGATCAATGACGTCCGTGTTTGGATTGAGCTACTCTCGATTCCTGATGCTATGAGATCCCTCACCATCAACCCTAAACCTAAAGACCTTCAGCTGTGGGTAGATGCCTCGGACTGGGGTATTGCCATTGTGATGGGTGGGCGCTGGCGCGCTTGGAGACTGCGAAGGGGATGGAAGACCGGCTCGCGTGATATATGCTGGGCACATAGCGTGGCATTTGAGCTCGCGGTGTACCAACTCACCCATTCTGGCTACAAAAATGCCACAATTATCATCCACTTCGACGAGCAGATTACCATTGCTCAATTCAATGACGGCCCTCGCAACACTTCCAAGCATACCAATGACTGTATTCATCACACAGTGGCTGATTTGATGACAGCTGCCATCGATATTCAGCCTAAGTATGTCTCAGCAGGAAAAAATCGAGCTCATGGACCGTCTCGAGGACGATTTAGTGACTTCAACCATGGGGCAAGGCTCGCTCGTCCCTTCAGCATCACGCGACCACTCTCATCTCTCCTAACCGAGGTTTAGGCTGTGGCCGACCTACGCTAAACATTCAAGAAGGAAAGTTTTTAGCTGGCCTGCTGACCCCCTATTTATTTCCCGATCTACTTGCCTCACACTCAGATTTGCTGCCAGTTTAACTTGACTCAATCCGCTCCAATTCTCCCACGTTGGCTTTGCTGTTATATTTTTTTTGTCCCATCAGCTGAAACTCTTAAACCTATAACAGCATCGTATTGAGAAGCTAAGAACTGTCCATCCGCGCAATCTAGAACCACCGCCCCGGGTACGATACAATGTAGATTCAGGTGATGCCTAGGTCATAGGACGAGCAAGGAAGATCGCGAATTGAATAAGCGTCGGCTCCGAAGGAAGGTTTGGCTGCACCCCAAAGCCCACACACCGTGCCCAGAACCAAGCGCTAGCTCCCACCTGTTCAGTACTCTCTGTTGAGTTCTCAATCTTATCTCAAGGATCACCTATAGACTTTACGACACCATTTCAACCCTGCTTTGCAACAAAGTCATCGTAGAACGCGCGCCTATCATCACCCACCACATACACCATTACGCCATCTGCGTGTACTATATTATGGCTCCCACCCATAAGCTTCTAGTTATAATGACCGAAATCCTGCCATTTATCATCCCCGCAAAAATAGGATCCCTCTCACTCGCCATATCTTCTGATGGCATTGTTGCGCACTGCGTCAACCGACTCGCTTGTGCTGCTAGCGGCGCAGTTACATCTTGAAGATCTTCGCGAGCTTCAAAATACCCGCAATGGAATGAGCAGATACGATGCGCAACTACCTGACAGTGATCTTGCTGTAGACCTCTATGCGGCAATCCTTGCAGCCGAAGTGCAGTCAATGAGCGATCGCAGGGCAACACTAAGTTTGCAACAAGCAGTCGGGACGGACGCAGATTTAGTCGAAAAGATCTATTTCGACGAGCTGCGCGCACAGAGAGACCGGGACTGGGCGATACGCCTATCCCAGGATCCTGATGCACCTCCCCCTCGTCAACCAGCGCCAAATATTCGATCTCCGTTTATTGCCCCTGGTACTCCGCTACGGCGGGGGAATAGCAGAGCCTCCGTGAATTCGACCTCTACGATGACTTCCTTGTCTCCCGGATTGAGGATACCTATCACCCCACTGCGCCGTTTGGCCTTTGAGGCTTTACTGCAAGAGTGCGACCTGATCTGGAAGTACTCTGATCTCATCCAATACCTCTCAGAAGGCTTTCCCATAGGACCAATGCCGCCCATCACCAGCACCCTTATCCAACGTAACCATGTCTCATCCGCTGAGGATATTGAGAAGATCCGTGAAGATGTGATGGACGACGTGAAGATTGGGCGAGTGGTTGGTCCCCTAAGTGAAAATCAAGCACGTCGGTTACTCGGTGGACACTTTCGTACCTCTCCTCTTGGACTCATACCAAAAAATGACAAGCCGGGCAAATTCCGGGTCATTCGCGACCTGTCATTTCGGGGATCTGCTGGCACCTCTGTGAACGACTGTATTCCTGAGGATCGTCCTACTCGCTGGGTCAGGTTCGATGATTTTGCCGCTCAGGTATGGAGCTTCTATCCTTTCTGTTCGTCGCTCTACACACGCACGACCGAAAGCCCGGAAGGGCGCGACCGAAGCCCCCCACTTGTTCCCTGACCAATTTTACTCCTTCCGGGCTGAGGCTGATCTTCACGCACCCAATCTTTCATACTGACTTCTTATGCTGCCCAGGTCAAAAACGCTCCACCTGGTTCCCAGGCCGCGCACATCGATATCAGGGCTGCTTATCGCTGCATCCCCACGTGCTTTGAACACCTTCCACATCTCGCCATTAGTCTCCCCAATGCATCCACCGGTGCTCGCGAAATATACATTGATCGTGTTCACCCGTTTGGCCTCCGTTCTGCGGGTGGAAACCTTGGACTTGCTGTTGATGCTACGATCGACATCCTTACGCGGATGTTGCCGACCGTTGCTTACTGGGCTAAGTATGTTGACGATATCGTACCTATTCGTCACAAGCCCGGCATTCAGCTAAAGGACATCCTAGAGTGGTTCGAGTTCCTTGGCTGGCCACTTTCCGACGAAAAGCTCACCGACTTTGCCACTGAAGTCAAATATATTGGATTCTTTTGGAGCTTCAGGACTAAAACCGTTCACGTACCAGAGGATAAACGGCTCAAATACGTGAATGCTGCTCGCAAATGGTGTGAGGATGCCTCCAACCGCGGTGTCACCTTAAAGGAGACACAGTCCCTTGTTGGCATAGTGACGCACATGTGCAATATCTACGAGATGGGCCGAGTGTTTATCCCTAGCATCTGGCAGTTCCAAAACGCCCTGGAGGACATTATGTCTCGACGAGAAGAGGGCGCCTCCCACTTCGTCCGCATCAAACCTTCCGAAGATTTGATCAATGACACCCGCGTTTGGATCGAGCTACTCTCGATCCCGAATGCTATGAGGTCTCTAACAATTGACCCTAAACCGGTAGACCCTCAAATGTGGGTAGACGCCTCGGAATGGGGCATTGCCATTGTGATGGGCGGACGATGGCGCGCTTGGAGATTGCAGCAAGGGTGGAAAACCGACTCTCGCGATATAGGCTGGGCGCATAGCATGGCACTCGAGCTAGGGGTATGGCAGCTCATCCATGCCCATGGATTTAATAACGGCTACAGAAATATCACCCTCATCATTCACTGCAATGATCAGAGCCCCATTGCCCAGTTCAACAAAGGCTCTCCTCGCAGTACATCCAAGCATACGAATGAGTGCATTCGTCGCACAATAGCGGCGCTGATGAATGCTTCGATCGATATCCAACTGAAGTGTGATCCTTCTGCGAGCAACCTAGCAAGTGGTCCGGCCCGTGGGCGCAGCCTTTTTGGTGCAAGGCTCCCTCGCAACTTTGATCTTTCGGGATCCTTCGACAATGTCTTTACTGAAGTTTGAGCAACGATTTCGTGGGGATAACGCTATAAGAAGCAAGGAGCCAACGTGGTGCAGGCCAACTTTTTGCTTCTTTCCTATTTCCTTTGCTCTTCTTGGAGACCTTCTGAGCAAAACATAGCCCACTTTACTTTACATACTGTGTATCAAATCACTTTTGTATTTGTTTCAAGTGCATTCGCTCCCAAATATCGTCCCATAAGCTTCAGTACAGATCATACGTGGTATTGTGGGAGTTGCATACAGATGGTTCCGCAAGGAGTGGACGCTCATAAACATTCAAGTATAGCATCCTGTCATTCAGAAGAGCCGGCGTTTTGGGCTCGATGATTAGGCAAGAAGATGTGATAGGATTATCCGAGGCGACTCAGCTGATAAGGAAAGAAACCGTTTGAGCTAAATTAGAGTCATTTTCTGTCGATGGTAATTACAAGAGGACATAATCTAGTCTACGTGACTCTCTAGGCCCCAGATTTCTATATTAACTAGATGTTTACTTCTCCATTGCAGACACAAGACTCTATACCATTGCCATAACACGCAATTCCTTGTGCGTCCATACCAGTTGCCCAAAAAAGAAAATTACCAATAACTCCTACGCGATTTCAGTTTCGCGTTGCATATCTGCCCAAGATAAGTTTAGATCAAGATACTGGACTAAATAGAAATATGAAACCCGCCAAGTGTCACTTTTGGTGGGAAGTGCAGTGTGGTTTGTGGAACTTCCAATCGCTTACGTGAGAAAATCAGCACATAAGATCGAGAAAATTACATCCAGCAGACGCAGAAGATGATGTCCACTTACGATAGCTGACATTCCGCCGAGCAATATGGGAGGCCACAACGCCTGCACTGTAGCGTTGGAGGATCGATCAAATTACACCCAGGGTTGTTGCATACATGGTCGATTGAGGCACCAGTTTCAGCAGAAGAAAAGCATTCCAGCATAGAATTCCAACTAGAGATCAGTTCCTCGGGGACCCCTGGTCGTCGACTGATCCTTTGATTTATCACAGCGACCTGACGGCCCAGCTTGAGGAGGTGCGACTGGTTCTCGTCCGTCTGACGCAATGCTGTACACATCTGCGGGAGAATTTCTGTAGGATTATCTGGAACGCCAATAAAAGTTATCTTCCGACACGATCTGAAAGAATTTCAGGAAGGAACGTACATATTTTGAGGGGGGTCGCCTCTTCCAAATCGTACAAACTGAGCAACTCCAGCACGAACATCATCCCATAGCTGACGGCGTCCTCCAACACCTTGATATCCTTCTCCGAGCATGCTGACTTGAGACATTCCTTCCATGCAAAGGAGAGATACATAGGCAAGAGCTGGTCGCTAGTTTTCGTTGTATCTTTGTTATGCTCTGATAAGCGAAATGTTGCCAAGAATTCGTCATCAGCGAGGGCTGTTTTCATGAGTGTCACAGTAGTAGCCAAGTATGAGCGATGGTTGAGAATCTGAATTAGCTCGGTGTTTCCTGAGTTCATATAGGCCATCAGGGCCAGAAGGCCATACTCGTCGCGTCGGTATTTTTGCTGGTGTACACTGGCACAAGTGACGTGTTCAACCCAAGCGGTTTGATCAACGAGATTTGCTAGTGGAAGGCCGCTGAGGTCTGATACTGACAGAGTTGGTCGTATCAGACTTCCTCCTCTCAGCGCAGCTTCGCCGAAAATGGATAGCAGGCAGTGCTGCACGGTAAACGCGGACATCAGTAGAGTTTTGTGGACGATAGCACGAGAGAGATCATGGGATGGGCTAATTGGGGCAGAATAATCAGAAGAGGGCGCTGTAAAGAATTCTCGCACTTTCACAGTGAGCATCAGACCCGCCTGAGCGATCTCTGCCCTGGAAAATGAAAGTCAAACCAGTGAGACCGGGACAAATCGCAAGGCTTTCAGTGAATCACTTACCGCTCGGCCAGTGTGGATGATCCCACAGTATTGGGCATTACGAGGTCAAGAGCACGGTAACCAAGCTCCCACATCATATAAACGAGTCCTTCTGTCCGTATACTTGCCCTACCTCGCGCTAAAACGCGATCCATCGCCAGCCACGTCGTGAAAAGCTTGATAGACGATAGGAAGAGTGTTTGAGAAACTTGGTCGACATCTGCTGGAGGGGTTGGCGAGGGGAGGGATAACTGAACATTGCATATAGTGATCATGACAGTAATCGCCAAATTCCAGTGGAATTCTGGCTGCGTTGCGATATTGACTGCCGGGATCTATAGACGAAATTATTGACTAGTTTCTCCGAATTTTGGTGAATCATTGCAAAACTTACCGATTCGTTGGGAAACAAGCTGTTGACCAGTGGAGACAGTTCTATGATCAAATCGAGGAGCTGCTTTACAATACCGCCCTTGATCCAGAGTTCCAGTGTTCCATAGTCCACAGGGCCATCCTCATTCCCCTTGAATTCCAGCTCCGAAGTGAATCTGACGATGTACTGCCATGTATTCCATTCGTTCATATGAGGAGCTCGAGCTTCGTCGATATGGCCACTAGCGATCAAGAGCGGGAGTAGTTTGTCCTTGACTAGTTGCTGTGCCCGTGGGTGGGAATTGAGCTCCACGGGTGGTACCTCCATACTGGGGTATCAAGCTGAAACGCGAACTGAGACGGGTGTTACTGTTGAAGGCCAACTTGTTTGTCGCTATTGAGCTCGACACCCACCCAAAGAGTGGTAAGCGCGGCTACGCTATCTCTGGTAAACATCTCGCTCATGCTGTCTTCAGTTATTATATCAAGTTAATCCATGTTCTGCACCCCTTGTAATGAGGTTCCGATGGCCTGGAGAGTATCAGGCACTGAAGTTGGTCGAGGACCGTGACAATCGTAAATTGAATGGGAAATTGAATGGTGCCGCCAGGATCTGATCGCGTAGCTGTTATCTGTGGCAGTGCAGGTCTCATTCCCTTTTTAGGAAAGGTCGCTGTCTAATGCACCTTAGTGGATGCTGTCAAGATGGCATGTCGAGCAACTACCAATAGACTAGAGGGAGTTATCGTGGCGAGAGGTGAAGCTCAGCCGAAAGATTTCATAATCTGCTCCAAAGACAAGGGCGTCGTTTGCTCTACCGAATTTTGCGCAAGGCGAGACTCGGAATCTGACAGGGAAGCCAAGACATGGGTGACGATCACATAGAGCCATTATCGTGTGTGGGGAAGAGAAGAGCGAGAAGACGAGTAAGGCTCAGAAGCCCGCCTATCTGCTGCTCATCATCGGCGTCGACAAGCCGGCAACTACCTGAAGTTAAAGTTACTGTTCTGGCCGGACTTGACGCACGCGCCAGACGGGGGATATAGTATTGGAGGATGAAAAACAAGTCGCGTGCGCTGATAAGATTTTGAATTCGTTCCTGGGCCCTAGCTGCTCCGCTCCGATAAGTGTGGCCCCAATAAGAGCAGAGCCGCTGATAAGGATGGATGGGCTCCTGCGAGATTCCATGTGCGCACTAACCGAACAACGCTTAGCTGCAAGAACAACACAAAGCCATCGACAAGCCCTAAGCGCCAGCCTCTTATTCTATTATCCCTTGAGTGGCTAATTGTCGATCACCCAGTAATATGGCGGTGAATATAAGACATGATAGACGGACCTGCCTATCCCCTTCCCCTCTAGCGTCAGCTCGTCCTCCCTCTCTCCCTCTCCTCCGCCTCCGCTTGTGCGCCTTTGGCCCATCTGGTCTCAGCTTTGTGTTGATCCTCATCGATCGCCCAAGCGAGCTCCACCCCAGCAACCAGACACAACCGAATCTTCGGGGTTCATCCTTCTTCCACCTCCCCCCCGGCGCATCCGCATAGCCAGCCATGTCTACCAAGGGCTCTTTCAACTCACATGAGGCAGACGTAGAGAAGGCCTCTCCGGCCAAGGGTCACATCATGGGTGGTGCCACCATCTCCGAGCTGGAGGCGCGCGACGACGGTGTCCCCCGCACCAAGGGCTTTTTTGGTACCCTATGGAGACTTGCTGCCAAGCTTGATTTCCTGGGTGCTGAGACTCGGGGTATCGAGCGAGTCTTGCCTGAGGAGCGTCCTGTGGTGAGTTAATTGATTCGCTGTCGTTGTTGTTATGATTTGCGCACTTTTCGCGCCCCTCGGCTTTCGTTGTGTGAGACCACCGGTGTCCACTTGGTCACAACAAACGAACGAAAATGCGCAAAATCACCTGTTAAATCATTGTGTATGCTGACGGGCTATCTCTCTCTATCGCTTTGTACCTTATCGGCGCCATGCTACGTGTGTGCGACTCGTCATTGATACGTCGTCCCGGCATCCCATCCTGTCGTCATCCAGCCCCCGCAAAAGCCCATTGACTCGTTCACAATGTGGATGGCAGCCAACATGACCGTTTCCACCTTCTCTCTCGGCACACTGGGTCCCGGCATCTTTTACCTCGGTCTGCGTGACTCGGTTCTCGTCATCATCTTCTTCAACCTGCTCTCGACCCTCCCCGTCGCATGGTTCTCGGTCTTTGGTGCCCGCACTGGGTT
>WIDE01000033.1:48721-136455 GCA_015039315.1 Clavulina sp. PMI_390
GCTTTACATCATGATGATTATGAAGATGGGAAAACTTACTAACTATCGCTCCACCAACGTTCATCGTCATCTATCTTTCTTCTTTTGATCTGATACAGGCTTCTGGAGTGCGGTCCGAGCCAGGCGGCGCGGTGGTGATTGACGTGATCAGGGAACAAGAGATTGCCTATGAAGATGGGGTACGTCGATCTCAACTCTCCTTTCATTATTTTTTGGGCGTTCGGTCGATTCCATTGGGGTGGTGGCTGACATGGCTGTATGTGATACTCTTCCTCTCTTTAGTACACTCATGCGTACATCCCTCCACACAACCCGTCATATGGTTCCAGAGCTGGTAACCAGAGAACACAAACGGTTGCATTCCCGACAGACGGGGACTATTGATGACGCCTATTTCACCACTGTTCTCGCCTCAGTTCCGTTTCCGACCTATTTTCCAGCCTCTCCATTCGCTTCATGATACTTCCTTAGCTCTTCACCTGCATTCCCGCTAATACCACACCACTCCCGAATTTCAGCACGATTGATATTGCTCGCCGGCATTATCACCCACTCATACCGCCTCTGTATTATTCAGATCCTCTCGCTTTCTCTCTACGCTCTCTCGTACCCACTCCCTCCGTACTCCGTCGCCAGTCGACAAGAAAATTGGCACACTCACACCCTCCCGGTGCCTCTTCCTAACGCAAATTCTTGTGACCCACGCTACACATTTTATTCGTTCGTATTTTTGTTGGCGGCGGGACTAATCCGAAGCCACCGCTTGGATGCCCGCTCCCTCTTGTTGTACCTCTACATGGACACACGCATGTAGATGTTGTATGTACTTGTACAGTTTGTCTGAGTCCCATTGTCTATACACGCTCCAGAATCCTCGATTTTTTGGCCAACCACCTGTAGAGAGAGTCTTGACCTCAATAAAAGGGTGCGAACGGTAGAAGATAGTGATGTGCAAATGGAAAAAGATTATCGCGAAGTCTGCCTAACCTATGGGCATTTGCCGTCGCTGCCGCAATAGCTCCTGCAGCTGTCATCATGCTTGTCAAAACATAACTCGCTTCCGTCTCATGACTTCAAGGGTCATTGCACCACGAGTTTTTCCCATTATGGATCGCCGTCGCAGCCCACTCGCAGGTAGTTGTCAGGGAAAAGCAGGGAGGCTGCCGTCATCATCCCAGAGTTGCCTGAACCTCCTGTCCGTCCTTCGTGCCCACTGCTGCGCGCTAACGCGTTCCAAGATCCTGGTTGAATAGTCCAACACACGTCTTGCCAGCCAATGAGGGCTCTCGTAAGGCTAATTTGTGTTGCACTCAATGTCAGCAGTTCTGTTCGGGTTGCAGCAAGTGTATTCAACTACCTTCGTACTGAATTGCCTTCGAACACTCCCATGCTCCATGGATGTCCAAGCTGATGGGCGGTGATGACCTCGGGCTGCAGTATAACATCAGAGACGGACTTCAGGCGCCTTGTGTCGTCATCGCGCCCCACTTCGCTCGGACATTCGACCCCTTCGAGGATCGCTGAGAGCCATGTGCGCGTCTAGAAGGGCGCTGTGTGCTCCAGGATCAGCAAATTGACATGTGAACCCTTTCGGCAAGATCATATACATCTCAATTAGTGTGAGAGACGGTAATTGCAACCCGTCACTCATAAGTATCGTCTAGCTACCACGCCCCTCGAGTTGTTCCCTACTCGCACCCTCAACATGGTTCTCATCATCGACAGAACCCTCCAACTCCTCACAGTTGCCATTCTCTTCATCATCAAAGCCCCTGGAAAGATCATCTCCAGCTTGTTTGCAGCCATCAAGACCATCCTCAGCCTCACCTTCATAACTGCCCTCGATCTCATTCTGTTCATCATCAACTGCGTGACACCTCAGAAACCCAAGGGATCTGTTGTTGCAATTGGAAACCCCGGCTATGGAGGTATCTGGCCGGAGTTCGTGCCCCCAAATCCAAATTTTGACTCGCGATCGCCCTGCCCATACCTCAGTGTGTACTGTCCCTGTGTTATTAGAGGCCGTTGGCCCCAAAAAAGAAACTGACTATCTCTTGTCATATGTAACATTCTATTTGATGATCAGACGCATTGGCAAATCACGGTATTTTGCCTCACGATGGCAAGAACATCTCGATGAATATTTTGCGGCCCGCCCTCCAGAAAGCAGTGAACAGCTCCTACACTCTGACACTGAGTACGGCCAACGCCGTGACTCAGCTGTGGGGGAAGGATACGATTGATCTTGGGTTAGTAACGCCGTTTTAACACCTAATCGACCTTGCTCCCTAACCGCCGGCATATACTCATTAGAGATCTTGGTCACCATAACATAATAGAACACGATGGTAGCGTCCTTCGTGAGCAAACTCATGCCATAGCTATGTGTTTTCTCTATCTTACACCTTGTCTTAGGGGCGGACGCCTACTTCCAACCTGACCAAGGCACTCCCAGCAAGGACATCATCTCTGACCTCCTCAGTTGCGCGAGCATTCCGCCATCCGCCGAGCACCCCGAAGGCGCGCTCTCGGCCGCTGACATTGCCAAGTACACTAAAGCACGCCTCGCGCACTCTAAAGCAAACAACCCCACCTTCACGAGCCTCAGCGCGTTCCACACACTATTCATGACGAACAATAATAGCCTGCTACTTGATGCTGTCAATGGTGATGTTCAACAACTCAGGACCATCTTATTGGAGGAGCGCTTCCCAGACGGGTGGGAATCATCGTGAGTCATTCATTGCCATCTCTCTCCACCCCACCACCCCCAGCAGTCGATCCATTGGCCCACCTATTTCTGACGACATCACCCTTAATTTTTCTTCACAGCCTGCGTGGCCGGATGGGCTATACCAGCTTTGAGATGAACTTGCGCTCGGCAGAGATGTACTTGAGGATGCTGTAAATCTGTGCACTCATTTCTAGTTGATTGGTGTGAATGCTAGCACTGATTGTGAGAGCGAGTATGCCAAGTAGTGTCCTCACTTCTGAAAGTAATTTAATAATCGAGCTTGGAGATAAGAAGAGATCGATTTACACGAAGCACCGACAAAACGAATACATGCAAGCAATTTCAAAAACAAGGACGAAAGGTATCGAATGCCGTAAAGCAAGAGCTGACGAACAACGTTCAAGAGAGCTGTGTTTCAACAAAGTCTCCGTACCAGGCCCTGGAGACATAGAATTGGTCAATAAAAGACATTAGGGTACAGATTAGGCTATAGTCTCACTTGATTGAAGGTTCTCCACTGTATGTAGCGCGATACATCCCGAACTTGAGGCTGTATGACGGATGCTTTCAATGCATACTAAGACTTGCGAGCACAAGTAGCGACTTACTAGGTTCCGTCAGAGCCAATACCTCCGCTCTTGGAGAAGCTGAGGACCGCAGCACCAGTCTGAGAGTCGGTGATTGCGAACTGAATGCTTCCAGAAGGACCGTAGGTGATCTGCAGGGAGTTGTGGCAGGAAAGTAAGTGCCCAAGTCACTCATATCCATGGTTCATGGCATCGTACAGTCATCGTGTGGAGCAAAGGACGGTTCGAGAAATTAGCAAGCGTGGCCGATGTGAGATATGTGCCTGCCGCTACGTCCTTGACGTAAACCATATCCTCGATAATATCCATGAAATAGACAGGGCCGGAATCACCGGTGCTGAAACTATAGGAGGCGGGTGTAAGCAAATAGGCCATGGTATGTACGAATAAAAGACACACATCTGCATGAGATGGAAGAACGATGCTGAAAGGAAGACACAAGATGAGCTACATGTCGAGGCAACTGATGGTGATTCACTCGCTGCTTCCAGCTATGGATAGGGACGAGTTAGAAAAAACGAGATAAAGATCGAGGTAGAAGGGTACATACTATCATAACTAGGAATATAGCTTCTCCAGAGATATTTCCATTTCGCACCATCTAGGAATGATACGACGATATGTCAGCACCAGGGTCGGAGTTCTAGATATGATAGATCGCGCACCTGGCTGGTGAGCCGTAAGAAATTCAATCCTCTGGCGTGGTGTGGCGGAATCGGGGTCAAGCTGCTGGGTGGGGTCTGCCACGAGGCTCATCTCGTAGCAATCAGTGATATATTGCTTGCCCGAGGTACAGCCGCCTGATTCCAAGAATCTGATAGGAGCGAATGAGGAGTGAGTTGGATTGTGGAGCAAGGATACACTTGAGGAGAGCGATGTACCCGCTGGCCTGCCAGCTCAGCCCGTTAGCTAGCGCAGCCGAACTATACTGCATGCTGGTTCCGTCCGCAAGCACGACATCGGTCCGTTTTACATTCTCAGCAGCGGCGGCTGAGCCTGCTCCAAGGACTGCGGCCTCACAGGTAGGGTACCAGTTCAGAGAAATATACGCGACGAAGAGTGAGAGGATCGCAGAACGCATGGTGGGCTAAAACGGCTCGGGGACTGATGAGGGAAGCAGCGAAAGGTTCAAAGAGGTGACCTAAGGAGTGTTTAGAGGAGCAAGATTGGGGGTCATTTATAGTACAGCGCGCGTCAAGAAGTGGGGGCATCATCTCCGACACACCGTAACCAGATTCAAGGCTTCGGTTGCCGGGCCCAGGGGGCGGTATTAACAATAGATCAAAGTTACTATTGGAGGTGTTGGTCTACGAGTTACATGGCCATCGGTACAACCTTTACCCATTGATGACTGGGAGATGGACGATCGGGCCCGACTCTTCTGCCCGTTAACAAGCAGTTCAGCTGAGACGTAAGTGGAAGATCTCCTTGTTGGCGACCTCAAGCCTCATACCACAGTCAAAAAGGAAGAACAGAGGGATGGGAGTCGAACGGGTAGAAGTTATGTATATAGCTGGGTTGATAGACTCCCAGGCAACAACCACATGGCTGTCGACATGGCAGACTGAGAAAACGCCAAGGATGTGGCTCAACACGTCACGCGAACCTAAATTTGGAGCCGCCCCACTGGAATCCGTAGTCTGATGATTTAGGAGGAAAGAGATGGAGCATGTATTCATTTAAAGAGGAGTGTGGGTGTGTAACATTTGAAAGCAAGCATTTGTAGGAATTGAGACGAAATGATAGCGCCAACCGCCACCGAAGGATTAGTTCAAGCAAGTTGCGTTTGCACAAAGTCTCCATACCAGGCCCTAGAGAGATGAGCGATCGATGAGCCGAGGAACTCCGGGAAGCAAATACGAAGAGTGCCTTACTTGGTCGAAGGCTCTCCGTCATAGGTAGCGCGATACATCCCAAATTTGAGGCTGCGCAGTGGGGGTTATGAGAGAGCTATTCGAGCTGTCGCGCAAATAAAGAGATGGATACACACTAGGTACCATCAGAGCCAATACCTCCGCTCTTGGAGAAGCTGAGGACCGCGGCGCCGGTCTGAGAGTCGGTTATAGCGAACTGAACGCTTCCAGAGGGCCCATAGGTGATCTATGGAACAGTCAAGAAGAGTAATTGTCAAAGATATGAATATTGAAAACTGAGGTCATCGTACAGTCATGGTGTGCAATAACGGGCGGTTTGAGAAATCAGCAAGGGTGGCTGACGCAAGATACGTGCCTGCGGCTACGTCCTTGACATATACCATATCCTTGATAATATCCATGAAGTAAACGGGTCCAGAGTCGGCAGTGCTGAAGCTATAGAAACCGTGTGTAAGAAAGTAAGTAAATGGGGGGCAGAGAACGAGATATACATCTGCATTAGATGGAAGAAAGAGGCTTCAAGAGATTGGGTGAATTACACGCGGATGTCGTTCAATTGGCTGTACTCACTGCTTCCAGCTAAGAATGAAATGGATTCAGAAGACTTTCCAAAGATGAAAAGAAATTGGTACACACTATCATAGCTAGGAATATAGCTCCTCCATGCATACTTCCATTTTGACCCATCTAAGCTCTTGTTATCAGAAAGAAGCATACTCAAATAACTACGTGATACGGGGTACTGACCTGGCTGGTGGGCCGTAAGGAACTCGGTCCTCTGGCGGGGTGTCGCGGCATTGGGGTCAAGATTCTGAGTAGGGTCCGCGACATGACGCATCTCATAGCAGTCGGTGATATATTGCTTGTCAGAGCTGCACCCACCCTTTTCCAAGAATCTGGCAGAAAAGATCAAGGAAATCAGAAGAAGATCGAATGCAGCTTCAAGTAGGGTGAACGATATACCCGCTTGCTTGCCAACTGAGTCCGTTAGCCAAGGGGGCTGTGCTATACTGCATGCTAGTACCGTCAGCAAGCACGACGTCGGCTCTCTTTGAATTCTCAGCAGCGGCCGGTCCCTCTTTGATGATTGCAGCCTCACATGGAGAGAAGGCACTCAGAGAGAAGAACGCGACGACGAGAGGAAGAATTGTGGAACGCATGATGAAAGCTTGACGACTCGAAGTTTGACGAGGAAAGCAAGCAAGAGATCGCTAAAGAAAGCTGAGGGGTTTGGAATCGTGGTCGTTTTATAGCTCAGTGAGCGTTAAAGGGTGGGCTCATCATTTCCGACACACAGCGCCGGACGATCAGTTTTCGTTGTTAGATAGAGGGCGCTATGGAAATTTAGTTCAAAACATTCTTATCGCCGGTATCGCCTAGCGTTGTATGGCCGTAGGCTCAACTTTTACTACCTGTAGAGGAGATGGACGATCGGCCCCGACTCCTTTGCCCGTGAGCCCATAGATTGTCCTGGTTTGGCGGCGAGATCTGTTTGTGGGCAGTTCTTGGCGTTGCAATATAATCGAGAGAGAAGATTAAATGGAATAGGAGGGACTTGAGCCATAACTACGCATATACTTGAACGCGTGGATCCCAAAGTAGTGACCACATGGCGCTTGCGACGCGACGAATCTTGATGCCAAGCCTATGTGATGTAACGGAATGTCACAAACCCCTAATGAAAACGTAATTTCTTCCATAATCCGATCACCGAGATTGGAAGAGAAAGAGGATATATTAGTTTGTAATAGTCGCAAAGATGAACGCAAGCAACAGCAACAATGGGTACCAAAGGAACAGAATAGTGGGAGGCAAGAACCACACCCAGCCAACAGAAGTCTCAAGAGAGCTGTGTTTCAACGAAGTCTCCGTACCAGGCCCTATGATGGGAAATAATCAATCAGTAAGGAAATTCATAATCTCAATCGGAGCGCAGTCCCACTTGATTGAAGGCTCTCCTTTGTATGTAGCGCGATACATCCCGAACTTGAGGCTTGACAATAGATGTGGTTAAAGCTTACTACTGAGATCCACAACCAACATTAGACACGTACTAGGTTCCGTCAGAGCCAATCCCTCCGCTCTTCGAGAAGCTGAGGACCGCATCCCCAGTCTGAGAGTCAGCGATAGCGAACTTTATGCTTCCGGATGGGCCATAGGTGATCTACGAGGAGAGAGTTAGCGACAACCATGAGGATTGAAGTTTTAGAACACTGTACGGTCATCGTGTGCAGCAAGGGACGGTTTGAGAAATCAGCCAGCGTAGCTGATGCTAGATGTGTGCCAGCCGCTACGTCCTTAACATAGACCATGTCCTCGATGATATCCATGAAATAAATAGGGCCACCGGTGGTGACGCTATTAGAATCCAGCGTTAGCAGCCGCGTTATCATGTGCGGCAATAACAGACCTACATCTGCATGATATGGAAGAACGACGCTAAAAGCAAGAGACAAGATGAGTTGCATACAGCGGCCATTGGTGGTGATTCACTTACTGCTTCCGGCTATGGACGGCGTTTTAGAAAAAAAATATACGGTGAGCGAGGAAAGGGTACATACTATCATAGGCAGGGATATAGCTTTTCCAAACATATTTCCACTTTGCCCTGTCTGGGAAATAACCAGGGAGGAGTACATCAAAATCACGAGTCAGGATAAATTTGATCGAAATTATAGACCTGGCTGGTGGGCTGTAAGAAATTCGATCCTCTGGCGGGGCGTCCCAGCACCAGGGTCGAGCTGCTGAGTGGGGTCCGCCACAAGGCTCATCTCGTAGCAGTCGCTGATGTACTGCTTGCCGGAGGAACATCCACCTGATTCCAAGAATCTGATTGGAGCAAATAGAAGCGAATTAGATTATGGGGCGAAGATATATCAGGGAAGAGCTATGTACCCGCTTGCCTGCCAGCTGAGCCCATTAGCCAACGGAGACTTGCTATATTGCATACTAGTTCCATTTGCCAGCACGACATCGGCTCTCTTTGGATTCAAGGCAGCAAAAACAGGGCTTGCTTTGGGGGGTGCGGCCTCGCATGCGAGATGCGCATTCAGGGAGAG
The DNA here is from genome assembly GCA_015039315.1 of Clavulina sp. PMI_390. Classification (NCBI taxonomy): domain Eukaryota; kingdom Fungi; phylum Basidiomycota; class Agaricomycetes; order Cantharellales; family Hydnaceae; genus Clavulina; species Clavulina sp. PMI_390. Next base: position 56,976 of record WIDE01000033.1, read on the forward strand.
ATACGCGACTAAGAGAGGGAGAATCACAAAACGCATAGCAGGCTGTAGCCACTCAACGATTGATGAGTAAAGTGAGAGAAGAATTACCGAGGTGAGCTGATGAGAGTTTAGAGAAGCAAAAATCTTGGCTCTTATAGCGTAGTAGCATAGCGCGCGTCAAGAGGCGGAAGCATCGTCCCCGACTCAGTGTGACCAGATCGAAGGCCTCGGTGGCCGCTGAGCAGAGGGCGGTATTAACAATAGATCAACGTTCGTGTCGGAGGCGCTGTCTGCGAGTTGCATGATCATCAGCGCAAATCTGACCCATTTATTACTAGGAGAAAGATGACCGAGGCCAACTCTTCTGCCCGTGAACCAACAGCTTGGCTTGGACGCAACAGGAAGATCTCCTCGTGGGTAGTTCTTGGCATAGTGACCGACTCGGAGAGGAAGAACAGACAATGGGATCAAATTAGCTAAAAGCCATGGATGCAGTTGGACTAGTAGACTTGTGGGCAACAACCATGACTGTTGACATGGCAGGTGCAGAAAAACACAAGGTGCGTGACTCAATACTCTGTCGCATACTGTCACGCAACCTTAACTCTAACGTCCCACTTTCAATCAGGATGACCATTTTCTTACTCTTTAGCTATGTTATGAAGGACTTGGTGACCTCACGTCTAGCTCTTGTGTGCGCCTCATAATCGATGCATCCCGTTCAATATTCTGTATTCCATTCATCGCCGAAACATCTTCACCAAAGTTGCGAGGTTGGGAAGGTTGTGGAGGTTGCAACCTCGGAACCCTCAAACTTCGCACCCAGGTTCCGTTAGAAGAATTCATCCCAACTGCCTAGCCTCGCAATCCAAAAACTGAGCGAACTACTTTTGCTGATGGCGCTCGGCCTTAAGACAGTCTGCCCCCCATATACACCTTATTTCATCACTCATAAGTATCGTAACGAGGCTTCTCGATGCCCTGCATGATTATATGTGTATCTCCAACTATAAAGTTTTAACCCACCCATCATGCATCTCTTCCCAACTTGCATCGTGCCAAAGAACATAGATTCATCAAGAGCAATATCAATCAAGAAATTACAACGCAGGCAGCTAGAGGAGCCAAGGCGAAAGAGCATGTAAGATCTGGCGCGCGTCGCCACTAAGGGATCGTTCAGGAGAGCTGCGTCTGCACAAAGTCTCCGTACCAGGCCCTTAAGAGAGAAACAAGCGTTGAGGGACGAGCCCTAATGAAGGTAGAGCTGAAGTGTGTCTTACTTGATCGCCGGCTCTCCATCATAGGTAGTGCGATAGATCCCAAATTTAAGACTGTGTAGCAGATCGTAAATGACTGAGGTGTACTGTCCGAGATTGTTGAACGTACTAGGTACCATCGGAGCCAATACCCCCGCTCTTGGAGAAGCTAAGAACAGCGGCCCCAGTCTGAGAATCAGTGATAGCAAATTTAATGCTTCCGGAAGGGCCGTAGGTGATCTAGAGGATCGGTGGGAAGGAGGTTCAGTCTCAACTCCATCAACATTGGGAGTAGATTGCATCATACATTCATCGTGTGCAGCAGCGGGCGGTTCGAGAAGTCAGCAAGCGTAGCTGATGCAATATACGTGCCCGCGGCTGTGTCTTTGACGTATACCATGTCTTTGATGATGTCAAGGACAAAAACAGGGTTATCGATAGCGGTGCTAAAGCTACAAGGGGCGAGCTTGAGATGGAATATTTGATGAACGAATGCATGGCACATACATTTGCATAAGATGGAAGAATGATGCTGAAAATAGAGGCGCAAGGTGAGTAGCTAGGGGAATGGTAATGGATCACGTTTCGCTCACTGCTTCCAGCTGAAGGACACGCATTGTGAGAAAAGGATACCAAGAGATTAGTAGAATTATAAATACTATCGTAGCTTGGGATATAGCTCCTCCAAACATACTTCCATTTAGCCCCATCTAAGAGACGGCGAGGGAGATAGATTAGTGTAAGGCACAAAGTATATATCCCATGACGGAAAACGAACTAGGCTGATGAGCCGTAAGGAACTCGATTCTCTGGCGAGGGGATGCGGCGCCGGGGGCAAGATTCTGAGTTGGGTCTGCCACCAGACGCATCTCATAACACTCCGTGATATACTGCTTCCCTGAGCTACATCCGCCCTTTTGCAAGAACCTATTGGAATGAAGTCGGGAATGAGAATATAGTTCGAAGGTTCATCGAAAAAGAGAGAGAGGAATTTACCCGCTTGCTTGCCAGCTAAGACCGTTAGCCAGAGGTTCCGAGCTGTACTGCATGCTGGTACCATCAGCAAGCACGACGTCAGCTCTCTTTGTGATCTCAGCAGCAGATGGGCCTTCTTTGATGATTGCCGCTTCGCATGAGGAGAAAGCATTTAGGGAAAAGATCGCGAGCAATAGAGGAAGGATCGCGGAACGCATAGTGGAAGCTAGACGACTCGAAGATTGACGAGAAAGACAGAGAAGAGGCCACTGAGGTCAGCTGGGGCACAAACAAGCTTATTGTCGTGGTCATTTTATAGCACAATGAGCGTCAAAAGGTAGGCTCATCATTTCCGACACACAGCGCTGGACGATCAGTTTCTCGTCGTTGTATAGAGGGCGTTATGGAATTTTAGGTCAAAACATTCTTATGACCGGTATTGCCCAGCGTTCCATGCCCGTAGGCTCAAATTTTTACTTGTTGCAGAGGAGATGGATGATCGGCCCCGAATCCTTTGCCCGTGAGCTTATAGATTGACTGGGTCCGGCGGCGAGATCTGTCTGTGGGCAGTTCTTGGCGTTGCAGTGTAGCCACGAAAGAAGAATAAGGGGGACAGGAGGAAGATGACCCCTAGCTACGCATATACTTGCACGCGTGAATCTCAAGGTAGCGAACCACATGGTGCTTGCGACACGATGAATCTTGGTGCCAAGCCTGTGTGACATAACGGAATGTCACAAACTCCTGGTGAAAAACGTAAACGTCTCCCTTTGAGTGCTGTGGATCTGTGTTTTAGCTTCTCTGCCAATGACAGGCAGGGGATTGGCATGAGATAGGATAGCGAGCCAACATGAAACGACCAATGGTATTTTCCCAGTTTGTAAGACATCAACCAGCGAATGCTGTCATGTGCTGATGAGTTTGCTCCCATCCTCAGCCCACCACCGCCTCTGCTCTCTTGGACTTTTGGTAGGATAGGCCTTGAGTGCGGCACCTTTCCGATAAACAACTCTGCTCCACTCGAACATTCACGTGGCAAATCATGCCTGTCAAACTCGAACTGAGATGATTGGCGGAGGGTGAGCACCGAGGGTCGAGGCGTGGGTGGGAGCCTAAAAACCCTGGCGGCCACCCTGTCTACTCTCCCTCCCTGCTCTCTCTCTCTGAACCTCCTCAGCTGCAGCATCGCCAATATGGTTCTCGTCATCCAGCGAGCGGTTCAGCTCCTGACTGTTATCGTTCTCTTGCTCATCAAGGGTCCATACCAGCTCATCACTGGCTTGTTCACTGTGATCAAGACCGTCCTCGCCTTGACCGCCTTGAATATTCTTGATTTTATCCTTTTTGTCATCAACTGTGTCACGCCCCTAAAGCCAAAAGGCACTATTGTTGCCCTTGGGAACCCTGGCTACCGAGGCATCTGGCCTGAATTCGTGCCTCCCAATGCCAACTTTGACTCGCGCTCACCATGCCCATACCTAAGTGAGCATGCCCCATTTTCTGATAGACTGCACGTCTTATACTGGTGACATGACCCTCGCTCACACAACTCATGACCGAATTACCCTTTTCAGACGCGTTGGCAAACCACGGCATTCTTCCACACGACGGCAAGAACATCTCGATGGACGTCATGCGTCCTGCTATCCAAAAGGCTATCAACAGCTCGTACACGCTGACTCTCAATACCGCCAACGGTGTCAAACAGCTCTTCGGGAAGAGCACAATTGATCTTGGGTGAGCACATGCTTCCCAGCGGTGGTAATGAACGCCGCCGACATTTGCATTTGTTCCAATTAGCGACCTGTCGCGTCACAACGTGATTGAGCACGATGCTAGTGTCATTCGTGAGCTTTTTCGCCTTTATTAGCTACGATATTCACTCATGATGAACTCGCTAGGTGCCGACGCGTACTTCCAGGTCGACCAGGGCACGCCCACGAAGGAAATCATCATGGATCTTCTCAGCACCGCTAGCGTCCCCCCTTCAGATGATCATCCCGAGGGTGCTCTGTGCGCTGCCGATATCGCCAAGTTCCTCAAGACCCGCATCGCTCACTCCAAGGCGAATAACCCAACATTTACTGGCCTGAGCGCCTTCCATAAGCTCTTCATGTCGAACAATTGCAGCTTGCTGCTCGATACCGTGGAGGGTGATGTTCGTGCGCTCAGGACAATTTTGTTGGAGGAAAGGTTCCCTGATGGATGGGAGTCTTCGTAAGTGTTTCCGAACTATATTCACACAAGTGTCTGTACTTAACAACTCCTTTCCTTCTTGCGTTCGACATAGGTTCCGTGGCCGTATGGGTTACACCAACTTTGAGATGGAGTTGCGTTCGGCCGAGATTTACTTGAGGATGTTGTAAAGATATTCTTCCAGAACGACAAGAAGGAATTGATAGTTCATCATCATGTCTTGATTGTACGCAGCTCATTAGCAAGGGCTGATCAGTGTCTCAACAAATGAAATGACAAATAAACGAGTTCTCATGAACCATGGAAACCTGGAGGTCAGGAACGCCGTGGCACGTGTTCGTGTTCAGTGTTCATCCACCCCCCTTCCATTCACATACACGCACACCCCACTCTCACCCGTTTGCCAACGGTACGAACTCCCTGGCAGTTGTTTCCCTCTCTCTCTCGATATATGTAACTCTAATCCACATCACATGTTCTCTTGATGTGACATTCCCGTGCCTTTTTTCGTACGACAAACCCGCCACCCGTCGATATCCGAGCGCAATACGACAAACAGCTTTTGACTCGTGTCCCACATTAAAAAAAAGTTTTCCGAATGCTCCATTGACACTGCCTATGAGGTTTTAAGCGAGATCTTGATAGTTTGGTGCTTGTAAATCCTGCCTGCCTTGTCCCCGTATCGACAGCCAACCTCAAACCCAATACCCTTCCGGATACCCCAAGTCCTACTACTACCTTGACTTGCATTCCTCCCAGGTCTCGTGCTCTAATTAGGTTCATATATTAACTCTGTGGACTCCTAGAGCCCAATTCGTGATGCCCCGGCGAATTGCCGTTGTTAGACTATCAGCACCAATCACTGGACAGCAAAATCACAGACATTAAATGTTTCCGCCATTCTATAGTGCCTGATCGTTTCATATATGAGTCATCGGGTATCGTCACTAATTGCTACTGTGACCTTGCTCATGTTCGGCCTGCAAATCTCCGACCGGTCCTCAGCCAATCTCATCCACGTTCCGCGATCTCTCAAATTGAGGTCTTTGATTGATTACCAAGGCTGTATAGGAGCTCCGCTGTGCACCACTGGCGACAGGAGCGGAACAACTGGGCCTGGCGAGGCGCCCAAGGCCGAGCAACCCCAATAAAACCGTTGCCCAGCACCGTTTGGCCATGTCTTCGCATCCCCACAGCCCTCAAGCTCAACATGGTTCTTCTCGTAGACAGAACGCTCCAGATTCTCACTGTCATAATCCTCCTCATTATCAAATCTCCTCCCAAGATCTTCTCTAGTCTCAAGACATTCCTAAGCCTCGCACTCTTACTGTTGCTGGACTTTGCAGTGTTTCTGATCAACTGCATCACTCCCCCGAAACCAAAGGGGAAAGTTGTTGCTCGTGGTGACCCTGGCTACCAAGGCTTCTGGCCAGAGTTCGTCCCTCCCAACCCAGACTATGATTCGCGTTCGCCTTGCCCGTACTTGAGTAAGCATATTCTCCCCATCCTATCCATTCGGCTTGGACCAATTAACTGACCGAATCCTGTTATCAGATGCTTTGGCCAACCATAGCATCCTCCCACATGATGGAAAGAACATCTCAATGGATGTTCTCCGTCCGGCGCTTCAGAAAGCACTCAATACATCTTACACTATCACTCTCAACGTTGCCAATGGTGCAGTTCAGCTCCTTGGCAAAGATGTGATCGATCTTGGGTGAGTTTGGCATCGATCACTTCATCTCCTGACTTTCTCATGTAATATCCTTCCTCAGCGACCTCTCTCGTCATAATTTTATTGAGCATGATGCTAGTGTCATTCGTGAGTAGCTTTAATACTAATATACCAGGCTAATACTAAGTATTTGAATTGGGTGGACGCTATTTTTCTAGGCGCCGACACCTACTTCCAGCCCGACCAAAGCACACCTACCAAGGACATCATCAACGCACTCCTCGACAGCGCGAGTATTCCTCCCTCTAAAGAACATCCCGAAGGCGCTCTCAGCGTTGCGGATGTTGCAAAGTATACAAAAGCGCGGCTTGCACACTCCAAAGCGAACAATCCCACCTTTACGGGACTGAGTGCCTTCCACACGTTGTTCTTGACGAACAACTGCAGCATGTTGCTGGACGTAATGGATGGGGATGTGCGCGCGCTTAGGACTATTCTATTGGAGGAGCGGTTCCCTGATGGGTGGGAGTCATCGTGAGTCCTTTCCCTCGCCCATATTCTCAGCGCCATCTGGACTGATAAGATTATGCTTCATTGACAGTTTCCGAAGCCTCCTAGGGTATACCAACTTTGAGATGAACCTCCGCTCAGCTGAACTGTACTTGAGGATGCAATAAATATTCGAAGCTTCAATTACAATTGATTAGGAGAACGGATCGCCCAAGCCCGAGCATCTCGTGATCGCCTTAGTTTGACATGGGAATGTTCCCATTCTGCTTCTTCATCTATCAGAGCCAGCAGGCTCGCTAACTTTTTCCTCCCAACCCCCGCCCTCGACCGCTTATTTTTCTTTCCACTAAATTTCTTGGCCAAGATGTCTACCTCAGTTTCGTTCGTGTCGCGAATATACCTTATAGTCTCGTTGTAGCCCCTCACTCTGAATTTCCTCGATTGATTAGGTCAGATAGAAAGATTGGGGAAGAGTACGATCCTCATAGGCTCATCCCAACAAAACTGGATACTGCCATCTATAACCCTGCTGCTGAATCTCTCGATTTTCTGCACGCAACTATCACCAAGGATGACGAAGAATTACGAAGGATTATATTCGACGTGCAGCGCGAGTACGTACCTTCATTTCATGAGCGTCTAATTTCCTCCTGTTTACGAGGTCAAACTTCTTCAATCGCTGGAATACAGAGCCTAGTAAGCGCGTTATCCGGTGACGCTGGCAAAGGAGTTGACTTTTGCATTCCATCGGCACAGCGTGGTTCAACCGTTCCCCTGCATAGCAAGGTATGGGTTCTTAGGACTCAGGTTGAAGAGCCATCCTCGATACAAAGAGGTCCTCGAGATGGGAAGGCGTGATCCTTCTGCTTTGCTCCTGGACATCGGGTGCTGCAGTGAGCCCTTATCTCTGAACATTGTCCTGAACACATTCTTAGGCTGTTCTTCTACCCTATGACTGGCAGTGGGTACTGACTTGCGTAAAGCGGTCTTTGATGGTTTCCCGGCCCAGCAGGCGGTGGGGTGCGACCTATACACCGACTTTTTCGACCACGGACACAAGTTGTGGAGCGACAAAGACTCGTCTGCCATCAAGTTTATTTTTGGCGACGTCTTTTCAATCCCTGTACCTTCTTCCCTCCCCATCACGCCTACTGCGAAGCGTGATCGTTTGACCAACAATTCAGCCATTTCCAAGCTCGAGGATCTGATTGGTCACGCCAAATTGGTCTACGCCAGCGCCGTCTTCCATCTATTCAGCGAGGCGAAGCAGGCAGAGATGGCAAGGAAGGTAGCTGTATTAGCGTCAACCCAGCCTGGCACAATCATCTTCGGTCTACACGTCGGGTCAGATGTCAAGGGTTTCGAGTACGAGCCGCCAATGGTGTAGGTACCACTTTCGCGGGCTCATGGGACCTATTTTGCAAAGCTGACATTTACGTTTGTGAAAGGGGTGGGAAGATGTTCTGCCATTCACCAGAGAGCTGGAGAACGCTCTGGTCCGAAACATATACCGAGCTGTACGGAGCCCAGTTTGCCAGAGAGCATGTGAAGATTACTGCAACTCTTGTGGTGAGTTTGCTACAATTCGCTCACGTCCCATCGAAAAACGACCTTTAACGGTATCAATACGGATAATTAGGCTGGTAGTATGGCGGCAAACAATCCAGATCCCAACCGCCCGCCCCAGAAGCGACTTTTTTGGAGCATAGAGCTGGTGTAGTGCGGCGACAGGGTGCTGTTTGTTCTAGAAGCGCCCAGGCCCTTTACTTCCGATTGTCAAGCTGCGGTGATACTGAGGTTCATGGTTCATACGTTCTAGCGGGATGTGCACTGGCAGATTTTCCTTCAATTGATTTTTATGTAATTTCCGGCCGAGTTAGCTACCTTAGCCTAGTAAGCATGACTCCGGCCCGGAAACGAACGAGTCACCGTTCCTTGCCCTCTTCCTCCAAGCAACGAAGTCTCGTCTTGCACTCAAAAAATGGCGACATCTGAACCGCTACCATCTAACTGGCTTGAGACCCCAGCAGATCTCCCTGTCCCAGTTGATGATGGCCTCGCCGATCATCTACGAGGGCATTCCGTGCCTTTGGATCTGACCTTGCGCTCGACCGATCCCAAGGACCCGATTGTCAACATCGCCGAGCTGTCAAGGCAGGGCCCTGTACTCCTCTTTGCATACCCACGAACAGGGGTACCAGGTGTGCCCAACCCAGATGGATGGGATCTCATTCCCGGTGCGAGGGGATGCACACCGGTATGTGTCAATCATCTTCATCCATGAATGCGCCGTAATGCAATAGCGTGGAGACAAACGAATCTCAACCTCACTATATGCTATCTATGTTTTCTTCGATTCTGCACCAGGAACTGTGTGGTATTAGAGATTCTATCAAGCCGCTCCTCGCTTTAGCTCCCAACCTGCACATTTTCGGTCTCAGCACGCAAGACACTACATACCAAGCCGAAGTGGTCGAGCGGCTTCATCTTCCATATCCGATTCTCAGTGACGTGGACTTTGCTCTGTGCGACGCGCTGAAGCTCCCCACCTTCGAAGCGGCAGGAATGAAGCTCATGAAGCGCCATACGCTCTTGATTATAGACGGAGTCGTGAAGAGTGTTGATTATCCTATCTTCCCTTCTCACACTGCCGCCGCAAGAGCAGTGGAGCTATTGAAAGAATTGGCGTGAGGCTTGGGATATCTGCCAAGAGCACTATGTTCAATCGAGAGTGTTTGCGGTCATGGGTTTAGAACCAAGGGGGATGGATTAGCGTGGGGTGTGATTATATACGATATACATATATCATCATAAAAGGATCTATGCAGCGGCTGCGGTGGCTTGAGGTACCCCTTCCGCATCGAGAGCACTGGTGGGGATCAGACTCGCCTCCAGATCGGCAACAGACATCACATAAGGATATTTCCTATACTTGACGCCATCCTCGTCGAAATATGGACTACCTTTCTTCGGCCGACCATATTTGGGCTCGGGAACACCTAAGAATGCACAAAGACACATCAGTGTCTGAAGCGAATAAACACTAAACACACAAATCTTACCAAGAATATCCTTGTAGATGCTAGAAACGGACTCATCCCACTGGGCCCTCCACATAGCAACGCCGCCCCCTTCTTCCGCATCGACTACCATAGCACTTGATTCATTCTGGCCACTCTTGATGACAAAGTCTGGCTGATTGGGGTGATTGCGCCCAGCTGATGTGGTCATATATCGTTGGAGGTCGTGCTCTTTGATGAAGGCACGCAGGTCGAATCCAGTACGCTTGATATCAGCGAGGGATGATGGAGGGATAGGGTTGCCGGAGAGTTGAGGGAGGAGCAGTAGGACGTAGCGATGCGCCGAAGAGCCATATTGTGGGTGAGGGGGGACGTAAGAAACAATGGGTGTTTCTGGGGTTGACTCAGACGGGACAGAGAGGTCCTTTGATTCGGCGGAAATCGAGATATTGGGCCTAGTCGCGTTGACCAGCACTCAGAGGACGTTTGCAAATCAGAAATAGAAGATAGGGCACTTACACGAGCCAGTGAAGATACGTCTGGTATGTCGCATTTTCGGCGTCGGGGACGTCTATTAGAAATTCGTCAGCTAAGTATGAAGGATGATGGTAATGAAAGCGCTGACCTGGGTCAATCATGACTAGAGTATATAACCGCGCTTCCGGATGGAAGACTTGCGCTGTAAGTTTGGGAGGAGTAATTGTCTACACAGTATCGCTCAGCATCGTGGTGGGAAAGCATCTCGCTATTAGACTTGATGTGCTCACGAGGGTAGGGAGGATGAAGTGCTCTGGGGCAATATCACTCCATTGTTGCTTCTGCGGAAGCTTTTTGGAGGGAACTGTGTGGGATGAGGGGTCGATAGATATGCTCTGATTCGCAGCCGACACGTCAATCCGAAGGTCAACAGCTGGGCGAATCGCAGGCAGGACATCAGGTACAACGTGCATTAGTTGCACCCGCTCCATCTACACGTGGAGAAACGTTTATTAAGAGTGAATAAAACTGGGAGACAGAGGAGATGTGCACTTGCCATCCGGTCCAGTCGTCCCTTCTTCCGCCACCGTTGGTTCAGTAAATGCCGATAGACAGGCCTCGACAAATCCACTAGAAAATCATCTGGTTAGGAATACCGCTAAGAGAGCACTTGAATACGATAAGACTCACTCTTCCCCTGCGAAAAGTTCCACCGAACTTCTGGCAGGTTAATCTCGCTCTCAATTTCAAGCCTCTCCAGCTCCACTTGCGTCCACTTCGAATCCTTCGCCTTCCGCCTAAGAGAAAGCTCCGCCTTCTTCGCCTCTGAGTCGCGTTGGATATACGCAAGTGCTTCGTCATAAGCAGGCAGCGCCCCAGCCTCCACTGGACGCGCCCATGCTGCTGAGGTCGCAGAAGTAGTGGCAGCTGGTTGAGCCGAGCTGGAGGATGCTGAAGACGCGCTTGGCTCCAAGCTTGTCGTAGAGGTCGATAGCGCTCGCTGGAGTACTTGAGAGCGTACCCTCACCCGTGAAATAGAGCGTAGCATTTTGCGACCAAGGAAAGAGTGGCGAACTTTTGGGCTCACGTGACAATTCCCACACTCCCGCCAACCTTGCGTGTGGGATCGCGCGTCCCGCTCTTCAACCACAACAACCTCCATGGATATGGACTCCACAACTACGCAATTGTCTACAAATTCCCTATCTGGGATGCCTCTGGAAATTCTGATGCATATAATTCTGGCTGGAAGCCTCGATGTGCCTTCAGTGGTCAAGCTATCATGGGTACATAGTTGACTCCCTCCATCGAGAAGCAGAACAAACGGTTTCTAATCACGTTAGAAGGATTCTCCGCATAGGTGGATAGGAATCTACACGCATCTATCATGACGAATCGTGCTCTTTGGCTCTCCATCGTACGGCAGCTGCTCTGGAACGAGCTCATTCCTAGTAGTGCAATCGACCCCTTGACTCTGAGTCTTGAGGATCTAATGAACTGTGCGACGCGAAAGTTTCGGCTTTCTTGGGAGATTCAAAATAATCTCGGCCCTCCGAGTAGCATTCGTCGTGATGTGGTGCTGCAGGTTCCTGCCCCAAGTCCTCCTTCCTCTCCCCGCGATACTCAAAAGTTCGTCAACCCCCATTTCAATGACACCATGCTCTCCCCTGGTGGGAGGTGGCTGGTCGCTGTTTGTGGGGTTAGTACTACCCGATACCTCGCTTGTTGGGACCTTCGCGTTGATTCGACCAGCAGTGGCGCCCCGGTCTCGGATGACCGTGATCACGAGGAAGCCAGCCAAATCATTCGAGCTACTGCCATAATAACGCTTAGCACTTCCGCTTGGAATGATAGCCTCATGTACACGCATACAATATATGACATCACTTGGTGTCGAAATACCGATCAGCTGTTGATATTAGTGAGCGGACCTGGGTGAGCACTCTCGATGCCCCTTTGGGGCTACACATCTCCCCCGTGCGTGTTGCTGATTACTATGTGAATACCCACTGAATATTAGACACTGTCTGGAACTCTTTCAGTGGTCTTATCAAAGCCCTGAGGTGTTCATCAAAGTTGCCGCAACGCAGTCTTCTCCGTGGTATAGGACAGCGGTGCTCTCCAGTCATGGCGACCGCGCGCTTCTCCAGGATCGGTACGCCCGTTTATGGGACTGGCGCTCAAATATCGAGGTGGTCCACGCAGAGGAATCGCGTCAGTGTGATTTTCGAGATCACTTCTTCACTGCCTCTGGTGTTCCATTCTACATATCCGTTGGTGTATATGGTGGAAAGCTGCATGTCACGGTCATCCCACTTCATATCACCGACGACCCTCAATCAAGCCGGAAGCCAGGGAATCAACAACTCCAGGCACTTTCACCTTCCAACATTGAAGCAAAAGAAGTGGTGTACGCATTGGAAGAGTGGCACGAAGACGATCACTTGGGCGTCTCGTGGTTCCCCCCGCTTCCGGTTTCATCCGACTCGGAACAGATTATAGTTTGTTTCCGGGTGCACTACTATTCGTCGGTGCTCCTTTTCGTCTCTGTTTCGAATGACCTCCATCCCAAGCTATTACTTGCAAAGACGCCGCAAGATGAAGCCCCCGTCTCCGAGCTCCTGATGGGATTCTGGGCGAACCCAGGATGGCTGGCTGCATTTCGACCTTCCACTGAGCCTTCTGTAGGAACCACCAGCACCTCTAGTGCGGCGTCTCAACGCTTGGTTAGTCGCGTATGGTGCCAAATCCGCAGTCTGGCCTCCCGCACCACGCAGGCGGTCATCGGGCGAAGGCCGACTCCCTCACGCAGCCGTACACAATCGCGTCCAGCATCTCCTGATGACGAGCTGAGCAGCATAGAAGATCAGTCAGAACCATATGGCGAGTTCACAGTAGCTCTACGCTCTTCGGAGAAGCTGCAGCCCATCCTCTCATTTATGGCTTTACCCGGTGATGAGGAGTGTCACATCACAAAGTGCGATGGGTTCTGCGCCAGATCAGGGACGTGGATCTTTCGCAAACAGCTGCTTTTCGCGTCCCCAGACGATCAAGACCGACCCCAAACGTCGTTTGTAGTCCTCAATTATGTTTAATGCATCAATACCGTGTGTCTCCAGAACAGCTTAGGCATGTACCTGCTCTGGTTGCGCCTGATGTTCTTCTCAGCCGGTTCGATTTCGGTCCCTGTCGCGATACTGACAAACGGCCTAATTTTTACGGTCCGGCTACAATAGTCGGAAACGGTCGCCGTTGGATCTGTCTTGTTTAGCGAACCCGGAGGACACCTGATCCCCAGTTCTGGGAACAGGAGCACAAGGCAGCGTCCATTGGCACACCTTGGATAGATGCGCGAAGCATGCGTTTATTTAATGATAATAGCGCGTTGGCCCTCGCATTTGTGACATGATGCAAGAGGCTCAGGTCAGTGGTAGACTCGTTTTCTCTTCCCACCTACCATAACTTCAACTTTAACTTCTGAACAAGGATACGCGTTGGAAGCGGTACTCGACTCCCAGAAGAATTCCGTCATGAACTGTGGTTCCCTATCCACAGGCGAGATGATGATGGCGCCATCCGTACGGTCTGCAGCAGCAGCCTCGATACTTAAGCCGGTAGATATGGAACGGTAGCAGTTAACGAATAGGAATATTATTGAAAGAAACAGGTGCGATGCAGGATGGTGGTACAAGTGGAGTATGAGTTGATGCAGAAGTTGAACCATGAGTATGATAACGACAGCGGTAAGACGAAGCGAAGTGCAATATGGTACAAATGTGACAGAAATTTCCGTGAGGATGCTGTACAACTAGTACTGGGCGTAGTACTAACCGCGAACAAATACTAGTAATAAGTGAGAGAGGAAAAGGGGCGACAAGAGCTATGACAGTCTAAGCACTGTCGGAGTTCACGAGGGCATGTACCAGACGTACATACCATCATCGTAAAGAAGTACAGGAGATTCCACATCAGTATTATACAGACCCCCAGTGTTCTGATCCTGGTTCGTGTTACGTTCCAGCAGCGGATATGGATGGAACCTTGTGCTGGTGGGGAGGGAGCTGCGGATCCGGAGATCGCTGGCCGTAGAGGCCGATGATGAAGTCGCGGAAGATTCCTGCAGATGGGACGTATCGCTACCAGTCCCATGAGGGTTGGCATAGTTAGTGGGTCCACCGAAATCCGCAGCGCCCTGTGTAGTGGGGGTGGCAGGGAAATTGAGAATATTTTCACTGGCACTGGTGGTATCGATTGACTGGGCAGGCGCTGACGCTCCCTCGTTTATTGGGTGGTCAACCCCCAAAGTTAGAGCACGAAAAGATTCCGTAACGGATGGAGCGGGAGGGTGCGATGCGGCTGATGGAGTCACAAAGCCATGGTAGTGAGAATCTCTGGCTGTTGCGGACGACCCAGAGGCAGCAGTGATCGCCTCTGGGATCATGGCTGCATTAGAGTTCCCATTAAATGGCGCATGTGGAAATAAAGAGCCAAACGCTTGAGAGCTATCGAAGGGTGGGCCCTCAGACATCAGACTATCCGGGTCCAAATTGAGGGCGGAACTTGGCCACGAGGCGAGCCTGAGTAACAAAGCGATAGTGGCCAAGACACCAAAGAATCAATTAGCACTTATTGGGAAAGTGAACAAGAGAAGACATCTTACGATCCGTTGAGGGACAAAGAATGAGCAGGAAGCGAGGAACCAGAAGCGGATAGGTACCCTAGCTCATCAATATCTGAGCTATCTACAGGGCCTATTAACATCGCAAGGTCGAAGCCATGACGATTGATGCCCTGTTCACCGTCCCTAAAGGACGAAGATGCAGGGTTTGAGTCGGGTTGTACAATGGTGGGATCTGGTGCAGGTGGTATGACTATCTGATGTCGTGCAAGGATCTCCCTCAACCATGCATTTTCCCGGATCACTTCTTGATGGACCGATGGATCAACCTTGCGGCGCTTGTCGGCACTCCCGCTCCACTGGCACTATCATTTCAACCGTAGTGCGAAGATCAATCAGCACACATCCTGGTCGCAGCAGGGCCAAAAATATCAGGACGCACTTTAATACCGCTCTCCCTGCAGCGCGAACACTCCACCTTGCTGTTTGGGGCGCCGTCACACCTACCGTGACTAAGGGTCACGGCAAAGCAGCGAAGCCGCGCGCAAGAAAATTAGCAAAAAAGGAAAACCAAAAACCAAAAAACAAAACAAAACAGTAACGAAGCCAAGACTTACATCGCCCGACAGTGCTCGCATGCTGTCGTTGCGTGAGAGCCCTTATATTTGGAGGGCCTTCTAGGCTGCTTGGGCTCTTGAGGTTGTTCACTGTCATCAATACTTCCTGAGCCATGAGGATAGGGCGATGCGGTACGTAGCCCTTGAGGGACAGACATGGTGAATTGGTTTAAACTGGAGCTTTTGTTGAGCCCTTCAAAGTAAGGATAATAGAAGCTGATGGTACGAAACCCTTGTGAGTGGTTGGTAGGAAGGGGGAAACGCTGGAGCGACAACCCTTCTTAGGGCCCTTTCCAAGCTGGTCCATGATTTGCAGCCGCCGTGAGCTTTTCCGGGCCTCATGTTCTCAGTGGTCATAGGGGCACAGCTCGCAGGAAGGTTATCACAGATGCTCAAATCTGGTAAGCGAGGTCCGCGTCGGGCATGATTTGCCTTGGTAGTAAGCGATTCGCAAATCATGAAAAGATAGGAAGTACCAGTGACTCATTTTTTGAGTGTTTGAACGGCGCTGATAACGCGGCGTTCGCCACCCGCTTGTCAATCTTCCATGTGACTATTCATGGAAATCCAGGATACGATGCGAGGTTCCAAGGTCAAGCAACAATCTCTAGCAGGCTACGGACCACATAGCTTACAGATGATGCGCTTGGTATGGTACCGTATTTAGCGCCCTATTTTGAAGAAGGTTCTGTATATACGCAATCTCAAATCCCGGAAGTGGTCGGAGAGCCCCTCTGGCAATCAATTTTGAATCCGGAGCCTTAAGCTTGCCGTCGGGCTGGGAGCGGGAGCACCAGATGACGTCTAGTGACGCATATGTAATCCCTGCACGCACGAAGCTATTAATTTGGGACAATCGCACATTAGCCCTCGCCTTTACGGCACACTGCAATTTGCCAACGAATTGTTGTCCCATCAACAGACTATACCTTCGAATCTCACTATTTGATACGGAGACAATTTAGAAGCGGCCATCGACCCCATAAGGGTTTCATCATCAGCCTATCCACGAACGATGTAATAATAATGTCGCCCGTGCGGTCTGCTACGGCAGCTTCAATCCCTAAGCCACTAGATGTAGGACAGTAGCAGTCAGCGAATAGGAATATTATTGGAAGAAACAGGTGCGATGCAGGATGGTGGTACAAGTGGAGTATGAGTGGGTGCAGACGTCGAACCATAAGTATGATAAGGACAGCGGCAATGCATCAGCAGACGAGGCGATGTGCAAGATGGTACAAGTGTAACAGAAACTTGGAGTGAAGAGGTTGTACAACTAGTACCGGGCGGAGTACTAACTGGGAACAAATACTAGTAATAAGTGAGAGAAAAAAGAAAGGTGACAAAGGATGTAACATTCTGGGTCTGTACTTCTTCATGAGGGCATGGACGGGTCAATGCACCAGGCATACATACCGTCATCATAAAATTGTGCGGGATATACCGGATCGGTACTGTACTGACCCCCGGCGTTCTGGTTCTCGTTTGTATAATGTCCTGGCAGCGCATAGGGATGGAACCTCACGCTGGTAGACGGGGAGCTGCGGATCCGGAGATCGCTAGCTGTAGCAGTTGTTGACAAGGCTGCAGAAGAATCCAGTGACTGAAGTGTCGGTGCCTCCTCACTACCAGTACCGTGAGGATTGGCATATTCAACAGGCCCACCAACGTCCCAACTGTCTTGAGGAGCTGAGCTAGCAGAGAAGTGAGGGAAAGTCTGGTTGGCACTACTGGCATGGATTGGTTGCAGCGTCGCCGACGTTCCCTCATTCGTTTGGGGGCCACCAACCAATGTCGGGGCGAGAAATGGCTCAGTAGTGGGTGGGACGGCAGGATAAGAAGTAGCCGACAGAGCTTCAAGACCACATGAGTGAGGGTCTGTGGTTGTCGCAGATGGCGCAGATGCAGCAATGTTTCCTGTAGGTACCACAGCTATGGTAGAGTTCCCATCCGATACCAAATTTGGAAATAGAGAACCCCCAACCATTAGACCATCCGTTCCAGCGTGGGCGAAGGAATTTGGCCACGAGGCAGACCTAAACGGCCACGCAATGGTGGTCAAGGCATGCGGGATCGGTTAGTATGTGGTCGAGGGTAAACAGGAGAAGAAGATGCCTCACGATGCGCCGAGGGACTGAGAAAGAGAGGGTGGTGAAGAGCCAGAAGTGGATAGATACCCTAGCTCATTAATGCCCAAGCTAGCCACAGGGTCCATCGAACTAGTGCTCGGAACGATCTTATGTTGCGCTTCTACGTCGTAGTCCACCTGGCTGTTCACTGCTGATCCTTCCAGTGCCCATTCTAATTTCTGTGCTGCGTCCAACCCTGACGGCCAACTCTTTCCGATGGCCTTAAGCCATTCTATGGACTTGTGAACCCTCGTACGAGCCCTTTCTCCTGCTAAAGCGATACGTTTTCCTGCTCCAACCCGGGTCGTAATACCGCGTAACGAAGTTTGTCCGATTCGATAGACCATCTCCACTATTTCGGGATGAGAATTTCCCACTCCAAACAGCTCATGGTATCTTTCAAGGATGGCAAGGGCACGATCAGCAGCCTTGACGCATTCCTTGTTTGCGATGGCGACGAGGGTATCTATGTAAGCCTCAACCTCACGTCTCATGATTAGGGTCCCGTCTATGGAGGGTGAAACGTGTTGAGACTTGGGACGCGGGTGCAGCTGGGAGCTCGAGGCGGCGGGACTGGGCTGGGATCGAGACTGGGTTTGGATATTGGGAATGGGATGGCTGGGGGTGGGAGCATAGAGCTCTAATTGGTAAAACGATTCCAATAGTAGTAAGCTAAGGCATTCTACTTCCAGATTGACCAAAAAGATCTGGGGAGGGGAAGTTTGATTCGCTGGATCACTGATGCGCAACTCGAGCGGCAGCTTCTCGCGCCATTCACCAATGGAGAAATGCCTATTGATACGAGGATATGTCAGACAATACACTGGGCGAGTACATACGATCGGATCATCAATATTTGCATAGTTTAGATCAAACTCACCTGAGTACTGCAACCCCATGGATTTGCTTTTTGGATCCAATCCAATGTTCAAGATCCAGTTCGGAGAGGACTTTCATTATGCCAGGAACCAGACTCATGAGCTGGACCTCAGCAACAAAGGACTTTGATAGGAGTGCTTTGGTAGTGAATGAATCGCCCTGAGGAGATGTCCATTCCAGATCTATGTTATCCAACCGCAAGTCAGTTGGAGTGTCTTTCATGTCGCCCTCGCTCAGAGGTAACGCCTGATTTCGGCCTAGATAAAGTTGCCGCCGCCTATGCTATGATTCCAGATGTCTTTTCAGTATTAGGGTGATGAAACCGAGCAAAATCCGCCTCGGATGTGCGAATTAGACGACGGCGGTGTGGACCTACCTGAGTCAAAACACTCTGATACACCAACGCCCTCTCGATATAGTCGTCATTAGCAACTCGCCGACTTGGTAGTTGTGAGTGCATTCCCACTAAGGATACATGTTCATAAGCAATCACGAATATGCCACAAAAAAGATCGAGTTATTCACAGGCTTGTAAACCATTGGTTGCCTTACCTAGTGATTGAGTTGTGAGTGTTTTCCACGTCATAGTCACCATATAGGATTGAAAATGCAGGGAAAGGAGCTTACCGAGGCACATCCACTCCTTGGTATACTCACCCAAGCCATTATAATACGTTGATAAAAGAGCTAACCCCTGTATTGTGCTCAATGTAGGCTGCCTCTCCTCCTCGTCCAATGATTTCTTGGCCTCGGTGATGAAGCTTTCCTGGATAGTCCTAGATCTTAGGTATGAATCCTCAGCCAAGGGTAGTCCAATCGCAATAAGAACATTGTGAAGCATTGCAGCATAATGATGGACACGCGGTTTTGGTCTGGGAGCCTCGGTCCAAGTGGAAAGATCTCTGAGGAAGAGGTGTGGGATGACAGGCAGGGTCAAAGATGTGATGAACCGCAGGGATTTAGTGACGATATCATCATGCTGCTCCCGCGTAATGAGAGGGCGGCCAGTCTCGTCGGATGGCAAACAGTCGCTCCAGTGGGTGGAAGATAGTGTCTCACGACCGGTCAACTCGTGAATGGGGTTGACATATGCCACGCGGGATTCTGAGTGCAAAAAGCCAGGAATGTGTGGCTGACATGATTGGACGGCCGGTGCTCCAGGTGCGAAGGCTTCTGCAAATGGGGTGGGCAAGATCGTAGAACCAAAGCCTTGACCAACACGTTTCATATCACAGTCGCAACGACGCCTCTCGTCACCTGAATGAGCGCAGTCCGAGACGGGTTGCGCGGTTGTATGATCTGATGCAAGTTGCATGGGGAGGTTGTGTTCCTCTACTATTTGCCTCAACAGCATGTTTTCCTTCCTAAGGTCAGCAATCGTCTTTTCCTGTTCTCGATTGATCATCACTTGTTCTAGATAGATGCGCGAATCGACGTTACGGCGCTTGTCGATAGATTCACTCCATTTGCACTACCATTCCGATAGGGATCCCAAGAATGAGTGGTAGATATGCTAGTTAGTGATGCTACTGCTGAACCCGGAATCATGTGACGTACTTTGAGTGATTTCTCCTTGCAGCGCGAACACGAAGCTCCCTCGGTATTGGGAGCGGTGTCACACTTGGCCTTCCTATATCAGAACGATGGAAGTGGCAGAGCCGCGCGCCTAAGCAAAAATGCCGCAAATAGAAGTACTGAAATCAAGACTCACGCTGCACGACAGGGTTGGCATGCTGTCGTTGCGTGAGAACTATCGGGTTTCGAACGCTTCTTAAGCTTTCTGGGACCCTGAGATTCTTCATTGTCATCGATACCTGTGCCCAAGTCGTGATGATGAGGCGGTGCGTTAGGCGGCCCACGCGGGACAGACATCTTTGGTTGGCCGGATACCAGCTTTAACTAGGTAAAGGTAATAGGAGCTGAAGAGTAGAAGCTAGTTTTCGTTTGTGAGGGGTTCGGAGGAAGGGGGGAAAACAGAAAGCGAGGGGGATGACCTCTCTTTGAGCCCGCCCAGACTCCCTTGTGATGTCCAGCCACCTGTAACAATCCCGGCCTCATGTTCGTGAGGATCATAGAAACACAGGTTGTTGGATTCACTACTAGGAACGCCATGGCAGCTGCTCCGATAAGGTAAGCGAGGCATGACGCGGGGATGAGCTGCGTCGGCGCCCGGGCGCGCGGTTCGCGAATCATGAAATAAGAAGCGCCACTGAGTCATGCTGTCTGATGGTGCAATTCCCCCACTTCTGCGTGATAAACATGTACCTGGCTGTCAGTGAGATCAGTTCTCTGGAGAATTGATGGTAATGTTGCGCGAGGTTTTGAGGCTATTCAACCATCCCAGCCGAGCCCTGGACCACATGGCTGCACAAGCTATGGGGTCGCTAAGGTTCTGCAACGAGTACGGATTCAGTAAATAAATATGTAGCTTGCATGCGTGCGATCTCAGATCCCGGAACTCATCGGAACTCCTTCGGCCTTCGGCTTTAAATCTAGGTCTATCTCGGTTTTCGAGAGCAATCGTGCAAAATTGGTGAGAAAAATTCAAGAAGGTGTGGAGTCATGGAGAATACAATCATCATGGCAAAGGAATACCCGTACATCGTATCAAGCAACGGTTGACTTTAGTATATGTAGCATGATGTGGCCAATAGGGAATCAGGGACTGTCGACAAAATGGAAGCAGGCATGATCAAGAACAAAAAATGCAGATTATTGGAGCAAGTAACGCAGTAGTATTAATATACAAGCAAGAGCGAAGATGAAACGCGTGGACTACAGAAATGATATCGCATAACTTTCAGGGAATTCCCTGGAGGCTACGCGAGCAGTGGGGCCAGCAAACAACGAACCCACCCAGAGGTGTGGGAATCAAAGGGAAAAGTTGAATAGTCATCACTCTGTGAGCCGTGCACGCGTGCTATTCTCGAATTCATCCTCGGCAGGATGCAAAAGCTCAGTGCGCATGCTCCCCTGATCCTGCCTCCGGTGCGTGGAACGGCTCTGCTGTCCATATGGCTGGAAGCGAGAGCCGTGCTGAGCGAATGGAAAACCAGTCGAAGGGCGGAAATATTCTTGCTGGCCCTGGAGGATGTGGCTGCCATCATGAAATTGGGTATCGCTCGCTGTCCAAATCGTGTCCACAGCATCGTTGTCAGCCATGGCACTGAATGGGGCGCCTATTGGAGTCGGATGGATGTTGTGGATTGAATTGGAGTCAGCAGTAGTGGTACGGGAATCGTCATCGGAGGGCAGGGGTCGTGTGACTCCTGTCGCCGAGTGGTTAAGTGTGTAGAGAGTTTGGGAGGTGTACGACATGGGCCGAGCGCCAACAGCGGGTCCAGTCACACGTGCGTCGGAAAACGTTAGGGGGTTTGGATGACTAGAGCCGGGATGAGTGACGGTGGAATGACCAGTCGCCTGCTCATCAAAGACAAGGAAGTCAGTAACTGCGGCGTCGAAAAGGAAGGGGGGCTCGGCGGGATCCGTGACGTAGGGAGTAAAGGAATCCTGAGCGCGAGAAGCAACGTTTTCTTGGTCAGCATCTATGAGCTCCCAGTCATTCGGAGCGATCGCTTCGGAAAGCTCTGGGGGTAGGGAGCTATAGTCTGCGACTTGTGAGCCATAAAGTGGGCGTCCAGGGTATAAGAAGTCAGAACTAGGTGACACCTCGAACTTATCAAAGCCCAAGGAATACATCGCATCAATCGTATCGCCACCGCGTGTTGTGGCCATCTCCCGCATCTTCGCTTCCTCGCGTTTCACACCCCATTGATCCATCAGCTTGGCCAGCACCCCATCCAACTTCTGCGCCGCATCCAGCGCCGTTGGATAAGTTTTCCCAATAATCTTGAGCCACCTTACGCACTGCTCGACTCTTGAACGAGCTTTTTCACCAGCAAAAATCGTGCGTCTCCCAGCACCATCGCGCATCCCGGGGATAATGCCTCGCAGTGAGGTTTCTCCGATCTGATGAACTATCTGCACCATGGTGATGTTGGTATTCTCTAACCCAAATAGTTTGTTGTATCCAGCGAGGAGCGCAAGAGCATGGTCTGCGCTCTGGACGCATTCCACATTTGCAAGTGCAACGAGACGTTGGAAGTCACGTTCATCCTGGTGCTGCTTTAAGTCTGTAGATTGGGCGTGGTTGAGAGGTTGGCTCCCGTTAATATGGAAGAGCGAAGGTTGTGATTGTGTTTGAGATTCCAGACCAGGAGGGGTACGTTGAAGAAGACGGGGACGTAGTTCAGATTGATAGAATGCCTGGAGGAGGAGCAACTTGAGCCACTGGCAAGTCAAATTCATCACCCAGATGTGTGGGGGACAAGTGCTCTCTCTAGGGTCATCGATTTGTAACTGAGGTGGCAGGGCTTTATCCCATGCGGAAATGGATCTCCTGTTCGATAAAAAAATTTAGGAACAAGGGGTGAGGGAAGGAACTACAGGCCATTTATTGTCAATAGAACGAAGTAAGGAGAACTCGCCATATTTTCGTGACTTCGTGGACTTTCTGTATGCTGGTTGCTCGATCGTCGAAGTCGTCATCAAAAACAGCTTTCATAATACTGGGTGCATGGTCCAAGAGCTTCACCTCCGCGATAAATGATTTCGATAGAAGCCCATCGGCGCTCAAGACCCGTCCATCAGGGGATGCCCAATGGATAGACTGATGATCTAGTCGAAAATCAATCGGAGGAGGGGGATATTTGAGGTTGTTTTCTCCAAGAGGTGATGCTTGGTTTCGCCCAACAAACAGCTGCCAGAGTTTGTTCTGGTGTAAGCGCAATGGGAAGAGAGGGAGCGATACATCAGTGCTTGATTCATTGCCAGACAAATATCTTCCAAAATACTGACATGAGTCGAAACACTCCAATAAACCCAGGTTCTCTCGATATAGTCGTCGTTGCCAACTAGCCGAGGGGGCAACGGGACGTGTAACCCAACTACAAAGTGAGAAGTTGGTGAGTGACGTAGGATCTCAGTCAACAGCTAAATAAAAACTAACGAGTATATGCCACATGATTCGCCATACCTATACGCACAAGAAAGACGATTGTCAGTTTTTACTCAAAATATGTCTGCAAACACCAAAAAGGCAAGAAAACTCACCAAAATAATTCCAACCAATAGTGTGCTCACTCCAACTACTATAGTAGGTCGATAAGAGAGCTAGGCTCTGCACTGTGCTAAGAGTAGGATGCTCTAGCTCATGATCAAGCCACTTCTTCGCTTCGACGATGAAATTATTCCTGAATTCTCTCGTTCTCATCTCTGGATTCTCAGAGAATGCCAGAGATAACGCAAGGATGACGTTATGGAGGACGCGACTGTAGTGAGCGACGCTTGGTTTAGGGTGTGGCGAGTTAATCCAGATGGCAAGGTCACGGAGGAAGAGGTGTGGAATGACGCGAAGCGTGAGAGGTGTAATGAACAAAAAGCATTTATTGAGCACGCTATCATGTTGTGTGCGCGTGATCAATGGGTCCCCGTTCGCAGCATGCGGGAGATAAGTGGACCAGCGGGGGTCGGGTTCCGTATCATAGCCAGTGAGCTCGTGGAACGGCGTGACGCGGCTCACGCGCGATGTTGAGTGGGAGTAGCCCACAATGTGGCCGAGGCGTGGTGTGCTGGGCTGTGCTCCAGGGCCGAATGTGTTGGCAATGTAGCTGTGCAACACCAGTGAGCCAAAGCCTCTAGACGTACTTCTCATATCGCGATCGTCGTCACCGTGATCCTTACGATCATCAAAAGAGGATGGTTGAGAGCCTTCAGTAGGGCTGGATGCTGTGGCATCGGAAGGAAGCTGAAATTGGATATTTTTCGATTCAAGAAGGCTTATGAGATAGCTTATATCGTGAGACTTGACATCAATCGTCTTCTCATGTTGCTCAATGAGCGTCTCCTGTTGTTGATAAGCTTGCTTGCTAATGTTACGACGTCTATCAACCGTTGTACTCCAAGTACACTATAGATAGACGATGAAAGCTTCAGTTTCAATCGCAGGACAACATCGGAATCGGAAGCAAAGAAAATTGCGCATACCTCCCTGTTACCTGCGATACAGGTCGAGCATGGCAGTTGAGGGTTTTCAGGACTGCCATCACAGCCAGAGTGTCTAGGGCGGCGAAATGAGACGAATGGAGGTTGCGGCGACTCGAAGGTCACACTGACCTATCACGACAGGATTCACAAGCCTTAGGGGCATTCGAACGTTTCCGCCCAGCCCGCTTGAGGGAATTCTTGCGCTGCCCTGGATCGTCGCCTTGGCCGTCATCGTAACTTCTAACGGCTCTACCTCTAACATCGGTGTCTTCAATGTGGTCCATGGTAGAATATAGTATGGGGTGGGATCGGATTACGCTTTAGAGCTTGCGTTTGTTGCCAATGGAGAGGAGGGCTGGGAGAGCAGAAAGCATCATTATGCAAGAATGCGTCACTTAAGAGGGCAGCGATTGAGTCTGGCGCCTGGGGAAGCCGCCCGCTTATGATGAAGTGGCGCGGCCGCATGTGATATGGACGTATCTGGATTACGTTGGTAGATTGAAACGGCTCAAAGTGCCTTGTAATTCGTTTGTGGATCATCAAAAAAACCCTGAGTCAGCCGGAATCTTGGAGTTGGAGTGGGGCATCAATACTGTCGCTTCTAACGCGGCTTGAATCATTACGCCCGAGTCTAAGGAAAATCACACCCAGATAAGAAATAGGCCTCATGTAGCCGTAGGTTCGGCTGTCTGCCATTACCAGAACTGGCGCCTGCCCATCTCACACTGACAGGTGATGCCGCTCGCGGAAGTCTGAGCACAAACTCCAACTCCGAACAATAAGGGTGTCAAGCACGTTCGCAACGTCGGCTTGTCCGATGGGGCGATCGAAATCAGCTGCTGACGCTCGGCGGTTGAACACTGTTCGTGACAGTCACCATCGGAAGTCTTCGTTCAAAGCCCATCAACTCGAGTATTTCTCCCAATTCATTGGCGGTTAAGCTGCGGGATTCACCCGAATAGCGCTCAAATCGCCTCTAAATCGGGGACCGTGATCTTCCCATCATGGCTTCCGCGCGTGCAGGACTCGTGCGTGGATGACCCACCCAGGCTTGCATATATTCAAGTCACAAGTATCTCTGACTACTCAAATGTCTTTCTATTACATAGCGTCACTTTATATAGATAGAGAGCTCTATAAATGAAAATTCTATCTCTGTAGTACTGCCCCGCCGTCGCAATTGCCGCCACCGATTTCCTGCGGTTCCAGGCCACTCGCAGATCTCTCGTTATTCTCCCCGGGGTCCAATAGGGACAAATAGGAGCGCTATTTTGTCAAGGCTCGCGAAGTGTCGATCGCACGGCGTCCAGCGCCCGCGTGTTAGGAACCTACCCCGCTATGAAATACAGCCCCACTATGGCTGCGAGTTGATGCCAACATCGCGCGAACTTTCCAAGTGAGTCAACAATGCCCACGAACTATGGAACACAGTGCGTTACAAGTTCTGGGCTTAGTATGGATCTGTAGCTAGCGCTAGATGTAATTAACTTGTTGGTGTGCGATCTCAGATCCAAAACTTGTTGAAGAACTCCCTCAGCGATCCGCTCTATGTTCGGGCCCAACTCGGTATCAAGATTCAAAACAATTAAGTCGAATAATCACATGTGCGTGGAGTGTAAAATGGCGTACAGTGATACAGAGTAAGACAGCGGAAGGAGAGAAAAATGCTGATAAAGCGTGGATTAGCAAACGGTAAAATGTATCGTCTACGTGGACATGTAAGTGAGGAAGAGTAGGCGTGGGCTACGTCAACCTACCAAAAATTCGAATGAAATACACGGTATATAATATAGGAGAAGGTGGTCAGGGTATCGGGAGCGTAGATGAACTGAAAGTGGACGCAATATAGTACAGAAAGTACAAATCATTGAACCAAGCGAGATAGGTGCACAAGTAAGAGAAAAGCTGAACTTCGAAGTCTAATAAGTAAAATCTTTTACAGCTTTCAGGGACTTCCCCGGAGGCTAAGCATTCAGTGAGAATAATCGACAGTGTTCTGATCTCACCTACAAATGTAAAAATCGGAAGTGGAAGCTTAGATTCCCATCAATCAGTATGCGACGCTAGTGTACCATCGTCGGATTCCTCATGTGGTAACTCAGTACGCATGCTCCCCTGGCACTGCCTCCGATGCATGGGACGACCCTGCTGCCCATATGGCTGGAAGCGAATGACGTTGTGAGCAGATGGAAAGCCAGCTGAAGGGCGGAAATCCTGTCGGCTCCGGAGACTACCGTGAAGTTGTGTACTGCTAGTCGTCCCAATCGTACCCCTACCACGATTAGCAGCCATCATACCACGGAGCGGAACAGCCGTCGCATCGGGTGGTGTGTTGTAGGTTGGACTGGGGTTGGCAGTAGTGGACAATGGAACGCGGTCCGATAATCGGGGTTGACTGATATCCATCGTTGAGTGACCAAGCGTAGATGGAGCTTGAGAGGTGTATGACATCGGCCGAGCGCCAACAGCGGGTCCGGTCACACGTGCGCTGGAAAACATTGGGAGGGTTGAACGGCTAGAACTAGAAATAGGGGCAGTTGAAGTGCCAGCTGTCGCATCATTGGATACAAAGAGGTTGTTGACTGCAGTGTTGAAAAGGGAAGAGAATCCAGGTTCATCAGTGGTGTATGGGATAGCAAAATCCTGGAAATCGGGGAAAATATTGTCTTGGACACCATTTAGGAGGCCCAAATCGGCCGCAGGGATGTTTTCGGCAATCTCTTGGGATAATAGAGCGGAATCTATCACCTGTGAGCCAGGAAGTGGGTTTCCCAGCCACGGGAGGTCAGAACCAGATAATTTTTCCAACTCGTCAAGCCCCAGAGAGTGCATCCCGTCAAACGCGTCAAAGCCGCTCTTTGAGAGTGTTTCTTGTGGCTTCACTTCTTTTCTTTTTAAATCCCATTGCTCCAACAGCTTGGTTAACGCGGTATCCAATCTCTGCGCCGCTTCCAACGCCGTTGGATACGTTTTACCAATGACTTTGAGCGATTTTATGCATTCCTGGACTCTCGAGCATGCCTTTCCGCCAGCCAAAACTGTACGCTTCCCGGCTCCGTCTCGCATCCCCGCAATGATCCCTCGCAATGAAGTTTCTCCAATCTGGTGGACTATCTGCACCATTGTGATACTGGTATTTTCCAATCCAAACCACTTGTTATACCCATCAAGAAGGGCTAGAGCATGGTCTGCGCTCTGGACGCATTCCTTGTTTGCCAGTGCAACGAGACCCCGGAAGTCGCGTTCGCCTTGGCGCTGCTCCAGGGTTCCGGGCCTAGCGCGACTTGAAGCATGACCCAAATCACTGTGGAGGTTTGTAGGATGGGTTTGGAATTGAGTTTGTACTCCAGCAGGGGGGCATTGAAGGTCACGGGGACGCAGTTCAGATTGGTAGAAAGACTGGAGGAGGAGCAACTTGAGCCACTGGCAGGTCAGATTCATGACCCAAATGTGCGGGGGACGGATGCTCTCTACAGGAGTATCAATTCGTAGCTCAGGTGGTAAGCCATTGTACCACTCGCAAATGGATTGCCTGCAAAGAGGGGGGAAAGAAGTCGGTCACAGATATGAGCAGCGGGAGCCCAGCATGAGGGAGAACCCAGTCAGAAGATCCACCTTGTACAGTAGACAGTACGGAATACTTGCCAGAGGTTCGTAACTTCGTGGACCTTTTGCATGCTTGTCGCCCGATCGTCAAAATTTTCATCAAAGATCGCTTTCATTATACCCGGAGTATGATCCATGAGCTTCACTTCCGCAATGAACGACGTCGATAGAAGCCCTTTAGTTTTGGGCATGCGTCCATCAGGAGTCGTCCATTGGACAAATCCATGGTCTAGCCGAAAGTCAATCTGGGGAGGGGGATACTTGCCATTGGTTTTTTTCAGAGGCGAAGCTTGGTTTCGTCCAACAAAGAGCTGCCAGAGTTTGTGCTGTGTAAGACACCGGATTGGGTTACGAAGACACAAAGAAGGTTCCCCAATGAATTAATATCGGAAACGTTAAGTGGTATGTCAGCATTTGGGCTAACTATGTGCCAATAAATCATGTCCAAGAAGTACTGACATGAGTCGAGACACTCCAATAAACCCACGTTCTCTCGATGTGGTCGTCATTAGCGACTCGCCGATCAGGCACCGATACGTGCAAGCCAACTATACATAAAAATGTTATCTAGCAATGTTAGATATGAACGGATAACAAAAGAAAGACTTACGAGTGTATGCAACATGGTTGGCCGTACCTAACCACAAGAAGCGCAGTAATTTTAGTCTCAGTTCATAATATGCCTGACGACCTGGGAGAAAGCAGGGATACGAACCAAAAGTGTTCCAGCCAAGAGTGTGCTCGCCCCAACTACTATAGTAGGTGGATAGGAGGGCCAGACCTTGGACTGTGCTGAGATTAGGATGTTCCATCTCCTGGTCATGCCACTTCTTGGCTTCGACGATGAACTTATCACGAAATTCTCTAGACCTCATCTCAGGGATATCAGAGAATGCCAGGGATATCGCAAGGATGACGTTATGTAGCATAGGACTATAATGAGCGAGGTTCGGCTTGGGGTTTGGCGAGGCGGTCCAGTTGGCAAGATCACGGAGGAAAAGGTGGGGGATGACGCGAAGTGTGAGTGGTGTGATGAACAAGAAGCATTTCATGAGCACACTGTCATGCTGTGCGCGCGTGATCAATGGATTCCCGTTCACATCGTGCGGGAGATATGTAGCCCAGCCGGGAGCAAGCTCAGTATCATGGCCAGTGAGCTCATGAAGAGGCGTGACGTGGAGCATCCGCGATGTTGAGTGGGAGTACCCGTCGATGTGCACCAAGCGCGGCATGGTAGGTTGTGCACCAGGGCCAAACATATTGGCGGTATCACTGTGCAGTACCATAGACCCGAAGCCTCGACTCACACTCCGGATATCGCGATCATCGTCAACCAAACCCCTACGATCATGAAAAGGGTATGGTTGGGGCTCTGACGTCGAGCTCGATGCGGTAGCATCAGAAGGAAGCTGAAACTTGATGTTCCTTGACCGGGCAAGGTCCGCGAGATAGCTTCTGTCTTTGACGAGAGCATCTATCATCTCCTTCTGACGTCGTATCAGCACCTCCTGTTGCTGATAAGCTTGCTTGGTGATGTTACGGCGTTTATCAACCGTGGTACGCCACGTACACTAAGGAAACAAAGCGTAAGCCAAGCTTAAGACTGGGTCCTTGGGTAATATCGCAATTTGAGGTCAAAGGAACAGCGCGTACCTCCTTATTGCCCTTTTTACAAGACGAGCACGATATTTCAGGGTTGTCGGGGGTTCCATCGCAAGCAGAGTGCCTGCGCCCGCAAGGTAAGCAGAATAGAGGATGGTCAAACTCCGATGATATGCTCACTTTGAACGACAAGGCACGCAAACTGTAGTAGCATTCGAACGTTTGCGCTCAGCTCGCTTTCCCGGGTTCTTACGCTGTTTCGGCGCGTAGGCTTGTCCGTCATCGTCGTTTACAGCCGTATCGCCACCCATGTCAGTGTCGCGAGCGGAATCCACCGAAGAAGACAACATAAATTGAGATCGTCGTTTGGCGCTAGTTTGGTGTCAACGTTGTTTTCGATGGAGAGGGTGACGGAAAGGGGGAGGATAGGATAATAGTGCGATGCCAGGTAGTTAAGCACGTCGTAAGTAAATTGGCGCTTGCAAGGCCGCCCAGTAATGAGGAGGAGCTGGAGCGGCCTCGTGTTTTATGGCGTTATCGGAACTACTCAAGTCGGTTTCGTCGGTTTTAGTAATCACTTGATCATCATCTGAATCCATCGGGCCAACAGATGAGTCACATGGGCCAAAAGGCTGTACCTGCATGGTAGGTTGTCGATCTAGTGACGTGGAGCTCTGACACACGACCAGGCCTCGAATAATGGAGCCAGAGTGAGAAATGAATGCTGCATCGCCTTACATATTGAGAATTTACGCTGAAAGCTGAAGGAAGATGAGACCAAGACGGTAAACAGCCACTAGGCAAATGTCAAGCCAAGTGGTAGGCATCATTCCAGCACCTGAATAATCTAAACTCAGCATTCACGCGTCGGATGCCTACACAGCGCAAGGATGATTTCCGCTACCGCCCCGCGGAAGTCAAAGGTCAAAATCAGGACCAGGGGCTTGGCACGTTCGACATGTGAGGTTGACAGATTGGGCCATCTACACTGGGCTGTTCTTGTGGCGCCCGTCGGTTGAACGTTGTTCGCGGCAGTTACCGTTCGGAAGTCTTTGTTTTCAAGAAGAAGTATCCAAGCACTTCGAATAGTTCCCCCATTCATCGGCGGTCCAGCTGTAGATTTACCCGAACAGCACTTTCCTTTTACCCCAAACCAGAACCCTTGATCCCTAACTATGGCTTGGCCACGTGTAGTGCTCACGCGAGGTCTTGTCGTGTTAGGAGGCAATTAATACCATCGTTCCCGTTATTGCGTATGGAGCTGAATATTTTAATCCTGAGATGCAACGCCGATGGTCGCTGCATCGCGATGAGTGGAGGCCCAACAGATGCGGTAGTATCACAGTTTTGGATATTAGACTCACCGCGCACGGCGCACGTTCTTCACCGTTCATATACTGCTCCAATGACGTTGATACAAACTCATACTTACCTTTTCCGCCGCACCGACTTCATGTACCATCGGGGCGGGGTGCATTGGCTACCGCATAGCACGGCGACACACAAGCCTCACGGGCGCCTTCGTATTCGTATGTGCTTTTCAGTGCATGCGCGGGAGTAATATTTTCCTGCTGGACTCGGCCTTCTGTGCTGAGTCTGGCTCTCCATTTTTACTGACCCTTGGGCTAACCCTAACCCTAATATATCCTGTCGTACAGAAGTACAATATACACTCGTGCTACATAGTCAAAAATACATCCTTATTCTCATCTTCCCGAAAGTACTTGAGCAGGATGAGAGTATTTGTCAATATGGGTTAGAAAGCTCGTTGAGCCTATTTGGTCTTATTTACGCTTCCACTCACCCCCAACATCGTGCCTCATAATGCCGAGGTATGATGTCCTCGGATGGGTGTATATGATTCAAATACCATCTCTTCGTGTCTCACCTGACCCTCATGTATTCGTCATGCCCATTACTCGACAAGATTATGAATATCTGCGCCATGAGGTTTAGGCTTCCCCAGCCGACAGGTACTCCATTTCAAGCTCTTGTCTTGCTTCTGCTCTTTCTTATAACTGTGATTCTAAATCTAGTTATTCCTTTGGATGTCTCTACCATGTTATCCGCCGTGCTGAGCTCAGTTAATAGGATGTGGGAGCGGGAGCAATAGCGAGAGGCAGCTGCTTTGTACCCCTTCGGTTCCGATTTCCCTCCGCATGGGGTATAAGGGCTATGTCCATATCCATGCGGAAGCAATCACCCCATCTGCTTTTGACGCCCTGCGTGTACGACTGACCGCTGTGTCCACTCGTTCGTTCACTCTTGCAGCGTCCTCGCAGATCCTGAGGAGGAAACGAGTACTTGAACGATGCCTTCAGATCACACTGATGTGGCCGAGAACCAGGTCTACACCGGTGTTGGGGCGAAGAAAACGTTGCAGTTCTGGCTGGTTTTCGGTGAGTTCCTCGATGTCGTCTGTGGTGTTGCTTGTGCATCGCTCACTCAGCGATTGGCTTCATTTCACATGTTCTTTCCGGTCATTCCGATTTTCAACTGAAACTGAATCGCCAGTCGGCACCTCTATGGCCGTGTTCCTCGCGGCGCTCGAGCTGACATCCGTCGGAACAGCGCTGCCCACTATTGTGCATGCACTGAATGGCTCGGATTTCGTTTGGGTTGGTAGTGCTTATGCTCTTGCTAGTGCTGCCTGTATGCCTACTGCCGGAGGACTGAGCAACATCTTTGGTCGACGGCCCATCATGATTACCTCAATCACATTCTTCGCCGCTGGAGCAGCTATTGCCGGAGCAGCGCAATCGATGAATATGCTCATTGCCGCACGAGGTGGGCTGCTCTTATAGACATCTAGAAGCTTCTGTCCCAGTCCTAATCTGGTTGTGGATGTTTTCTAGCAATACAAGGCGCCGGTGGGGGCGGTATTCTTGCCTTGTCTGAAATCATCGTTGCGGATATCGTCCCGCTCCGTGAGAGGGGCAAGTATGCAGGTCTATTAGGCGCGGTAAGCTCAATGACTCACAAACCGCGGCAATGTTCAAGCCGTCAACTAATCGAGGAAACTTGCAATCCCGAAGGTGTGGGCACTTGCTTCCGTTTTAGGACCACCAATTGGCGGGGCATTGGCAACGGCTGGGAAATGGCGGTGGCTATTCTGTTTGTACTCTTTCTTCTCAGTCAACGAAGGTGTCAGATTAATGGAGTCAACTCTTATTTGATTGATGTCCCAGATCTTAATCTACCGTTGTCTGCACTCGCTGCGTTGCTGGTCTACCTCTTCTTGACTATGAGGACTCCACAGGGACATTGGATTGCCAAGCTCCGCCGCATAGATTGGATGTGAGCTAGTTTCGTTTCTACTCCACACCAGTATTCTAGACCCTGATCAATATCCCATTATTCCGTCTTCCCGCAGTGGCAACACTCTGATCGTGTCGTCTACTGGTTCAGTCATCCTCGCTCTTACATGGGGAGGTGTCACCTATTCGTGGAAGTCCGCCAAGGTGCTCGCCCCGCTCATCATTGGGTTGCTCGGAATATCGGGTTTCTTGTTGTACGAGGGTTACGTGGAGAAAGATAACCGGCGTAAAGAAGAGGGGCCGCCGAAGGATGTAAACGTGCTGACAGAGTTGACGGTTCCACTCAGACTGATGGGCAATCGTACGAGCTTGAGCGGGTAAGCTGCATTCATCCCTGATTCGCATACCCTGATTCATGTGGAGTTTTTCTTCTATAATTCAGCTTCCTTCAAACCTTCGTCCACGGTATTACAGCAACATTGATCGTATATTATCTCTCAACGTACTTCCAAGGAGCCGAGCTCCGTTCCGCCATCCGAGCCGGTGTTCTTCTGTTCCCGTCGGCATGTCTGATCGGTGAGAATGCACCTCACTGGAAATAACGTCATCCTTCTGATTTCTGATGCTCTTGCTTCTCCACCTTCAGCGCCGGTTGCGGTAGTCATAGGGCGATCCATTGAGATCACCGGCCAGTATCTTCCTCAAACATATCTCGGCTGGCCCATGTGCATGCTAGGGTTCGGTCTGATGGCCCTCCTGAACGAGAACTCTTCTACTGCTCAGGGCGAAGGCATGCAGGTCATTCTGGCTGTGGGGTTGGGTATTCTCTACGTCGTCCCACAATTTGCCGTGATGGCCCCCTTGCCCGTGACTGACAACGCCAGTGCACTGGCACTGATGAGTTGGTGCCGAATGTTTGGACAGTATGTTTCCATTTCCCTGCTTCGTTCCATCCTGAAAGGCTCGACAAACTGACCTCCTATCTGACTACTTCATCAACAGGACATTCGGCATCACAATTGGTGTGACAATTCTCCAGAACGCACTGACACACTCCCTTCCTGCTGACCTCCGATCGACCTTCCCTGCTGGGGCTGAGATATCATATGCCCTCATCCCCCTTATTCCCACTCTTCCTGAACCGCTCCGTAGTGAGGTTCGCAAAGCTTTCGCGGACGCCATCCGACAAATCTGGTATGTAGGCATTGGCTTGAGTGGCCTCGGCCTGCTCTTGACACTGCCTGCGAAAGCGGTGACTTTGTCCCTTATTACCGATGAGAACTGGGGATTTGAGCAAGGAACAGGTACCTCCGGAGACGTTGAAGCAGGACCTGCTCAAGTTGATGGTGAAGCCGCTGCCCCTTCGAGTGAAAAAGACGAGCCATCACCGGCTGATCAACCAGTAACTGATGAAGTAGTGACGACGGTGGCTATCACTAAACCGAGTGTTCCTCTCCATCCCACTGGCATTTCTTTATGAGCCATACGATTTATCAACGCCTCTTTCTCCTTTGTCGCTTACTCTCATGCCAGCGGCAGCAGGCCTCATGGTGTATCACCAATACGCATGATTGACTCACACTGATCAATTTGTACACTACCTTTCTGCTTCATTTGTCGATTCGCATACGTATCTTACTATCTAGTGTGACGATAAAACAAGGATGATACCTCATAGAGGGTGAAATAATTATCTCTTTTACGTTGAAACCTTGTCGTGTCTACTATCATAGGGCCTATGTGTAGAAGTCAATCGGGCTATTCATAATTAGCGTTTTCTCGATCCTAAAGCTGGAAAAAGGTCCACGATGCCTTCGCCTCTACTGCCTGATGGGAGAGAATCAGTTTGGTCATATTGACGTCGATCTCTGGGACCAGGATCTCCTGTCAGCTTGCACCCGTCTCAATAGAAGAGACGAGCTTTTCGTGCAAGTGAAGGCTTCTTGAGCGCCCAGGATGGTTTTCGCCGATCGTGAGGGTGCTTTTGTGTATGCGACCCTGGCTCGCTTAGTAGCTCGAATGCAGTCTGATCACGATGAGGGTATTGGAAATTTCGTCAAAGCTTGGTGGCGCAGGCACTGCGAGCGGTAGCAATAGATCTGAGCAACCACTAATGCTATTCGGCTCCAGCATCGTTCTATTCATCCTGTCTCATCGTAAAGGCTCTGGATGGCTCTCCATGGCATTACCCTGTACCCTCACATCTTGTCAAAGTCTTCTTTAGTTGGGGCACAGCTGTCCTAAACTGTCGTCCAGAGCAAGGTGCTAGCCGATGCCTGCTGAATCAACTAGCCCCGATTTGCAGCACCTTACCTCTGACAACGGCACTGGGGACAAGAAGACCTTGCAATTTTGGCTCGTTCTTAGTAGGTTCATCCTCGCTCCTGGACTTCTCCATGATTTCACTGCCCCAATGGTGCTGACCCCGTTTAAAACGGTCCTTCTTCTCTCCATTACATCTATGTCTTATCGTCAGTCGGTACCTCAACCGCAGTATTTCTCGCAGCGCTTGAGCTCACTTCTGTCGGGACTGCTCTTCCGACAATCGTACATGCCCTTAATGGTGCGGACTTTGTCTGGGTTGGCAGTGCCTACGCACTCGCCAGTGCGGCGTGCATGCCCACCGCGGGTGGACTGAGCAGCATCTTCGGTCGACAACCCATCATGCTGGCTTCGATTGCTACCTTCGCCGCTGGGGCCGCCAT
The DNA here is from genome assembly GCA_015039315.1 of Clavulina sp. PMI_390. Lineage (NCBI taxonomy): Eukaryota > Fungi > Basidiomycota > Agaricomycetes > Cantharellales > Hydnaceae > Clavulina > Clavulina sp. PMI_390. The sequence goes on from WIDE01000033.1 coordinate 92,522, forward strand.
CTCAGGCGCCGCGAGATCCATGAACATGCTAATTGCTGCACGAGGTACGATCACTGAAGATCCCCCTGTTCTCTTGTACCTCCGCAACAGTCTATCGTTTGTCTAACAGCCTGCTGTGGACAGCAATACAAGGCGCCGGAGGTGGCGGCATTCTGACAATGTCGGAGATCATTGTTGCCGATATAGTCCCACTTCGTGAAAGAGGCAAGTATGAAGCAATATTGGGTGCAGTAAGTCGCTTTGCGGGGATGGTTTATCCCGTCTCCTGCTGAATGTGCTGCGCTACGAAGGTGTGGGCCTTAGCGTCTGTTCTTGGGCCGCCGATCGGGGGATGTCTGGCAGCCGCCGGAAAGTGGCGCTGGTTATTCTGTACGTGGATTCAATTGGCACATCCTTTCTTGATGCGGGAAGGTATTTCCCGATCACTCTCGGTTGACAAGGTCGAATAATGCAGATCTCAACCTGCCTTTGTCTGGTCTCGCTGCTCTGCTTGTTTATCTTTTCCTGGCTATGAGGATACCGAAAGAAAACTGGTCCGCGAAACTCAGGCGTATTGATTGGATGTGAGGACTCCCTTCATATCATATCAGAGTACAATGCATTGCCTTACCCGATCTTCGTGATTCTACAGCGGTAATGGGCTAATCATATCCTCAACCGCTTCCCTGATACTCGCCCTAACTTGGGGAGGTGTCACTTATCCTTGGAAGTCATTTCACGTACTATTGCCACTCGTCATTGGGTTCTGTGGCATTTCAGCATTCATCCTCTATGAGAGCTACATGGAACGGGAGAACCGACGCAAAGAGGCATTATCGGCGGGAGGCGAAAGTCTGCAGATAGAGTTAACTATGCCTCTCCGGCTCATGAGCAATCGGACAAGCCTCAGTGGGTAAGCCGCATACATCTTCGGCTTAGAGTCTCCTGAACACTCGAAGCTGAGCCCGCTTGTTGTACAGTTTTCTTCAGACCTTTATCCATGGTATAACATCAACGCTTCTAATCTACTATCTCTCCACGTATTTCCAAGGAGCGGAACTACATTCCGCTATTCGAGCTGGCGTCCTTCTGTTCCCTTCCGCATGCTTAATCGGTGATTCTCTCTCCTTCTCAAGTACAGGTCTGTAAACTAATGATAATGATATTGGCCGCTTGACCAGCCCCTGTCGCGGTAGTTACTGGGATATCAGTCGAGACTACGGGGAAGTATCTACCCCAAACATATCTTGGTTGGCCATTGTGCATGGCTGGGTTTGGCCTATTATCCCTTCTTGATGAGAATTCTTCCACGGCTAGGATTGAGGGGATGCAGGTTATCCTGGCCGTGGGATTAGGCATTCTCTACGTTCTTCCACAATTTTCCGTCATGGCACCCCTCCATGTGACTGATAATGCCAGTGCGCTGGCACTGATGAGCTGGTGCAAAATGTTTGGACAGTATGTCTCTCTCCTAGGCCCATATTTGATTTACCTGAGCTGTATTGATCTGATGAATAGAACATTTGGTATCACTATTGGTGTAACTATTCTCCAAAATTCATTGACGAAATCCCTCCCTTCCGATCTCAAATCAACATTCCCTCCTGGCGCCGAGATTTCTTACGCACTCATCCCGCTCATCCCAACCTTACCTGAAGCTCTACGCGACGAGGTTTGCAAAGCATTTGCCGATGCCATTCGACAAATTTGGTATGTTGGCATCGCGTTGAGTGGTCTCGGCTTAGTGTTCACATTACCCGCCAAAGCCCTTCCCCTCTCTCTTGTCACTGATGAGAACTGGGGTTTTGAGCGGGAGCAAAATGGAAAGAACAGCCATGAAGAAGCAGGTATATTGAGAGATGGGGATAGTTCCATCTTACCCGTTGGCGAGAAAGCAACATCAGTAAAGCCACGCCAGTCGAGCCGGGAAGATGCATCAACAGCATGGGGTGGCTCAACAACGGACATTCCTCTCCATCCCATAGGCTGTATATCATAGTGTGTAATTATTTCACGTACTATGTGGCCTCAGATGTCACTCTATGAATCGGACCCTTCCATCCCACTGGAGTATCTCCCGCCTGAAGTTTTGCCGCAAGCCTGTTTCAGACTTGCTAATGGTGAAAGCACTGCAACAATACAGGCGAGGACGCTAGAGGTGTAAGGAAAGGAGACGCACGTGCCTTTGTTTGCAGAATCGCTACTCTCCACAAGTTGAGCCCTGTTCGACATGATTTGTTTTTGTCTTCAATATAGTTTCCGGCCCCCGACTAGAGGAGCAAATCGAACCCTCGGAAGCTGACGAGGGTCGACACCGACGGGTGACGAGAGATTCTGATTATGATGGTTAGTAATGATGAGTTAAAATTAGGCCCAATGGATTTGGCTCCAACGACCTGAGTGAGGAGAAGCAGGGCGAAAAAGCCCTGAGATGATGTCACACTGCTCACGCACCTGAGCTCGGGGGCCGTGGGGAAATCCACGTGCAAGACATTTGATAACGAACTTGAACACGATCCAATGTTAGTCGGGGACTGGTACCTACGACAAGGCTGCTAGGCTTGCTGAATGATCTCCTGCGCTAGAAATTATTGTATAAGGTCCTCCCCTCCTAAGAGTTAAAGCAAAGATACTCCTCTCAGGTGCTCAGATGCTGAAAGTTGCGCGTCAACGCGAGGGTGTCATCTGGAGCGTCCACCCAGCTCCACCACATCTCAAGGCGATTGACGTGCTTTACTAAGTGCTCAGCGTGCTGACATCTGCCTGATTACTATGAAAGTGCTCGGTCACCAACTTCAGGATCTGCATCACAACCTTCAAGCACTGGCTCAGTATATAATGGTTGTGGTGAGGTCTCTCTGCCCCCATCATCTTCACCCACTCCCAAGCATCGAAAAATAGCATGTCGCTCAAGAACGCTACTATCCTGCCTGTCCTTCCCGTCAAGGATAACCTTAGTTTCATCCATAAACCCTCTGGACTCTTGGCGAACAAGCATGTTCCTGGGGCGAAGGAGTATTATCCCTTGAATGAACCCTCCATTGGCACTGCGTTTCCCACTGTGAGTTATCACTAGGTGTCTCGGTTGGATAATCTCCCTAGTGATAATCTTGTTTGTTCCCTCTCGTGCCCGGCCCCCTGTGGTTCCCAGATCGACTTCGCCAAAAATGCCAAACTCCCAAAGCTTTTCACACCATTGACTATACGCGATATGGAAGTGAAGAATCGTATCTGGGTCGTAAGTACTCTGGTCTATTTGGAATGTGATCTTTGGCGAATGTTGCACGATTCACCTACCAAATTCATGATCGGTTGGGGTATCAATTTGCCTAGCTTCGACAGAGCCCTATGTGCCAATACAGCTCTCCTAATGGTTTTGTGACTGACTGGCATTTCGTACACATTGGAGTAAGTCACCGACTCTGGGCTCAACAGTGTTGGACTCATCTCCATCCCATCAATTTCGATCCTACAATCGTTACTATTCTCAGGGGTTTGCTACTCGTGGCGGGGGCCTCATCAGCATGGAGGCAACAGCCGTTCTACCGAATGGACGCATCTCTCCTGAGGATAATGGAATTTGGTCTGACGCCCACATCGCTCCCCTCCGGCGCATCGTCGACTTTGTGCATTCTCAAGGTACGAAAATCGGCATCCAGCTTACCCATGCGGGACGCAAGGCGAGCATGCGTGCGCCTTGGTCTCAAGCGGACATAAAGGGCAACAGCAAAGGCCCTGGAGGGAGCGGCGTCGCCACCGTTGAGGTGGGAGGCTGGCCTGATGATGGTACGTTCGAAACCCTATGGTATTTCTTCCCTAGTACACCTATAGGCTAAGTATCCTCATCTTCTAATGCATCAACATGAAGTCCTCGCTCCTTCTGAGATCGCATTTGCGGCAACCTATGCTCGACCCAAGGCAATGACGGAAGAGCAGATCGAGGAGGTCATCCATGCATTCGAGATGGCTGCTCTTCGCGCGAAGACTGCGGGATGTAAGCCTATCATTGTGACATTATGCTCGGTTCTTCCCATCCGCTAATTAATGATACCCATTAATATCAGTCGATTTCATCGAGCTGCACGGCGCACACGGATATCTCATTCACCAGTTCTGTTCGCCTCTCTCCAATAAGCGCGATGATCAATGGGGCGGCTCGCTAGAGAACCGTCTTCGTCTCCCAATCGCTATCATGAAACGCGTGCGCGCTGCTTGGGGTCCTGAGAAGCCCGTCTTCTATCGCGTAAGTGCTACAGACTGGGCGAAAGGCCCCGAACAGGATCCCTCTACGCAAGAATGGCTCCAGTGGGGCCTCGTGCAGACCACCCACCTCACTCAAGCTCTGCAGTCCTCGCCCGAGAGCAGCATCGATCTTCTGGATGTTTCCTCCGGAGGGCTGTGGGCCTCGCAGAAGATCAGCCTTGGACCAGGCTATCAGGTATTCTTAGGCGAGTATGTCAAGAAGGCGCTGCCAGAGCTTCTGGTCACATCGGTGGGCCTCATCACGGACGCCAAACAGGCAGAGGAGATCGTTAGCGTCAAAGGCCTAGATGCGATATGGCTCGCAAGGGAACTGCTACGGAATGTGGACTTCCCACTCAAGGTGTGTCATCGATTTTCGCGAGCGTCTCAGGCTATGAGCTCTAGGCGTCAGTGGAGTCAGCTAGCTTACTTGCCCATGTGGTACATGCACCCAAAAGGCCGCGGAGGAATTAGGCGTTGCCGTAAAGCCTGCAGCGCAGTACGAGCGTGCTTGGACGAGAATGCTCAAGGAGTGAAATCTCCCCTTCGGTAAGGCTTAGATGGACAAATTCTGGACCACAATAGTTGAGCAGCGTAGGGTTCTATATATCCGTCTTCTACTGAATGCATACTACCTTGTGTTTATCTGAACGTAACGAGGCTGGTTCTGCTGAATCGACAACGAGAGTAAATTATCAGTCTGAGTGAATCCCTGGCGAACTATGACACATCTAATATATATAGCGAGAACGTACTATTCCAACAAATCGACTATCGTTTACCTCTGTCATTGATCGTATCATGGAAGGAACGAGCCGTTCTGGCCCAGCGGCACACAACGCCCTGAGGCCCCCGTAATTCAATCAAGTTATATCCTGCAGTGTACCTTTCGGATAAGCAAATGTGAATTCCCCACCTGCTGGACAATTGCGCCATTCCACCAGTCAATATAAGTCAGCCGTAGATATGATACCGGTCCCAAATCGACGATCCTCTGAGCCCGTGATCCCACTACACCGTCCAGTTCTGTGGTGCCAGTGCCAGCCTCAATGGACACCGACACTCGATCAGGCTGCGGGTTCGAGGTCGGAATGAAATCAATGGGTCGTACAGTCTCTACTATTAACCTGTTCGACTCAGCATCGCTCAAGATAATTCCTACTGACAGCTGCACAACGTCACCAAAAGGGGATACGTGTAGCCCGGTATGAGGGACAATGAGTCCCGTGGGATGAGCAAACCGAACTTGCTCCCCAACGATCCGGGGAATAGAGTCCGATGGTGGATTGGTATTTGGGGTAGGGGTGGGACTGTGATTGGCAGTGGATGGAAGATCACGACGGGATAAGGGGGAGCCGCCAGCGGAGAGGGCAGTGGCATTGGAGCTACCCGAGTCCGCCATCGATCCAGGATTCGGTATGGACAGCTTGAGACAAGCGGATCGGTAAGGGTCACGATGATTGTGGCTAACAGACCGCATCATGTGCAACAGAATAGGCTGCACCACAGGTACATCCACGTTCCTGGGTAGATTTGTTGTGGATGCAGATTTAATGACGAATGCTCTACCCCCGAAGATCTCCACATGATGAAGGAGAAGATAATGCACATTTTCTCGACGAACTGCCTCTTCTTGAATTGGGGTAAACTCTGGGAATGCCATGAACAGGAGCTCAGCTGGTCTATCCTCCGCGTAGGGATATGCAGTTTTGAGAACACCAAGCGTGTTAGGGCCCACAATAAATGGCTGCGAGTTATTTTTCGGCTCCTGTTAATGGGGAGGTAAATTTCGTCAGGACGTGACAATCAATCGATGCGACAAAATGCACACACTCCAAAGAACCAGGTTTTCGTAGTTCGCAAGGCTCCCCAGGTATTCTCCACCCAATTCCATATTGCGATTGTGGCATGAGTTCCATGAAACACAATGAATTTATCGTTGAGGCACAGGGGCATGAGCATTGACGGCTCATTAAGTTTGGTACTTTGCAGCAGCGTGAAGCCAGGAGATAAGGAAGAGTATGTGTAGTTCGCCGATGAAAGAGTGAGGCGTAGGACCATCATATGTCTTGAACGATTCCTGTGATGGAATTGTCAGACGCAGGACATTCATGATGCAAAGATGATGCTACCTACGGTCCAAGCACGATAAAAGCCACGATAAAGCTATCGGGGTCATTCTGGGTTTGATGAATTTGCAAAAGGCTTATGGGACGTGTTTCTCTGTCGTTTGGACCCAATTTCGCGGTCCATTCCGCGATGGGCTCGTTCGGTCCGGATCTATCCAGGCTTCGGGTACAATGAAGATCCCAGCAGCGAATCGTGGAAGCTCTCAAATTGCTAATGGAGATAAGAAAACGACCACCAGGAAGCAACTTGCTAAAGAGTGGTGAGACAACGTCTCTCGTCGCGAGTTCAGCGCCATCTGTGGTATCTAAGGCGCCAAGAGAGTCGGAGAGTGACGCTGTAGAGTGTTCGACATTGTAGTCTGAGATGGCCCCATGAAGGATGCGCCAGAATCTGAGTGGGTTGCACATGACTGTCTCGATCTCAGAGCATGACATATTTGGGATTTCATATGTTGCGGAGGGGATAGAGTGCTCTACACAGAGTATGCGCGGGGGTCGCACCCAGAGGAACCGCTCTCTAGTTAAGATTGCAAAATGTTTGCAGGTCTTGTTCAAAGTAAGTTGGCATGATACTTACAACACGCGTTCGCAGGAGAGCGAGCACTCCTGCGTGCGTGAATACCTCGACCCATATGTCTACCTCGGCTTTCACTAGGCGCTCAGAAGCTGAGATCTTTTGTAGCTCCTGCTGGGCTCGATAGAGTGAGGTTTTGCAAGAGATCAGCCAAATTATCAATTTACTGCGTGCTTTTCAGCGTGTCTTTATGGCTCGAAGGGAGGAGTCAAGCGTAGCATCACATCTATCCACAGCGAGTGCTCTGTTCTTCACGCATCGCGCAATCAAGGTAGTGGTGTTGGTTATCTGTCGGATCGTGACTGCCCGTCACTACGGCACCGCCACATACGGGGCACGTGTTGGCCAGCCTCCACCTTTCCTGGTCCTGGTTGATGACCGCCATCGCCGCGTCGAGGGCTCTCGGGGACTTCCATAGGTCACATCCTATCGTAGATCCCTGGATCTCTCCGCCGTGCCTATAATTTCAGCCTGACGTATCTCCTGTTTTATTATGAGTACTGCATCCGAATCCGACGGTCCCCGTCAAAGAGACTCGTTTTGACGGGTCGGCCCAGTCCGACCTCGGGGCTCCACAGGGCGGTCTCATGGGTGTCGGCGTAGTCGGCGACAGCGGCAGGCGACAGATCCAGATTTCAATAGCCATGTCTCCCCGCGCTATCATGCTCGTGCTGCGCCAGGGTGATGCCTGGGAGGATGGGCAATCCCAAATGGAATGGAAATCCAACGTGTTCTGCTTTTGGTGCTATAGAACCCGGGCAGATCACGACGATCCCGCTTCTAGATCATGTACTTTGAATTGTGTATGCAATGTCTCTCGACGAGCTACGGAGACTCGTAACCTTAACCAAGGGTATCCTTCACAACCAGGTACACCGCAAAGGCAGCTCCTTGTAAAATCTGAGAAAAATGAAAATGGAAAGAGAAAAGAGATCAGGCACCCATGGCTTGATGCTCATGGTGATGGCGGCAAACCTTCTCTGTTGCTTGACGCCGCCCTCCGCCTCCGAATCCCCCGCCGGCGACACGCCGATTATACACCACAGGCGTGTTTTAGCCGGTTCAGCTCGGGTGTCTCAGGCTCATACAGTATTGTATTGTGCTCCAAGCCTCGGCCCCTCGTCGGCAAAAGGAGCGAGATCTCAATGAGATTGAGGGTGGTGGATCAAGCGTGATAGCAAGCGGGAGATACGCCCGTCCGCATTGGCATGAATTACCGTTCCATTCCGTTCCCAGCCTGGTGTCCGAGTATTATTATAGCTCCCACATGGCACGAAGCGGAATTTTTATTGTGCGTGGCTTTTGAGTTTGGAAAGGTATTGCCTTTTCTGGCAGTGTACGATTCACTGGAGCCTCGTTTGGTATTGGTGGGCATCTAGTTGTCCTTGCCAAAATAAGTGGAGCGCAGCTTGCAGGGGCGCGAGCATATTCAACCCTTGGTATTGGGCCAAGGTCATGCAAATGCTAGCAGGTGGGTGCTTAATAAAGGAGCTTAGGGGGCACAAGCGGCTCAGTCTATCCCATAAATCACGGATATCGAATGAAGAGCGTATGGGTTGGGTATTCCACTTACGTGGAACCAAGTGCTATACGGAATTTTGACAATATTGCGGGGTGGTTTTTCATATAGCAAGGTCACCTGCAAACGTGTTTCATTCTGATGGAGCCCCTAAACCTGTTTTGAGGCAATACTTCCGTCCCGCGCCCGATACTGGTATCACCAACGCGACAAGGAGCAAGCAGGGTCGTGTTTGGAAAATCAGCTGGAGGTGCCGATAGTGTGGCGTGCAAAGGGGCTATGGGGAGTATGGGACCAGAGCGCGCCTTGCTTCTCAATCTTCGAGGTTTGGCGCGAGAAGCTGCCCCATCACACAATCAAGGAAGCACGGCAGGCCTAGGAAGGCCCCTACGGCGGCAGAAAGGCGCCGAGCAGGCACAGCGTCTATAGAGTCTGTCAACTTGTTCCTTTCTTTTCTTTCTTTTGCGGAAACAGCGATCAACTGGAGCGCATGAACGGAATCGCGTGTTTGTTGGCCGATTTTCGATTTCTGGAACCCCGAGTGTCATAGTGAATCACATGCCTAGTCATACAGTGGCAGTTAGCGTTGCGTCATACTGGTCCTCGGTGTTAGCCACGCGAGACAGAAGCGTCAAGGTGATCGGGGCGGCGGGCGCCAAGGCTACCACTAAGTGGTGCTGAAGAAGAAGAGCAGAGCGTGCCGAATCGGGAGCATTCCCAATTTAGATGGGGAGCGCCGCAACAAGGCCACGATTTGCAATGAATATGGCACATGAATCACCCAAAAACCAACCGACCAGAGGGCTATTCGGATGTGATAAGCTTATACGTCAGGTTTCGTATTTTTGAATTCCGAACTCAAAATCTAATCGCTGATGGCTGATTGGTTTTCGAGTCATGCTTTGTTACAAAGCAGGTGCAATGCGGCCATCGAAGCGCGCGAAGCGGGGTTGCAGCTTGGCAGCAGAGGAAGCTTAAGAGGGCTAGGTCCCTTTGAGCGCCTCTGAGGGGCTCCTTACTTCCTTGCGCCACGCAGTGAGAGCGGTGCGGCTTGGGAGGGGAACCGCAAAACTCATTGCATGAGCTTGCCCACGCAGAGCGTGTGTTGCCATTAGTTTGTGGAAAGATTTGCAGACAATTTCTTCACAATCGACGGGAATGCGAACGCATCAGAGTCGGCTTGAATGGGAGTGTTCAGTCGCCGCGACGTGCGCGCAGGGACTGGAATGCCGAAGTCGCTTTAGAGGGAAATGATCGGTGGTTACGAAACGCGCCCAGATAGATCGATGTGCGTCGCCATTTCTGACGATTTAACTCCAAGTAACCTGAGAGAGAGGAGAGGGCGGGCATCTGCGCGTAACTTGGATAGACGTTAGAGTGGGTTGAGTTCACAAAGGAGAGAGACTGTACAGCACCGCAGTGCTGCTGCTGGGTGCTGCTTTTTTGTTACTTAGGGGCCCAGCTACAAATGATAGATTGTGATTGAGGCCCTCTAATTGTTACGCAAGAGGTAATAATCATAAAGTTAGAGCTGTGCTCCCTTGACCTCTGCTCACCAACGACCACTATCCCTTGTGTGAAACCGACTCGAACGACAACGGCAACGACGACGACGAACGGCCGCACACAAGAGGCAAGTCGCGTGCGAACTCCCGACCAAGCCCGGCGCCAAAACTGAATACCAACTGAATTGGCAGTCCCATAATTCAAGTTGGGCGACCCTGCAAGCCAAACCAAACAGCCTCCAACTTTCTTTCCCCTCCTCATCCCCCCTTCCCTCATCGTCCTGCCACACGTGCAGTGATGTCCAGCGCCGCGCGTGCGCCTCTGCCGCTTTCAACAGCGGCAGGTGACGTCGGCCCTCTTCCCAGGCGCCTTGAGACCGTTGATGGCTTCTCAATACAGCCTCCCCAAGGCGGTATGGAACCCCCTCTCCCATTTAGGTCCCTCGTTCAGACGCTCATATCCCATTTCTGGTCTGTATATTCTAGGTGATTCCACTCCTGCCGCAGCGTCCAGCTCCGCGAATTATTCTCGCAGGACACTGAACAAGGTTGACGCAGTCACCCCAGGGCAAGTTGAACAGGCTCGCGCTAACTTCGAGGATGCGCGCATGATTCTTAACGAAAGCAACCAATTTGAGCGCGCTTTTACTCCAAAGAAAGCTAAGAGGAACTCTGGGATCCCTGCTAGTCCACCAAAGTCTCCATTCGCCTCAGATCTGCGTCCAGCTGTTCCTCAACTATCTACCCTAGATTCAGATCCCCCCTCTCGCCCATCAGCTGCCACCGCCACCCCCATAGCTAATCATAAGGCTGCTTCCTCCCCTCCAATACCTACGTCTATATCTGCGAACCCTCAGCTGCGCACCCCTCTTCCCTCATCATCCCCCGAATCGCACCACAATCAGCCTGCCCAGCCTTCCCCGACTAGCCAGAGCCCTTGGATCCCCAAGAGAATTCCCAGTAACTTCTCCATCACGAATCCTTTGGAATCTACTCCATCTCGCGTCCAATCCTCTTCTTCGATCGCATCAGGGTCAATCACCCCCATTCCATCCGGTTCCAACCAAGCTCGTCTACCCCGCCCAATTCGTCGTCCCAAAGCTCAGTCCCAAGGTTCTCAATCCTACATTTTCACGCTGGGGAACGCTCCAATCCAAGGTGCCGAGGTCGGCAGCGCCGTTCATATGGCAAGATCAGTCTCTCCAGGGTCCTCCTCGTCGACCCTTTCCCGCTCTCCGCCGAGTCCGCGTCCCTCGCAATTTAGCATCCCTGCTGAAACAGGACCCTCTCGCCGAAACTCCTCAGACCTGACAAGGAAGCCTAATCTCGTGTCCTCACGCCGATCTTCCGCTGTTACTGTCCGCCGAACATCTTCGACAACACGCCTCCCCGTCGCTGCAATCACCGCCCCGGCCACGCCCGCAGTAGTTGTTACAGCAGGTGCTCCTGTGGGCGTTGGGGCCCCGCAACCCCCTCAACTTGAACGGCGTTCCTCTCTGGTGACAAGCTTCAGCTCACCTGCCTGCCAGCTGCCTCCCCAGCCTCTTCCACCCTATCAACAGCAGCAGCTTTCGCTCGATGATGATTTGGACGACCCCTCTGCGGGTTTCATACTGTCAGGCCCAAGGGTTGCCGTAGTTGCTGCAATTGAGGCTGACGACAGCGCAATTTTGGACGACGATGAAGATTTCCCCACTATTGAGAGAACCGATCGGCCTCGGTCACGCTCAGGCTCAACCTCTCACTCGGTCTCTATGTCCGCCTCTGGGTCATCTGGATCGGCTCACTTGAGGCGTTCGAGTTCTCATTCGACCTCATACGTCACGATCGACTTCCGCACATCGCAGTCGTCGCACCTGCAGTCCCTCCCCCATGCGAACCCCCATGTTCCTGATTCCGAGTCCACGTCTTCCCCTTCCTCCCCTTCTGATGATCAGGTCTCACAGCGCGTGGCGAAAACCGGTCTGTCAAGGGGTTTCGGTTTTGGCAAGCCGAGGCCTCCCAAGCGTGCGCGTGAGCTTCAGTCCTCCAAGAGTGCGCTCGAGCTCGTGACGAAGACACGCGTAACGAGCAATATGGCGATTTATATGCCGCCGCATTTGTGGAAGGTGTGTGTATTTTCTTTGTATTTTTCCTTGGCCTCTTTGTGGAGAAATACGATTTGCTCACGGTTTATTCCATTATCTTTGTTATCTTGCCTGATGTCGACCCTTGGTTTTTTTTTTGGCCCGTTCGCCCCCCATCAATGGCCTCGACCTCGAAAACAACAATATTATCACTGCGCATACATCGTACCACCTGCTTCTCCCAATCTCGCCTCACGGCATGTCAAAAATCTGACCATTGACATGCCTCTCACCTCGCTGCCACATGCATTGCATGCGCATTCACGCCCCTTCAATCTCAATACACCGACACCGGAATTGTTCGGCTGGTTCATCCGTGCGATAACTCCTGGCCCGCACGGTAATCTGGGCCGGATATGCATGTGATGCCCGGATCGTCCTCTCCTATCCTGCCGTGGATTCTTCCTTGGCAATATGCTTGTGGGCCGATCTTTCGTGATATTACTCGAACATCATCGGGAATATTGCAACAACGTGAACAACACACCCCTTGGTATCCACGGGGGCATACAATCGTCTACAACGCTCGGTGCTTCGTGGTTTGCCCTGTGCTCTCCCTATACATCTGGGGTTGGATCTGGGTCTGGGTTCGAATCTTGTCTCGATGGGTTTTTCCTTCCTATTCTGGGTACCTTCGTCGTTCATCGCACAAACAACTCTCGGCCCATCGGACCTCATCTTATCCTGTCGGTCCCCGACACGACCCTCAATCACCGCGCTGATTGTGGCTTGCGGCATTGCATCCCACAGCAAGATATACTCGTCGACGAATGCGAATCACCCGACTGCTCTCACTCATTCCTCGCTCCGACCGCTAAGCCTATCGAGAAGCTCTCGTCGCTTGCTTCAGCTTTCGTGGACTCGTTCCAGGGTGCTTCCACGATCAATTCGCCGGCGTCCCTGTCCCCTTACGCGCCCCAACAGCAGGTCCATCGCAGGAGTACCAGTACCTCGTTCCTGAGTAGATCGTGGCTCAGCGGTGGGAGTACGAGCCTGTCGTCGACAGTTTCTCCCAGCTCCACTCGCCCCACATCGTCTTCCTCGTTTCCTTCCCTGTCGTCGCTCTCCTCGTCCCTCAATCTCCCCACATTCAATCTCCCATCACTCAATCTACCGTCCCTCACTCTCCCGAACATTCCGAACCCCCTAACCGGACCAACCCCTATCACGCTCACCCGCACGCGGCACCACTGCCGCATGTGCGGCGGAGTGTTCTGCAGTACGTGCTCAAATTACGAGGCCGCGCTGTTCGACTCGGATAAGCTACCTGGGACGGGGTACCCGCATGTACCAGAAGGGAGTGCTCTGCTGGACTGGCCGGTATTCTTGAAGGAGAGTTCTAGTCCCAAGAAGCAGAACACGGCCCAAACAAATGGGGCTGCGGGGCAAGGGCTAGCAGGGTGGTTTAAGCGTTCCAGATCCGGGAGCGAGAATGATGTGGCAGGTGCGTTTGATGGTTGCGTTACGTTTCATTATCCTGAATACATGCTTATACTTGCTCGTGATGATCTCGTTCCTGGCCCAGGTCTGGACCCAGCTCCATCGTCCGATTCCTCCATTAGCCAGCTAGGGCAGTCGGTCACGTCCGCATTTGAGGCTGATATTGATGATCATGCTTCTTATTCCACGTTTGAATACGATGATGATTCTGAATTCGAGGATGATGGGGACTTGGAAGGCCCTGCAGATGAGGATGAGCCTCTCATGATAATCGTGGGTGAGGATGAGCAAGGTCACCCAATCATCAAGCCTCTTGCCCCTCTCCCGACGACTCCGCCCCCCGAAGTGGAGAGCAAGCAGAATGGAAGAAGGGAAAGTTGGTTAGCAGGACTCACAGAGTCGATCGCGACTGGCGTGGCTCGCTCAGCCACGAGCGTCGATACACCTGATATTTCGTCCCCCTCCTCAAGCAGCACCATCACCGACTCGACCTCGACCTCCTTGAGCGGATCCACTTGTGCTAGCAACGTTCCTCATCGAACTCCACCACTGCGAACACCTTCCCCACTCAATCCTCACCCGCCGACATTCTCCTTGCCCCTTCACGGTGCGGCGCTATCTCTTCTGGCGTCATCTCTTCCCGCATCGCACTCCCTTGTTCGCGTTGAACGTATCTGCAAGGGTTGCGCAAAGAAATTACGCGGGACAGCTGGTCGTGGGTGGAGCGCACTTACACACTGGCAAGAGTGGGAACGTGAGCAGGAGCGCAAGAGAAACGAAGAGGAGAGTGAAGAGAGCGAAGAAGTGAAATTGAAGAAGGAAAGGGACGCAGCGGAGAGGGAGCGTGCGAGGGAGGAAATGTGGGCATGGAGGGAAAGGGCGCATGCAAGGGATGCCGAGCGCGCAGCACTTGTGAGCTCCTCATCGTCGTCATCTTTGGCGGGCATGGTGGTCAACGCTAGCGTGCTACCTCCTTCATCGCCTACAACACCCAGGCGACAGAGGCGGAGATCGCGTGCAGGAAGCAGCAGCGTAGAGCCTTCTCTACCCCAAGTTGATGAGGAAACACCGCTCTCTGCTCCCCCAGCCCCTCTCGTATCCCAGGTTTCCTCTACTTTTGGAACAGCAGCAGCGATCGGCACCCCTTTTCATCGGGGCAGCTCAAGTCGTTTGGCAGCCTCACCAAACCACCAGTTCTCCCCTCTCGTTAGCTCTCCTCTCAGCTCTCCCCCAGTTGCTTCCAGCCTCATCGAGCCCCCACGACGAACCTCGAGCTCTTCCACAATTCTCCCTCCGGCATCCGCTCTCCTTCCCGTTATTCCTGAGCCGGAAGAACCGCACCTCGACCTTCCACCTGAACTTCGCCCGCCCACTCGCTCCAACTCTCTGACATTCAAGCCTCGTGGCCCTCCTTCCACTGTGAACGGTGCAAGGATTGTCATGGGAAATCTGCCTCGTCCAGCCATGAGGCGTGCCCATTCGAACAATGAGGTCGAGTTTCCCCGTAGCTCTGCTGGTAAGGCTGCTGCATCAAGTCCCCTGGCACGCTCATCTTCGTTGAAGAAGGGTTCAAGCAAAGCGCCACCATTGGGTCTGAATACTGTCGTTGAGCCGCTTTTCGAATCATTGAGGCCGTCAGGGAAACACGTTGCGTGGTTGCCTACCTCTACGTCTTCACTTTCCCCCTCGTCCGTGGCCCTCGCCGCTAATACCCAGCTTGGGGCTCCAAAGCCTGCCCCCCTCATTGTTGCTAATCCACTTCCAGCTCCTACTCCATCGAAGAATGTATCGTTCGCTGATGAAGTCGACTTTAACTCCAGAGCTCTTTCTAATACCAAGATTGACAATGAGAAAAAGCAGAAACCTAGGGAGCGCAAACGGACATTTATGCTCTTCGGGCAGGCTCACTACGGGCCTTCACTCCGTGACATCCTCGGGGAGACCTTGGGCGCCGAGGGGACGGACTGTGAAGAGGAAGAACAGGAGATTAAGCCTACTCTGGCATCTGCTAAAGCTCAATCGGGCTCTGCCGAACTGGAGCGTTCCCTATCCATCGAGATTACCACCAAGGAGACGTCGGCCGTTCACGATCCTGCTGCGTTCCCCGCGTCTCCTCCTATTGAACGCAACGATCTTCCACTACTGTTTGCTCCCTATGGCAAGCGTGCGCCTGTGTCATACTCTACTCTGCATGCCATCCCCCCCTCACGCATCACCGCTCCCTCGGTCCCTCTGGCGTATTTTGAGCCCAAACGAGCCCCACCAGGCGCTCAGCCTACTCCACCTGGGACCCGCCAATCCTCATCAACCGATCTCGCCTCCAAGAACCGTGATAGGGCCCGTGCAGAGGTCTATGCGGCGCGGACAAAGGCTGAGGAGGAGCTCGCGGCGCGCAGGCGAGCTGCTGCAACGGCGGAGTCCCAACAGCATGGCAAGCAGCAGCAGCAAATGTTGCTGAATCCATATGGTTATGGGTACGCTGGTGCGTATGGTAATACCATGGGAGCTGAGCGTCCCCCTATTGGAGGACCCGACGAACGCGTGGTGCAGGTTGTAGCTGGTGCACAAGCTCCAAGGGATTTGGTGAAACCTCTTTACGCCATGACTTTATCAACCTTCTAGGACTGGTCATGGTTCCATGCTTTGTTATTTTGTTTCTTCCATGGACACTGTGTTTTGTTTTCTTCGTTCTCTATCTTGGTCTAATTTGGGGTCGAATGTCTCTGGTGAGCAGTCTCCGTTACTGTGCAGGGGATGATGACGTTCTGATACCGCTTCTCTTCCAAAGGTTTCATTGTATTGTACTTCACCACGCTTGCCCTTCCAATGGTGCAGCTAATCTTGGCTTCTTGACTTCTTGATGATTTTCTCTTCCATTCACGACCCACCATTGGCCGCATTTCGCTCGTCAATGGTTAATTATTGCGCTCCCTCTCAACTACATGCCTAGTTCTCTGGCCCCCACCTCTATCATCCCGCCATTTAATTGACACCTGCGACTCGCTACTCTTGCCATTCTTCCATTTTGTCGTTCCACATCCACTTCGCGTTGATCCGCGATTCAACCTGACATAGTTTTCAGTCTGCTTCTTGTTATATGTACTATTCGCTGCTGCTTCCTTGCCACCTCTTGTGGCGATGTTTTTTTTTTCTGCCTTCCGTGATGATCTCGAACAATTCTCCCTAATACTATGCAACATCACCTCCTGCCCTCCTCCAATGCCTCTGTTATCCTTTTTACTTCTGGTCCTTCCGTTCTCTCGCGCTTGCACCTCTCCCATTTCAATTTTGGCCCTTGGTCATCCCTCCATCTGGCCTTACCATCTCACAACTTCGAGATGGTGAGAGCGATCACCTGATGAAGATTAGATGAGCCGTTCTGGTACAGTAGTAAATAGTATTTTGATCTTGTACTTCCATCCTGTGCATCTATAATACATTCTCGTGAAATCAGCAGTCTGCTATGAGGCAGTGTCGTTGGTGCCATAGCACCCTGGTCGCCCCACCAGCAATCATGACTCATTAGTTCAATAGTTACCAGTTGTGATGGGCTGTGTGATGGGCGCCGTCATGCGTGGCGCCGTGTTCGGGGATCGAACTCCATCATTTGTGTACTTATACGGACGAATCTTGGCACTCGACCATCCCCTATCCTCTTCACCCACTCGTGCTACTCGAACCTCACTTAGCATCTCAACCCACTACTCTTCGCCTCACCCATACCCAAGATGTCTGACCGAGAACCTCTCCTTGAGCCCCTTGCTCCCACTGTGGAACCCGTTGCTGTCCTCCCCCAATACATCGCTCAGCAAACCGAAACATTTATCCTGCGCGAGAAAATCTTGACCATCTCGGGCGATGAATTCGATATCATGCGCGCCCCGTTGCTCCCCAACGGCGAGCTCGGCGAGCCATACCCTGCGTTCAAAGTGAAGGGCAAAGTGATGAGCTGGTCCCAACGGAAGACGCTATCGGACTTGAACACTGGATTACCCTTGCTCCAAGTTACCAAGGAGTACCTTCATATACATTCCACATTCGTGGTGAAGGACCCTGAGGACAAAGAGTTGATGCGTGTCAAGAACGCTATCTTCAAATGTATGTCTTCCTTTCATTCTTATCAGCTCCATACGTGGACTTACAAGACAATGTGGCATATCTCAGTCATTGGCTCCAAGGCAACCGCGACATTCATGTCTAGTACTGGCAAAGAAATGTCGATCACCATCGAGGGTGGCTGGCTAGATCGCAAGGTCGACATCGTGGAAAACACCACTGGACAACGTGTCGCACGTATCACACGCAAGGTTATGACGTTGCGCAACGTCTTCGGCGGTGCATCGACGTATACCCTGCAAGTTGCACCCGGGGCGGACATAGCCATCATGATTGCTCTCTGTGTTGCGATGGATATGAAGAGGGCAGAGGATGAGGGGCGAGGTTAAACCTTACTTTTGCACCTTCAAGTCTTCAAATCATATATCTCCCGACGCGGATTGTTGGGCTAGCCATACCGCTATTAAGGCTTGTACAAAATGATGTGTTATTGTAGTTCATGTCTATCCCCCGTATTCCAAGTAATTCACACCTGTACAACTATCTTTGCCATTCTAATGATCTCATACAGATCGATGAACGGCATCACTTTGAGAGTAGGAGTGAGGTCGTTGCAGCTGGAGGATCGGAAATTGATTCAGTTTGTGAGTCAGCGTTCGAAACGATGACTAGTGGCCAAAATGTTGCGTCATTTCCACAGGTCATTATTCAATTGCTTCCTGGTCCTCATGTTACCCCAGCTGCGCTGTTAAGCATTTTGAGCTGCCCCGACGGCTTGTATGATTCACACCTCCCTCAGGTTAGTCAAAACCGGTATATACTTGATTCACAGTCGGAGCGCGTTACACTGGGCAAGCAACGAGGTTATTGTGTTGCCCCCTTTCGTCTGATGATCCGATGGGATGAAAGCTTGCGAAACTTGAGGGGCATATCACATGAAAGTAGCACAAGGAGCTGAACGGCTGATCCCTCGCGCCCACCCCCTTCTCTTCTTGATATTGTTCCAATGCTGAAACCCTCGATTCATGAAGAGCCCCATATAGAACAAGGATTTCCTGCGATAACGTACAACAATGACATTGATAACCGTATACCAGTTAAATAGTAGCAGCCCTCCCCAGTCGGTCCGAAACCCAAAAATAAATGGAATGAATGCTAGCCTTCGCATCAAGTGCACATCACGACCAGCTCCCATCGCGAAACACTAGGGGTGGTGCTAATTTCGCTGACAGTCCGTGCCTGCAAACTCCCCTCTGGAGCTCTCGCCTCGCCTGGAGAGCTACGAGGAATATGACCAGCACTCAATGGTGGAACCATCTCTTGGATCTCCCTCTCATCCCCCTTCGGAATACCGACCATGATCATTGAAGCGATTCGTCCTCGAGCCTGGCGTTGCGACTCTTGCACTTTCGCTGCACCCTGCTCAACACTGAGCCTCCCTTTGTCGATCTTCCCCCGAAGCGAGACAGCGCCGTTGTCCAATTTGTTTTGGATCTTCAGGGCCTTCTGCTCCATCTTTGCTGCTAAACTCAACTTCCCCTTGTCGATCTTCTTCTGAAGCAAGACACCACGCTTATCCAAATTAGTGACATTGTCCTGGACTTTCGTCGCCGCATCATCCATCATTGCAGTTAGACGATCAGCAAACAAGCCAAGCAGATTTTGAGCATGTGGGATTGGGGATAGAGGGGGACTCGAGGTTGAGACCGTGAGGGAGGAAACAGCAACAGCCGGTTCAGATTGGAGGTGAGGGAGGGAGGATGGGGATGGTAGTGGAGACGGTGACGGAGACGGTGATGCGGATCGGCCTTCAGGGGCAAGCGAGGACTCGAGACCTGTTCGACCATCGAGCGTCGGAGAAGGTGGGAAGGCAGGCCCAAGGATTGGGTTCTGGGTGTTGTACAGTGAATAGTGCGAATAGGGGGAGCTAGATGTGGAGGTATGGCTGGGGTTTGGTTGCATAGAATAATCCTCGCGGTGGCGCTCTTGGGAGTGAGAGGGAGATCCAGATGGGCCTGCGCTCTCTTGCCCGCCTTGGGTCTGGACCTCGATGCCGCCATTCTCCCGCCAGTGAGGAAGAAGGTGGACATTGAGCTTTCGAGGAATGAAAAATTCATCATTCCATCTCTTCAGAAAGTTCTGGGCGGCACTATCCTGGGATGATTTGTACTGGTGCTCTCGTACTGTAGACTCAAGACTGACGATAAAGAGACTCCATTCGGCGGTGCTGACACCATAGGAGTTCATAGCTGGGGTAGGGAATTGAGTTGGGAAGCCATCTGAAAGCCAGGACGAATGTGATGGGATTATAACTGGATCGAATCGCTGGGGGGCTTCTAGGTCGAGAGCCGTAGAGCTTGGTTGTTGTGGATAAGTAAGCGCGTATTGATCTGGCTCAGAGGGACCTATCACATTGATTGAGGGGTCTGGCACCGTCCACGGGGAGGACTCGTAGTTGGACACCGTCAAAGGGCCTGGAATATTAGAGCCGGTTATGGGAGCATCGAGATTGATGTTCACGGCTCTTGGTGGGGGAACGAGTTCACTGTGTGCTGGAAAATAGATAAAAAGAAAGGTGTTAGCGAATAGTTATTTGAAGGGCCCTCCTTGTTTTTCGCCACTCAGTTGCCAGGGAGATTAGTGTGGGATAAAGAGAAATTTACCTGGAATGAGCTTTTCATGTAACTCTGCTTCGAGGGCGAGGACAAGCATCGTTCACTTGATAGCGACACGGACACAGGACGTTCGCGACACTGCCGCGAGCGTAGAAGAACTGGTGGAAGCGGATCCTAGGAGCAGATAATAAGCTGTCTTAGGTAACGGACGTTACTCTTGAGAACCCGTATCATCGGTAACCGGAATCAGTTGCCCATGTCAGTTCACGGCGATAGATCTGGCACTGCTAATTCCGTAGTACTGGAATGTCTCTTACTGCGCA
The DNA here is from genome assembly GCA_015039315.1 of Clavulina sp. PMI_390. NCBI lineage: Eukaryota > Fungi > Basidiomycota > Agaricomycetes > Cantharellales > Hydnaceae > Clavulina > Clavulina sp. PMI_390. The sequence goes on from WIDE01000033.1 coordinate 113,030, forward strand.
CCATGTGGATCTGCTTCAAGCAACACCAGCATGCCGAACGACAAAGGTAACAGTTGTGGGAGTGAGAGGCGACCACATTTTGGGACTAGCTTTGTGAGCCGTACAAGGCTGTTCTGGGCCGCTAATGTACCAGGTGCAGCGTCCTCTTACACATTCTCTGGTCGCGCTGATTGTGTGAGAACTAGTCAATGAGCAACAGGTTCAGTGAGTGTGAAGGGAAGGACGATCAATTGAGAATGACTGACTACTCGGACCCGATAGCTGTCATCCCTTCCTCCCACATAGCTTGACGAGAATAGAACGCACTGATCTTACTAGCCATGTCAATGGCCAAGGCGAGCCCGAGTCTCGGCAAATCTGCCGCCATCTGAGAGTGGCAAGCTACTCCAGCATTGACGCTGACAATGTTTCAAGTACGGCTCTGTGGTAAGTTTACATATATATATATATATCTCCTACGTTGAAGGCGTGTCGCATTCGAGTTCGGTAGAGCTAGGGCTTGGGGAAATAGCGTATTTGTCGGGGTGGTTGGTGCGGATTCAGATAGACTGGCCCCCCTAGAGCTCGAGGATTGATCTCGGGGTCAGAAATCCAGCTAACAGCCTCAAGAGCAGACCAATATATAAGCCATGAGACGGCACCGATTCTGAAGCACCTGCTTAACACTGTTGGCTGTCGTATTGTCGTGTACCACTGGTGATGCTGAAACTAGACAATCAACATGATCGGAGGTGGGTGATGGATACCATTGTCATGAGCGGTGGTTATATGGACACTTCTTTTGTAGACGCGGAGATCTGGACTGCATGGCCGACCCATGTATAAGAGGAAATCTTAACATTCCCTCAAGTGCGCTGGTTTGCACCCCGCAGAAAATTCCGAGCCCTTCTTGCATTCATAACCCCATCCTGAACTAAGATGGCAAACCAAGAGACTCTCCTTGAGCCAGTCCGTGAAGCCATTGGCATCTTTCCACAATACATAGCTCAGTAAACTGAGATCCTAATCCTACGCGAGAAAGTTTTAACCATCTCAGGGGACGAATTTGACATCATGCGCGTCCCACGACTCCCTAATGGCGAGCTCGGCGAGCCCTACCCAGCATTCAAGGTCAGGGGGAAGGTGATGAGCTGGTCTCAGCGCAAGACGCTCACAGACTTGAGTACTGGGTTGCCAATACTTCAAGTTTCCAAGGAGCGACTTCATCTGCATCCTACGTTTGCGGTGAAGGATACCGAAGAGAGAGAACTGATGCGTATTAAGAATGCATTGTTCCAATGTACGTCCTCAGTCTCATCCACACGACTAACGGACATGCAGTGACGACCTCACACCAATCATTAGTCATTGGCTGCAAAGCAACTGCAACCTTTGTCTCCACCTTGGGGAAAAATGAGTCAATCAACATCGAGGGCAACTGGTTGGACCGTAAAGTTGATCTCTCGATCAACAATACCGGCCAACGTGCGGGACGTATCATGCGCAAGATTATGACGATGCGCAACGTATTTGGTGGTGCTTCAACATACACGCTACAAGTCGCGCCAGGGGTGGACGTGGCGATGATGATCACACTTTGCGTAGCGATTGATATGAAGAATCTTGATGACGAGAGGCAGCGTAGGCGCCAGCGGATGCACCATCATGTTTGATAAGTCCGAGTGGTACAGAGTTAGATACATTGCACAAGATGCCACCACTTTTCAGGGATAAGAAGGGTCTTCGAACGAGGTATGGTCATCTTCGATACGTCAGACCACGTTGGAAAGCTTTTGAGTAGTGGATAGCAAGCTCGTGATGAGACGAATACAACTGGTAAACCCAGTTCCACCCTCAATCAGCAAGATCATTACAGAGTTAGTCCAATAGCGCCGTCGTCGACACATTTGAACTTGGCCACGCCACTCGTCGCGCTTGATGAGACGCCAAAAGTACCAGATTTACACTTGTTTCCATAGTAGACGATCGAGCCATCAGCTGTGGAGCTAATGAATCGGCCCAGTTAGATATAGTAGAGGGTATAGAGACGATTCGATCGACTTACTCTCCGACAAAGAAAATCGATCCATCCTTCTTCTTGATGAAACTCGAAGAAACCTGACCAGAGTCATCCGAATAGTAGCAAGCGGCCTGACCGAACTTGAACGGAGGTCCTCCGGTGCCCTTGAGAGTCAGACACTTTTTGGTCGAAGGGATGTAGAGATGACCTGTAAAATACAGGAGGAGTTAACTCATAGACACCGCGTCGTGTACATGGTGACACAGACCTTCAACGGTGTCGCCAGAATAACCTCCGAAGTTAGGGGTGCATCTACGGAACTCCACAGCAAGAGAGCTCCCGAACTTGAGCACGTCGTTGACTAAATGGAGATCATGTCCATTGGCTTCGAGCGCGGAGGGGAGAGTCACCATTTAGAACGAATTTATGCGATGGTATGGAGTGATTATGCCAGACGTACTGGTCTTGAGATTTCCAGTAGACACAGTCGTGCACTTCTCAACACCCACAGTAAGTGGTGATGCATGGACAATAGCCAAAGCTGACAGAACCAAGATCGAGAGGGAGGTGAACGAGACCATGATCGAGTCGAGGGGTTTCACTTCGGATTGTGGGAAGAGGGGCGAGGAACTGGATGTTGAAGGCCATGAGACCCTCTGGCTGGTTTTATAGCGTTTTCTGAGAGTATGGCCATCATCCAGGAGTAGTCCCTAAAATCGTGGTCTTCGATGGGCGCACACAAGGTCGCATCACGGTCACGTGCTTTCGCCGCGCTCAAAGCCTTTTGCTCGGACTCGGAGGGTGATAACCATTTTCTAGCGCGCTCTGCTGATAGATGATGAAGGACAAAACTCGAGCATGCGGTACAGTCCTCCAATCACGAGGGACGAGGTCGGAGCCTCTACTCCCGAATCTGTGAGACAGGCATCAATGCTGCTGAATGCACTCCATCCAAGACACCTCAGGACTTAGGAGACTGCGCTCCTGAAATACAGGAGAATTACTAGCTTTATTAGATCATCTGTCATTATCAGCAGTGGGCGATATGAGTCATACATGTTTCTGTCAATTGCATTCTTTCGACAGCACTGCTCTCCTCAGTTGAACCTCTGCCACACTCGCGCTTGAGCTTAGCGAGGAGCATCATGAGACTCCATCAGATATATCTTGAGGCTGTGTTAAGCTGCCTTCTCTTGACTCTAGCAAAGTGTAGCCAGAAAGTTCGGCCAGGGAGGGTCCGTGTCTCAAGTCCGCAAAGTCCAGCGCATCTCTCTCACTCTGATGTGCATGCTCCCATGATCAAACGTGAAGACGTAAAGCTCAAAATCCTCCTCAGATTGAGCGCCCTATGCGGCCTATGCTAATACCGCTCGGCCTTCGACTTGAACAGCCTCCTTTTTTTTTTTTCTTCACGCATGCTTTAGCGACATCACTCGCATGCATCGCTCGGCGTCAACCTCCCGTCAGCCATGCATTCTCACATCAGAGGATTGAATCCTCTGGAATAGCCGGCGCTAGGTCAACATACCCAAGAATCCCGCCTTCAGGTCAATACAGTATTTACGAAGATAAATACCGACTTAGTGAGGAGGGGTATGTACAGTCGTAACAATACAAGCAACTACGTATCGTATAGCGGTCGTTTGAGAGATCGTGGCGGGAATAATCACTAAGAATGTTTTCCATAAGAGACTAGGTAAGGGAACGAACGCCGTCTAACAAGGCGAGTGCATCCTGAACACCGTCATTAGGTACTTGTCGAACTCGTCTGCGATGTCCGTTCATCACTAGATGGTCATGAGGAACGAGCGTCCTCGAACCATCTAGTCGCGCATTGGAAGGGAGCACTGCGTTAGGCTCAGGGACAGAAGAAGCCGTGACTTTTGATGAGGATGTCGATGACGAGGATGAAGGTGTTCCTTGCCGATTCGGAACAGGAATATGATCTCTCCTTGACACAACGTCAGCGAGGAGCGAGAGGTCAGCAAAGGCGATGTTGGGATGCGAGCTGAGTTGGCGCCATGCAGTGTTACATGGTACCATTTGTCCATCATCTTGGCTCTTTGATGGATTCGACGAAGAGGGTAAGGAGGAAGAGGAGGAAGGTTGGGAATAAGTGGATGGACCGGCTTCCATGCTTGAGCAGCTGGGCAGTGGATCGAGTGGTTTGATGCTATCACCACCCGAACGAGCGGCGCATGGTCCTCCGCAGATGCTTGGGTCACCACAGCATAAAGCAAGGACGCTCAAGCGTGGAGTAGGAACAATTGGGGCAGTATCGCCCATGTCCATATCATCGCTCGCGTCGAGGAAGTGAACTGAGCGCCGGGGTGCACTCGCTGGTGGAGGCATCGGCTGTGTGGGAGGAGGCGTCGCTGTAGCGCTCGAAAAGTCTTCCTCGCCTCCACTATAGGCGTCTCCCAAGGCAGCGCAGAAGGCCTGGTTGGCAGGATCGTCGGCACAAGCTGGGCAGTTTGCCGGATCTCCTGTGCATGCTTCATCGCTAGGCTCTCGGGAGGATGATGGAATAGGGGCGGGAGTGACAATCCATCGTTCGGTGGCAGAGACCGCAGGTGCCTTGGCTTTGTTCCGACGAAGCGGCACGGCAGGAGCAAACGGAGGCAGGTGATCCAGTATAGATGATGAGCTTGAAGAGTCAGTTCTTGTTGCAGGCTTTGTCTCCTCAACAGGGGCAGGCTCAAGCTGAATAGTTTGCGACGCCGACGACACGACCTCGCGACAGAGGCAGGAGTCGCCCAAGCTACACAACCCACAGTCAAGGACTTCAATATCTGCGAGGTTCATCTCCTCGGTCATATCAACATCATGTGATGGTGCGTACAATGACGCGGGGTGCTTTTGACTCGGTTGAGGGATTTTTCGTGTACCATCGGGTGACGTCGGGAGTGGCGATCGCCGATCGGAATCTCCGCCCACAAACGACGTCGAGACCGACGAGATCGTTGAGGAGGTCGCTAAGCTCGAGCTGGCTTCACTAGTGCTAGGAAGGTGCGAAGAATCCCACGAAGTGACCGAAGACACTGTGCTCGGCGCTGAAAAACAAGGAAAAACGGAGAAAAAATTAAGCTCGATTCGGAGGACCTCGGAGATGATGCGGGCAGCGGTGGCGAGTTACCTCGAGCGGATCGCATCCGTTTTGACGACCCTGCGGTTATCGACCGACCACGCCCGACGTCGTTCGCACCGTCGAGCTCGACGTCAGCCACACGCTTCAGACTCGACCTTTTGCTGGAGCACAACGAACACAGCGACGAAGAGGAAGCCGCCTCAAGGCGCGCTTTTAGTTCAACATTTTCCTTCCTAAGCAAGTCATTCTCATCCTTCAGGCGCTTTGCGGCGTTTTGTAGCGCTACATTGCGCTCGATCTCTCCACGTTCGTATTGCGCCAGACGCGCTTGGAGGTCAGCCAGCTGGCTTTGTTTACGTTCGCGGAACGCTCTCTGGGCAGCCCTATGGAGCGATGAATCCAAGAGATCCGTATGAGCGCCAAAAACACGGTGCGTGGACTTGCGTGAGAGGGACCCACCGATTTTGAACTTTTTTAGCCTCCTCGTCATCGTCCTACGCAAGCCAGTCAGAACGAGGGTTGATAGCGTATACGGTACCCTACACCCACATCTACGTCAACAGGAACCGAATCTTTCTTAAGCTTTCTCCCCGGCCGAGGTTTCGGTGGAATGACCCATTCTTTTGTCGCTGAGAGCCAATATTGCGATGAGCTCTTGCCACGTAAATGCGGCGGATAGAGCTGCTCGATGCTTACGTTTGGCGTACATAGTTCAGAACAGGATGTCGGGGCAGGAACATGCACGACGCAAAGGCGCACGGTGGTGGACGAGTGTGGGTGAACAATGGTTGTGTGCAACAGGCTCCTGAGAGATAGATGGCTAATCTGATTATGGACACGTGACCGGATCGCAAAAAATCAAGTCGCCGTTATCTAATCTAAGGAGTGAGAAGAGAGAAAAGGAATTCAATGCGATCTGCTCATTACACGTCTCAACTCGATGGCCGAAGAACGCCGACGCTCACCCACACGCCTAAAACGGGAAGAAACCAATTCAAGGATCTGGGAAATGGATTGATCTTCACAAGCCTTGAAAGGATTCACAATCATGTGAAAAGCCGGAGCAGCAGCAGTAAGGCGTGAACTTGGGTTTCGTATTAAGGTTGGAATAGAACAGTGGGATGATACATCGTGGTGGTGTGAGAACATAACTAGGGGGAGTCAATATCTTTCTGGAGTGAAATGCCATGTGCAATCGTGATCATAAATTCTCGTAACCCTCGTCCGTCCTTCTTGAGCAACTTATGCATCCTCCTCATTCTCCGCCTCCCCCAAACTACCTTCAACACTCATCCGCCCGGCACTGAATAACGTCGAAGCCCCACTTCGTCCACTATGTTGGCTGCCTCCACTTCGCCGTCTCCTGTGACGCTCGCTCAGCGACGACCCTGGGCGTATAGAAGGCATCTCGGTAAAGCTGGTTGTGCGCACAGGGTCCTTTGCCATCTGTTCCGCAAGCGCTCTTTCACGCGCATCATCAGCGACGATATTGGCCACTGCTTCAGCTTGCTGGAGTGTCTCGCTTGTCAAGGGAATAGGCGAAGGGGCCGAAGAGGACGAGCCAGAGTTAGCACGGCCAAAGAACGGCAGCCGAGCTTTGAATGAAGTGGGAGTCGAGGCGGCAGGCTCGTTGGGGGGAGTAGGAGCGGCGCCACTCCCAGTCGATTTTATCGAAGCTGACGAGCTAGCGATTGATGGACCTTCACCTGGAGGTGAGAGTAAGGCAGAGCCTGCAACGGGGCTTGTATCAGGAGGAGACCCCTTATTGATGCCATGGAGTCGCATCTCAGCGTTGAGCCGGGCCCGCGTGATACGATCCTCCTCATCTTCAGGAAGGTCCAGCTTACGAGCCGTATTGGCAGAATTAGTTTGAGTGGATGTGGAGGTGTTTGCACTCGCAGTTTCAGGAGCGGGGGAAGTAGGCGTAGCCCATATTGAGAGGCGACTCCAGTCGATCGACAGTCCTCGTCTGGCGCGTTTTGTAATGGGTGCATCGTTCTCCTTGACAGTAGTCGATTCAGCAGGAGCAGGCTCAGCCGGGCCTGGTGTGGGAGGTGGCGCAGGGGAAGTTAGACCTCCTCCGCCCAACGAACGAAGGAAGCTCATGGACTGAGGACGGGATCTCTTTTCTGGGGCCGGAGCAGGTTGGGGCGTGCGCGCAGTCGGCTCTCCATCTGCGGCCAGAACAGACTCGAAACCACCATGGCCGATGATACGGTCCAAAATTTTCGAGGCATACAAGCTGAGAGCTTTGTTGGCTTCTCTGAGTTGCTTGTTCTCCACCCGAAGAGCTACAAAAAGTAATATGAAATGATGAGGATAAACACAACATCAGTCCTTTACAACTCACATTCCAGCTCCTTTTGGTCTACAACTTCCATCGCTGGCTGGTGATGAGGCTCAGCAAACCCATTCTCGACATCTTTGCTCTGAGCACGGCCAAGCTCGGCAGCAAGGTCCAAACCTGGTCCGGCAACAGGCAGATCTGCGAGGGTCTCGCCTTTGGGAGATGCGGTCCTTGTCGACCCGCCACGTCGGCTCGTTCGCCTACCAGCCCTGGTCGACGAGGGTGACGAAGGCTCACGAGGTCCTGAGAAGGCTTGAGCGAGTTCGATATCGAGTGCTTCAGGTTGCAAGGGTGGTTCCTCCAACTCTGACACGGCCTCGAGGCGCGACCGGGCGGTACTGTGCAAGCTTGCAGTATCAGGTGCCGCGGCAATATCTTCGAACGAGGCAGAAGGGAAAGTTGCAGAAGATGGTGCGCTGCGACGAATATCAAATTGCCCAGTCATCGTTCGTTCCACAAGGAGACTGGTGTAGCTCTCATTCTCTTCCTATAACAACGATGCGAAACATAAGTGCCAAGGAATCCAAGAATAGCATAGCTGACGAACCTGAAGTTCTTTGTTGACTCTCTGAAGGTCGTGCACCTGGCTTTGAAGGAGTTGAAGCGTGCTGTGGAGTGAGGAGTGGGAAGTAGTCAGGGTTGACAGCTCAAGCCGCAAGGCGAGCATCTCGGGCGACTCTTGATCGCCATCCTCGCTACCTTCAGCAGCAGGGGTTTTCGTGGTGTCTTCCTCTTCCTCTTCTTCCTCGTCTTCAGGAGGTTCGTCCACCTCCTGTGCTGCTGCTAAGCGTGCCATGGACTTGCGGCGAAGCCGTTCGGCTGCCTGTGCTTGGGTCAAACTCTGTATCCGCGATTTGAGATGCTGCTCGCTATCATAGAAGGCTTGTCTTTCAGCGTCAAAGGTTTGGGTCTGCGGGAGTATATAAGATCAGCGTGTTAGTCAATCTTGGTGAAAATTATGGGCATACCTGGTCGTTATATCGTTTCCGTAGATCTCGTTCTTCCTTTTCAAGCTCATGGATCTCATTCCTGAGCTTTTCTGTCACGACATTGCGAGACGCTAGCTCGTCTTCCATCCGCGCTTGGTCGTCGTATAGCTCTGCTATTCTGACCTCTGCATCTGTGATGCTGGTATGAAGTGTAGTATTAGTGGTATTTAAACCGTTTATAGTGGCCTCGAGTTCTTGTACCCGAACAAGTAACTGCGGAAAGGATAGACAGAAAAGTCAGCAAACGCTCAGATCAATAAATCAATATTTGCGGTGGCAACGGAAAGAGTACTTACAGCCTCTTTTTCCTCTGTTTCTCGTGCTAGGCTGGCATAGAATGAAGATCGACTAGTAGGTCGGTCAGGAGACGCGGCACCTGACCCTCTGTCAGAGCTCCTTCGTGGAGACGTAGATCGTGCGGTGGCGGCGGTGGCACCATTGGCGGTCCCGCGTTTTGGCGCGGGCGCAGCAGGACGCGTTATACGTGGACTGGATGAGAGGGGAGATGATGATGTAGTGCTCGACGTAATTGAGGAAATAGAGGCTCCTCGTGCGGCTGAACGAGGCGGAACGGTGCGCGTGGCAGTAGGGGAGGAACGTGCAGACATTATGGGATGAAAATTAGAGCACAACTACAACAGAAAATGACCCAGATTTGAAGGGAGAAGCTCGGGATATTTGGCAAATGCAGCTTCCAGAGCGTATGGTATATGATGGTGTGGTGATGAAGGCAACAGTGTTTGTTGATCGCGACGCCAGCCTTTTTGCGAGTAGCCGCACTTATAAGCACGCCTAAACAACGCGTGAATGTATGCGTTCCTTTGATTCGATCACTGCTGCAGAGGTAAATCCATGTCAAAAAAAGGTCCCTTAAGCCGTGGTACTGATGACACGGAACTCTAGCTATTTAGCTCGAACCGTCGTCAAAGTATGAATAAAACGTGATTAACGGAACAAGCCAACCTGGTTAACTCGCCAGGTTTCCCCACAGTTGTGCGACCTGGGCCCTTCTTCATAGATGCGATCGACACTCATACCTCTAAGACGCTGCCTGCGTCTACATGGGTTGACTCAACGTTGAAATGGGGCGACGTCATTGAGGTTCAGGGCGCATCTGCTTCTGGGAAGACCTCTCTGTTGTACTTCCTTGTGATGACCACCATCCTGCCTTACTCTATCACCATGTTTCGTGGAAATGAGGACTTTGAGGTGATTCTCGGCGGCAGAGAAAAGGCTGTGATCGTTTGCGATTGCGACGAAAGCTGGGACGCCCCTCGGTTGCGGCACCTGCTCTCTGAGCACGTCATGCGCAGACTGCTGGTGGTTATGACGGATGTCGCTGAAAGCGACGCGTCTCGGTTATTCGAATCCAGCATAAAGACTATCGTCGACCATAGTCTGAAACGACTTCACATCTTCAGACCAACATCACCTCTGACGTTGCTCGCCACCCTCATTTCCCTCCCCATCTACCATAGCTCATCTATGCCCGATCAGGAGATATGCATGCTCATGATCGACTCTCTCACATCATTCCACTGGCCTGATCTATGGCGGCCTGAGCGTGCATACGCACACGATGACGGCGACGAGATCCGGCTTGGCAGGCTGGTCACAACCATTAATGATTTACGCGCTCGAATGAACATCATCACGTTCATCGCGAATTGGATCCCCACCTCACCGCCTGATCCATCCACAAAGGAAGACGGGTTACCCATACCACCACTGTGTAAAACCTTGATGCCGACATTTAACCTGGCTCCTTCAAACTATGGACATCCAGGCTCCTTCCCAGGATCCTCCTTCTCTTACCAATCGAGTCTGAAGGATAGAGACAGGAACGAGCCTCTAAGGCCCATCGCATTCGTCTCCCATCTCATCCCCAATCTCCCCCTCGCCCACCAGATCACCCTCACTCAGCAATCCCGACACAATTCGGATAATGATGCCGACCGTGGCTCACCGTCCTCCCATGCGCCTTCAGGCAGCAAGAGTATCTTAGGCACCATCCGTACCCCAGTCCTCCATGATGCAGACCTTGCAGTACACATTCCCCCTCTGGATCCACTTGACCCATCGATCCCGACCATCGGGCCGATCCCAAAACCTCAGCCCATCATACGAGACGGCCAGTTCGAGTTTACCATCGGTCCTCATGGGATTGATTGGAGTGCCAGCAGAGAGGATTCTCTTGCCGGGGATGAGGCAGCAGCACTATAAGAGGCCTCTCAACATCACATCTCTCACCTGTATAGCACGAAAGCAAATAGGACAACTGAAGCGCCATGGGTCACCGTGACCGAAGCAAGAGGATAGCAAGCATCTGTTATTATTAAATATCTAGTGTAACATGTTTGGAATAAGATCTACAGCACGGACGATAAAAAAAACGATGGAAGACGTCCTAACAGCGGCGCAGAGCAAGATAGGAAGAAATAGAAGGAAAGACGACATCGGAAAGAGTGGAGGCCCCAAATGGTGAGGAGAGCACAAATAAAAAAGAGTCCAAAAAGAGCTAGTGTTAATCACAGGTGTATTGTGAATTTTGTTTGGGGCATCGACGACGAGAACGCTTTTGCCTGCGGGTAGCCAGTTAGAGGATGTCAAGTCAAGTTCAGATGGGGTGATGTGCTTACTTTTCAGAATTATAGTGAGCTCCTTACACTTTTTGTATACCGAGATAGCCTAGACACGACCAATCCCACGGGAGATGGTCGCTTCTCGAAACTTGACCTTCTCAAAGATCCGAAAGAGCGACACGCTCAGACTGAGAATGTACGTCAACAGGCTGAAAAACGTGAGGAAGACAAGCGCAAGCTAGCAAGAATCAACGAATATTAGTATAGTGCAGAACACTCCAACTAGGTGTTAGAGCAACGACGTACTGCATGATCGCACATGCGGTCCCCGACGCTGCCCTCAACGTTTGGGTCTAGTGGGCTGTTTGGAGTTGGGAGTGTATTCCACCAATGTGTCTCAGAGAATGGTACGCAGCGGAGAGTGGATGTAAAGTAGTTGTCGGCAGACGTGGATAAGGCGGCGCTCCATAGGCAAATGAAGACGGTTTCAGAGAGAGTGTGGAAAAGCTTGGCGGAGGTTCGCCAGAGACCGAGGGGACGGCCGAAATACTCGAGCTATGATACAACATTGTCAAGTTATGAGTGGTTGTCAGAGAAACCAACGAGCGTGAGGAGATGGCGTACATAGATAGCAACCAAGACGTGCAGTATGGTGAGGGGGGCAAATAGAATGTTTAGGTTTCTGTAAGCAGAAAAATTCAGCAAAAAAGGCGTTTTAGGTCATCAGAAAACAGCCCATGACGCACATGGAACTACCAATTATCCCGAGAACATTGTACCGCTTTTCGAGTAACCGCTCACTGATAGCAATGCCAAGTGTGGTGGAGGTAAATGCAAGGTTGAGGATACGAAGAAGCTGACGAAAAGATGTTGGAGAGCGATCTAACTGATGAGAGTCTGGGATCACTTACGAATGGGGTCAAGTTATTGTGAAGGATGAAGCGTTCAAACCTCCGTTTTCTTCTCGCCCAGCCGGTAACATTGGAGCCGGCATCCGAGAGAGAGGAAGGATACGCATTGTCGTTTTCGTGCTGCTCTGCATCCATGGTGGCCCAAGGAATGTTCCACCCCGGTGTGTTGGCCTGGGCCATCGTATATACTTTGACAGGCGGAGGTAGGTCAGGTATGTGGAGACGAGAGGGGTTTCGGCCAAGGGTTGAGGTCCCAGCGAGAGCAGCAGGATCTGAAGACTCGACAGCAGTCGCATCTCGGTCATGTAGCGCAATAGGAGATTCGGTGGTTTGGGTAGAGTCAAAAGTAGCAGCGCGCGAGTTGCGTCGAGACGGATGACGCCAGCGTTGGGCAGAGTCGGCGGCGGAGAGAACAGATGTCTTTAGGCGCGTTCGCATGCCAATCCTTTCCGCAGCTTTCCCTTTGCCCTTAAAGTCGGGCAAAGGACCCGTTGGAGATGTTGGCGAGTCCCCAGGCGCAGGTGGGTCTTCCGGATGGTTCTCATTGATTGGTTGAATAGGTGGAAGAGTTCGAGAGCCCTTTAGCTCCTGCATAGGCTCAGCTTGGTTCTCGGACCCAAAGTTGCTCCAGCGGCGGGGTCCCGTGAACACCCACCAGCGGTTACTTGGTTTTCTTGTCCCGTCCGAGTTGATTGAGCTCGAGTCCCAGTCACCGAAATATGATGCTGAAGCATCGTCAGGACGACGAATCCGGGAAGCAGAACGTCCTAAACCTGTTGGGATAGAATCATCCGGGTCATCTGGAAGTTCCTCCTCGTCATGGGCCCAAGCTATGCGACAGAATTTAGCGAGCCCTCCATACAAACCAAGCGGAGTTCAAACTTACGAGGTATTGGTACCGCAATCTCTGGCTGTAATGCAGCAAGGGGTATAGCAGATCGACCGAGGGAAGAGCCTCGAGGAGTCGGAGGACCTGGTTCAGGCGATAGCTGCCTGCTCTGCTTGCTGTGCCTCGACGAGCTTCGGTCCATGTTTCTCTAGATGCCGAATCTTTGCCAACGCAAGGCCCAGTCTGGTGCACTCTGCGTAGTGGGAGACACGCACCCCCTAGCCCTCGGCTTCGGACTGCGAACAATGACGGCGCATTGATTAACTGTGTTCCCACGGTGTGTCTTTTCAATATAAGCGCCCCACATGTCCTGTTATCAACACAGAAATTCAAAGCCTCGAATGATTTACTGCTGATCATTCCCAATACCTTGTCGTCGAATCTGCGTATCAGCTTGGCTTATTGGCATCTTTATGAGTCCATCGGATTCGGCGCGGTGGCCGCAAGGGCTCAGATGATTCATCTTGCATGAGCTTATAAGAGCAACCCACACAGTTGGGCTCAGGGAATGTGTGTCTGTCCATGAGGCTCTGGCTCTCTGCATCCCGCCACCATCACCACCAATGGCTGCACCCCCTCGACCCTATCGGTTCACCATGAATGCCCTGCCATGGGATGTGCTCTTCCATATCATGCTGCATGCTGAGATCCCTGATATCTTATCTTTACGTCGTGTCAGTGCTTGTTCCCAGCGCTCTCCTCTCGGATGCTTTTTTATTCATTTCTTCATAACAAACCCTCCTCCCCCCCTTCTCTCTTTTCCCTCTTCCTACCTATAGACCTGCCGGATATTCAGAGACGTCTCACACTCAAAGGCTATCTGGCGACACCAGCTTGAGCAAGATGCTTCACTGCCAGTCCCCGCTAGTGTTCTGTGCGATCTTAGTGATGCCACCCTGGACGCGGCCTCCCTCGAGCGCACCGCAACCGCTTCATTGCGCATGACTGGCTCTCTCCTGCAGAAGGCGTCTCTCCCAGAACCACACAGGATAATCCACGACGCGTTCACGTACACGAACATGTTTGCAAAGCTCCTCCCAGGGGGCAGATACCTTGTTACCGGCTCCCTAGATTCTCCGGGTCTGAGCACGGCTAGCTACGTTTCTCTATGGGATCTTGATACGGCTATAGAGAAAGCCGAACCGATCGCATCGGTTCGATTCGAAATGCCCGTCATCAAATGCACCTTTAGCACCACAAAAGAACGAGATGTCATTCGGCTTCTGGTCTCGTCTGGTCATCGGTGAGCCCATTATCCCCACTCTTGGCATTTCCGGGCTCACAAAAGCGGGGCCAGCAGGTTCTTTGGCTTCGAGGTTCATATCATCGAGGTCCGCTGGGCCCCTGTACCCGGCGAAGCGCCGTCATTCACCAAGATCGCGACATTACCGGATATTCCAGTATCACCGATCTCGCTCGCCCTTGACGGAGACGTTGCCTTTTTCACGACACCCCAACCGGTGATAGTCTGGAACTGGAGAAATGACGCTATGGCGGCGGGAATGAATGTCGAGGGGGTAAGCATCTCTGCCCAGATAGATATTCTCGATTACATGAAAATCGCACACATGGCGTTGACATATATCTCCCAATATTGCTTGTTGATCACACCCTTAGTCCCATGCCCGTGGTTTGGTGCAGCGTTATCCACATGTCATCCGACAACAGACCATTGAGGGTCCGCTGACGCCTTACGTCCTGCCGACCCCTTCTGTCCGTCCTTCTTCGGACAGCGTTGGCGACCCAACGGTCTCTCGCATCTTCTTCGTCTTCCCACTCAAACATACAGGTCCACTTCTTTATACTCTGTCCCCTGCCTTGGACGCGGCGCCTATTGATGGCTGGTGGCCGACTTCAGTGTCCTCGACCATCGAAATGGTCACTGCGAACGCAGCCACAAGCAACGAGGGTACCGGCGGAACGGATCTCAACTTTTACAACTGGGTGCCTGCAACTGGTTTCACCTCACCCAATGACGATGCCGCCAAGGACCCGCGCTATTCGTCCGCCTCGGTCCCGCCTCCCCCCGCATATTCACCTAATCCTCCTCCACCGGCCACACTCGAACCGGCGTCTTCATCATCATCTAGAGCTACTACTGTTGTCCCAGACGAAGCCATTGTTCCACCGAAGAACAACGACGAAGACCACAAAAACGAGGAAGCTCCACAGGTACCGACGGAGGCCCCGGCGCCCGTCGCGGCGCAGCCGAATCCACGGTCGGACCCGACGCCGAGCAAGATCACTCATCTCGCAACGACAAACGTTCCCGAGCTCGAACGCCTGAGCGACGTTTTCGTGCACAACATTGCGCACACGCATCACTCGCGCAACTTTTTCGTCGCGTGCCAGCCTGTCATTCACACTCCGCCCGACACGCAATTACCGTCGTTGTTGTCGCCATCGTCATCGGAAGCGAGCTCACAGCCCCCAGCTGACGAGGCAGTGCTCATGTCAAGTAATCTTGATAACTTTAGCGTTCCTTCCACCACTCCTCAGGATGTGACGATCCCTATCCGGGTAGTGAAGAAAGATGGCGGGGTGATGTCGAACGACATTAGAATGGTGGATCTCGAGGCGCGGAACGACATTGGGGGACTTGCACGGAGGTGGAAGAAGTCGGATACAATGATGTTTGATCCGTGGAGCGGGAGAATTGTCGCTGTCACCGCTAACGATATCATTGTCTGGCAATTCTAGTTCTCGGACTCTGTAGTTGTAAAAACCTAAATATATTCCTAGCTATTTCTGTGCTGCTTTATACTCTAAGCAAATTGATGTCCTTCGCTACTAGATCAAAAGCTGAAGTAGTCCCAGTGAACCGGTAATATATGGGCGCGCGATAAGAAAATGTAGGTCCGTATTTTACCCGGGCAAGTTTATTAGGAGAGCCTTTCCAAGCGCTGACGATCATTGCCTGCGCGCGCAATCACCTGAGAAGCCAAAAAATTAAATCTTTATAAGACGGGAGTATTCAAGGGGGGTTGAACAAACTGACCTCAGTGGATCTGCCGAGATCTACAGCTTTGAGAAGTAGGCGAACACTTTCGGCGACAGCGGCGGGGACGAAGAGCCTCTTCAACGGATGTTTCTGAGCGTATTTTACTACGTTGTCAATGATGTGATCACTACAATCTTTTTTCCGAAGGGAACGTTGCCAGTCAATAGTCAGAGATTCGAGGAGGATGGGTTTAGGCTGGTTCAAACACTCGACCAGATGAAGGGTCCAACTGTCCACTGCCGAATCATAATCGAGAATTGTAAGGTGTCTCAGTTCGGGCGCCATCGTGGCGATGTCCTTTAAGCGGAAGTACTGTTAACACCGGTGTTGAGAGCAAGCGACCCACACTCACCTCTAAACACATTAGAAAATCGAACTCCCTTGTTTGGATATTCTCAAGAGTAAGGGACTGGAGATTGGGGAAGTCCCACAATTTCCAACACTTCCGGAGTGCTGAAGCTTGGGAGCCCGTGATTTCGAGAACTTCGGTGTTGACAGAGTGTCCTCGATCACTCCACGTATCATCCATGTCCTTGAGCTGCAAGTACTTCAGTGATACCATAGGCCCAAATAGTTGCGAAACGGGGAGACAGTTGGCAGAGGGGTATTGCAGGATGACGTGAGAGAGGTTGTGCAAATGCGCGAGTATGCCTCGCCTTGGAAAGTACAGCAGAGGTCCTGCATATTCTAAGCTCTCGAGGCTAGGAAATTGTGAGAGATCCATACAAGCTGGTCCGGATGAGGCATCAAAACCGCTGTTGCCGAGCCTCAATGAAGTAAGAGAGGTGAATACACCGTATAGAAAGAGGTGGCTGAGATATTCCGTCCCATACTTGAGGGGGAAGCTGAATCGTTCAGCCGCCGAAGCGATCTCTAGCACGCCCCACGATGGTGTACTTTTCATGACCAGGTCGTGTAAGTCGTTTGGTTTGCTAGCATCAGGGTTTGTAGCGTAAATATTTATGTGAGCGAATATGCGCTTCAAGGTGGATGAGTGAAGAGATACATGGAGCTTCCGCCCTTTTGAGAGCCTGCACCATTCCCTAAGGAGGTGTGTCGACCATTTGTTCCAGTCGGCAGAAGTAAAAAGAGCGCTCATCGCATAGGCAGCGGAGCGCCAATGGGAACACACATGAGACAGTGTCAGCACCATCTGCGGCTCTCTTCTGTCGTATGCCCCCGGGACTGAGGTAGCGTGCATGAAGATGTAAAATAGAAGTTCTTGAGGGAGGGCATGGATGGGGGCCAGGGAACGGTTGATGTATCCACGAGCTCTCTCGATGGGAGCTAGGCCCTTCGGTATCATGGAGATAAAATCTACATTAATTCTTTTTAGCTCCGCTTCTTGTCCCAGAAGACAGTTCCTTGTAGCCAAACGAATCACAGGGTCCGTTTCCCGAAGGTAGTGGGGAGGTGCTGCGTCTGTGGTCATTTCCAGGATCGACACCAAGCGTTCAACACCTGAGTCGATGCTGTAAGGAAGATCGTGAATGAAGTAGAACTCATCGTCCTCAGACATAGTCAGAATTGTGGTTAACACTGGGCAAGTGTGGCTGAAAGCCTCCCTCAAGTGTCGTGACCTAGCTGACTCGCAGTGTGACCAAACAAGCACCCCGCGCTCTGGGCGGTTGGTCGATATGCTGTGCATAATCACATGCCGCCATCTTGGGAGGTCGTGTTGCTTATATTCTGTTCTGTTCAGGCTTAACGTCACCCCACGACAATAATCAGATGCTACGC
The DNA here is from genome assembly GCA_015039315.1 of Clavulina sp. PMI_390. Classification (NCBI taxonomy): domain Eukaryota; kingdom Fungi; phylum Basidiomycota; class Agaricomycetes; order Cantharellales; family Hydnaceae; genus Clavulina; species Clavulina sp. PMI_390. The sequence continues at coordinate 130,576 of WIDE01000033.1, forward strand.
TAGCAGTAAATAAGGCGGAGCAGAGCGATGAGAGCATCACGATGGCTCATGATTATTAGTAGGGCTAACTGGGATGGATGTTGTATTATAACAAACGTGCGATAATTATAGTGCGGTAGGGGATGTAAGTGCAGGTGATTTGCTGCCAGCGGGGACTGTGGGATACATGTGGGTGGTGAGAACATCACAGTTTAGCAAGAAGCGTTCCCAATCTTCAGTATTATCAAAGTCATTGCACTGGACCTAATGCAGCAAGATGAATTGAGGAAAAGAATGGTGACAAAAATGTCACAGAAAACTCACAGAGCAGGTTTGGTAGCTATCCAAGCTCTCCAGGTCCTTGACGGTCTCCACAATAACCTCACAGCTTAACTTTTGCGCTTTGCTAGTTGCAATCCCAAGGCTCCAAGTGTCGGATGGAGGGTGTTCCTGTCCTGCTCTCCTCTCCAGCATATCTCGTAGATCGGGCCATGCATCGGCGGCTGCAAAGCTGCTCACAGGGCTAGGGAGGTTATGCACGCTCTTACTGACATATTGCGTGCGTTCGAGAATGAATTCTTCGCCGGTAGAGTCTAAGGTCATTCTGAGGGGTGGGAGAGGGGCTGTAGTAAGTGTTTGGTGTTCAGTCTGGGGGAAAGAGTATGTCCGTATCTCGTTCGAGAACGTGGCAAGCTCAGTGGGTAGAGAGCTAAGCGGAAGTGGCCGGGATGCATCGACACGCAATTGTAGATCCATGGGACTGAGATCGGGGGCGTCAGAATCGATCGTCTACTGAGAAGATGTGCTGCTCACCGATCAGGGAGGACCAGATCGATCTGATGAATTGGCCCTATGGACGCATTGCCAACGAGCTCCTGCGAAAAACTAGATTCGTCCTTACCCCACCGTCCTGATTGGGGAGGCGCGGCTCCGTTGAGTGGGACATTGTAGACGAGTGCTTGCGGGGTGGATGATGTCGCTCCTTCGCTGGCGATATCAGCCAAACGACGATATGTAAGGCGGATCGATTCTGCCAAGTTATTAAGCTGGACTCCAATTAAGGGAGCTGGAAGACTATTCAACAAACTCCTTTAGCAAGCGAGTGAATATAATGGAAGGAACAAGCTTCTTGCCTGGGGATATAAGTGGCACGCTGAGTGCCATCCTCAACCCAGTTAGTAACGGACGACATCGGCCAGGAGCTGGAAGCCGAAGATATGGTAGGAAGTAAGGTGGAAAGTTTGGACGAGGCCGTCGATGTGAATAAAACGTGACCAGTTCTGGGTAATACCGTTCGACTTGAGTTCGGGGTTGGACCAAAACAGCGTTAGCAGACTCACGACGCAGTCACTTTTACGGAAGAGGTAGAGCCTCCCAAATTGTTCATAAGAATTTTGACTGTTTCTTTCAAGTCGTTTGGCTGTGTGCTAATTATTTCCTGAGGTCAGAACTCGCGTTGCGGAACGCACAACTCCGAGGGCGTGCTCACGCTGAATTCGTCAGACCAAAAACACCTTCACCCTTTAAGGATGAGATTGCAGCCATCTTAGAACCCAAAAGCCACTCCCCAACTCTTCGCGGACGGAATGTGGCCTGGTATCCAAGATACCACGGCAACGCTCCTTCTGGTGCATGCGGATACATACTATAAGATGGCGGGGAGTTGGCATACTGCTCTTGTGCGGAGTGAGTGGCAACCACCGGCTTCCCAGTACCCTGGAGTGATATCATTCAGCAATCGGTCAATGATTATCAACCTACACACGCACCACGATCCAAGCCTGATTAGCTAAACGTTCAGCAGTTGCCAGAGCTTCTGGGGATATGGCTGTGATGTTGAGCTATTCGAGTGTCAGAAGTCTAGATGGTGATCGCAGAGGGGAAGGTTATATACTGAAGACGGCCCGTCCTTCTCAATGAATGCGTTCGCTTTTCGAGACATTGACTGGATTAATGCCTCATTGAAGTCATGAACCCCTGAGAGTTCGACTCGTCGGGTGATTAGCTCCTAAAGTTCAACTTGTGAGCACGAGCTTGGTCTGCTAGCAAACAAGCAACGCACCTTTGTGAGAGCGCGCATATGCTCTTCAAATTCCTTCAGATTAGACCTTGTAGCCTCAGCTCGGATGGCGAGTGATGGGTTCGATTCGACAAAAAGAGTGGCGTGATGTGTAGCAGCCAGCGACTTGAAAAGGTGGCCATCTATAAGAAAGAGCCTGTTTAACAAAACGCATGTTATGGGGAGCTGTTATATTACCTTGTCCTAGAAGGCTGAAAAGTTGCGCCGAGGATACAGGGAATACTGAAAAGCATGCAATGAGCTTGGAGCACGAGAAATGGTGAGATGCGAATAATAATACCTCGTTTCTTAATCTCAGTCCGCTCCCGTAACTCCTTCTGGACCTGAGTAGGATGTGGAAGCTTCCAGCATTTACCCATGATATAGTCCATCACTGCATTCTTCTTCATCCTGTGCGATACTGAGTTGGGAATCATTTCGTTGGCGAGATTGACTAGCTGGTCCCGGCTAAATGACCGATTCATTCCAGAGATAGCAGCATCATAGGTAGACCGATAAGATGCGGATTCTATGGTCTCTTGGGTGAGTCTGGCGGGGCGGAAGGCACTCAAGTCGTGGAGGGTAGGTTCGCCGCTTCCCGCCATGATGGATTCGAGGTAAAGTTCTGTCGTCGGCAGGCTTGGGGCACGGGGGAGCTGCGGTGTGTTCTTCTTTCTCGAGGACCTTCGAGACTTTGCAAAAGGGACAGAGTTGGAGCTGGAAGCATCCGCAGGTCCAGGTTGTGTATCTGCAGCGCTCACACTGGATAGAGTGCTGGGGTCATCTACGCGAAGTAGTGAGATAGCGTGTGATTAGATATAGTGATATCTTTAGTTCGCTACAGACGTACTCGTTTGAGCAGTTTGTTGCAGTTCATCGTTGTTTCTTGTGGTGGTGCGAAGGCTACGCCTGGTAGTGTCATGAAGCACACGACGTGAAGACTTGCGAACCACGGGTGGGATATTCCGAGACGCGCGACATCCAGTAGGTAGCAAAAAAGCAAGCATAAGATAAATGAGATGTGCAGTCGCCCTTGCCCCTTCACCGTCGGTGCTGCCAGAAAAGCTGTCGAGTTGCGCTGAATTGGTGAATTTCAGCCACACGGTGCCGACGGCGGCAATTTCCGCTAATCATAGCACAGTTTGACTCTACGAAGCAAGAACAAAGCCCCAGCATTCGCATTAATCTAGAACTACAGAAACACATCCCCCCAGCGAAATAAAACCATCATGAACAACAATTCTACTGATTACGATGATGAAATCGACTATTCCGACATCGAGGCAAAGTGCGTACACTGCCTGCATCTCAGATCAGCTAGTAAACAGCAGGAGATCCACTCAAAAATACTTCTACAGATACCATGTGCCTTACGAAGATGGATTTGATGCTGTCATTGTCATCGATAACCTTCCCGTTGTCGATGCAGGCAGAAAGGACAAGCTGCTTCAGGTCTTCAACAAGCACCTCAAAAAGTGCAATGCCCCCAAACCCGACAACGTATTCATGCCTTGGGATGATGCGAAGAACTCATCGAAGGGGTGAGTGTAGTCTGCCTTTTTATATGGTATCTTACGGCCTGATGGTGCTGCCATATTTCCTTGCAGTTATGCTTTCGTGGATTTCTCCACTGCCGATGAGGCGAACATTGCTATCGCTGCCATTCATGGCACCCACTTCGACAAATCCCACGCTCTATTCGCTAATCGCTTCACGGACATTGAGAAATTCGCATCTCTAGATGAGGAATACGTTGAACCAGAAGTTGAGCCATACCAACCCAAGGTGCGAATAGTTTTCTTGGGTCAACCTATTTGAAACCTTATCAGATATTTGCTCGTAGGAACATCTACGATCTTGGCTCGCCGACCCGCAAGGTCGCGATCAGTTCGTGTCCTACAAGGACGACAAGGTTTCCATTTATTGGCACCACAAGCCTGATTCGGCTGAGCTTGTGGAAGAACGACAGGTACGTTGGTTTGTCTTGGTGTCTCGCTTCTTGACCTAACCGTCATCTCGTAGAACTGGACAGATCTTTACGTCCAGTGGTCACCATTCGGGACGTATCTAGTCTCCATCCACCGACAAGGTGTTCAGCTATGGGGCGGTGCCTCGTGGTCCCGAATTTGCCGATTTGTCCACCCCGGCGTCAAGCTCGTCGCCTTCTCCCCGAACGAAAACTACATTGTCACCTGGTCCCCAGAACCTATGGCTGTCGTCGAAAACCCTCCACCCAACGTGAATATCCAATTTACTGAGGAAGACGAGGGTAACCAGATCGCCGTTTGGGACGCTAAGACTGGTAGACTCCTTCGAAGCTTCCCTGCTCTCCCTCCTGCAAAGGGCGAGGAGGACAATGCCGAGAAGCGCAAGCAAGTTGTCTGGCCTGCTCTCAAGTGGAGCGGCGATGACAAGTACGTTGGCCGCCTTGCTCCAGGGGAGGCCATCAGCGTGTACGAACTGCCGAGCATGAGGCTCGCCGATAAGAAGAGTATCAAGATCGAAGGGATCGTGGACTTCGAGTGGTGCCCGATCGGCGACAAGGACAGGGAGGCGGAGGAAAAAGAGGCAGCGAAGAAGGGCGCCAAGAAAGAACGCGAAAATATGCTTGCTTACTGGACGCCAGAAGTGCAGAACCAGCCTGCTCGTGTCACTCTCATGTCATTCCCGAGCCGAACAGTTCTGCGATCCAAGAACCTGTTCAACGTTTCCGACGTACGCACCCTCTCTGTTTCGGATGCACAGCTATTGATGTTGACAAGTGATTCTAGTGCAAGATCCACTGGCAAAACGCAGGGGACTTCTTGTGCGTCAAGGTCGATCGCCACACGAAAACAAAGAAGTCGATCTTCTGTAACCTCGAGCTATTCCGAGTTCGCGAGAAGGACTACCCTGTTGAGGTCATCGAGCTGAAAGGTATATCCTCCCACTCACCGCTTGGTGTCGTATAATTACTCATATGTGCTATCGTATATAGACCAAGTTCTGGAATTCAGTTGGGAGCCTCTTGGCGAGCGCTTTGCCATTATCCACTCATCCGACCCTAACCTCATGGCGGGACCCGCGCCTGGCATCACCATCAAGACGGAGGTCTCGTTCTATGGGCATGACAAAACAAAGGGTGACTTCCGTCTCATCAGTATGTCACCCCATTCAATTACTATGCGCCTCGGCATCTCACTGCCTAATTGATAGAGCAATTCCCCAACAAGACTACCAACACTATCCGATGGAGCCCTCGTGGTCGACACGTCGTGCTTACCACCATGGGTAACTCAAACCACTTTGGGCTCGAGTTCTACGACCTCGACTTCACGATGGATGACCGAAAGGAGGGAGTAGAGAGCGTGATTCAATTGATGAGCCCCCCGAACGCAGAACATTATGGTATCACTGATTTGGAGTGGGACACTGCTGGTCGCTTCGTTGCCACTAGTGCTAGCGCCTGGAGACACACGGTGCGTCTTATTCACTCTAATCATGTGCCATGCTCCCAGTTCCTCATTTCGCCATATGCAATAGATCGAGAACGGTTATGCCATCTGGGACTTCCGTGGTAACGAGCAAGAGAAGCACATCATCGACAAGTTCAAGCAGTTCCTCTGGCGCCCTCGTCCCCGTACGCTCCTTCCTAAGCAGAGGCAGAAGGAGATCCGTAAGAACCTCAAGGAATACTCGCGCGCCTTCGATGAGGAGGATGAGCAAGGCAAGACTGCTGCCGACCAAGAGCTCGTTGCCCACAGGAAGAGGCTGGTGGACGAATGGAATGCCTGGCGCCTTAAAGTGCGCAAGCAGCGCGAAGAAGCTGGCCTGCTCGACGAAGAGGAAGAGGAAGAACCTGC
>WIDE01000033.1:137148-174043 GCA_015039315.1 Clavulina sp. PMI_390
GAGGTGAAGGAGTGGGTGGAGGAGCTGCTTGAGGTTACCGAGGAGGTAGTATTGGATTAGTCACTGTACCATATACTTCCACCCGTCTCCCATGCATACATGGTGCCTTCTTGTTTGCTCTAATTATTCCCTTTGCCTGTGTGTGCGAATCGTATTGTTTACCACTGTTGTTCTTTCCAGTTGTGCAGTGCAATACTTCTCTCATTTCCTAGTGGATCGGCTATCCTGAGGCGTAACTGGATTGGATTGGACACCATAGCGCCTTGGATCTTCCAGTCATACCTTGCTCGATCTCGTGTCCTGTTCAAGTCGCCAACCTCTTCAATCTTTCTCTTATGCTTCTATCCGATGCCACCTTGATCGATCAACCGTGTCGCGCGCCAAAACAGAATAAAAAATGATTTCTCTACACTATTCTAGTAGTCGACATCCTCTCACGGACTTCGTTTGGAAGAAGGGCTGCAGTACTAAGAAGAACCGCAACAGAGAGTAGTTGCGGATTTGGACAAGACTTGGTATTTGATTCTAAGGGCGATGGCAGAGTGTGAGATACCGAGGTTGCTCGAGAAGCTGCGCAAAAAACACACCTCAGAAACGATTTCGGAGATGGTTTATAGACTCTTACCGGTGTAAACCACCGCCGAAATCACTCGAGGCTTGCGTTCGCTTCCTCGAACACTTCCTCAAGCTCTTTTCGCTGGCGCTTCAGCATGCGGCGGAGGTCTATGAAATTCTCATTTTCCCCCGCAGTCTGCATCAGCGCTTCCCGCAGCGCGGCGGTGCGCAAGCGCTGATCCGTTTTCCTGCCCAAGCAGCCTTCCAGCTGCGCCGAATATTCCTCACTATGCCATATCTTTTTCAGTGCAGCCTTGGTTCTGGCTAAATGGGATTGATCACGGCCTATTCTCGGCTTATTCGCTCGTTCTTTTCTGCGATCACGGATCTTGGATCGACGACCAGGGGGAGCAGGCGAGGGGGATGACAACGGCATCAGGGCGGAGGCGACGGCGGCGGAGGGGGCAGAGGGGGGAGCGCGGGCAGGGGGGGCTGTAGACGGCGCGGTGGGCGCCGTGGTACGGTTTTGGGGGCCGGTCGGGTCGTTGGCTCTGGATCCCCGTGATTCGTGCGATGATCAGTCGACGATCTTTCTACGTTACAGAGGCGTTTGTGACGTACGGGATCCTCCTACTCCGGCTCATCACACGCAGCACGGTGTTTTCCTGGAGCCCCACTTGCTCCACCTAGCGTAGATCAGGCTCAGCAGTTGTTAAATTCCATAACAGTGGGCACTGCCTGAACCTACTTGATGCGGGTCCACATAATCTGGTGGTGAGGGCTGCCCCAGGTCGAGTCTCTCAAATGAAATAACGTGCTCGGATAGCATGGTAATGTCCTTAGGGCCATGGCAGAGGTACAGGTGAGTGGAGTGAATTCTGGGTTAGCCACTCTTGATGCCACTCACCGAACCCTCAGCTGTGTCATTTATCATCGGAGTCTCCGGGTGTTCACCTTTCATAAAACCCCATCCATTATTATCGAAATTGCGACATTCTGCTATGTAGCAGGTCGGGTGAATTGGAGTGAAGGGAGTCCTTGTATATTCGTTCTCCGGCCACACTGGCGCATATCCTGAGTCTAAAAGTGTGAATGATTGGTTCTTTTCTGTTCATTTTGTGGAATTTCAGGCCTTACTAGATAACAAGGGTGTCACTGCGTCGACGAAACCCTCCGGGAGGCTGGTGTCATATCCAAACTAAGTACCACCATAAGTCAGTCAAAATACCGTCTCATTTAACCTATACGAATCTTCTTACCTGGCCAGCATATCCTTGAGGGTTGGCTGCGTGCAAATTGGGACAGTCGGACATTTGGGTTGAATGGGTGCAATGAAATCGATGTGGGTGTGTGGGGCAGAAGCTATTGGCTGTGAACCTGTGGCTCTTTATACCCCTGTACCGAACTGAACGCGCATTTGAGTATCATGCGCACGATGAATGATTCATTTATTGGCTAGTGCTCTTGCTCTGGGTGCCATTTCCTCTCCCGGACTTCACTTTCAAGAACGAGCACAATATACTACTAGTAAGTTCGCTCCATGCGGAATGACTAATACCTGCGAGCTCTACCAACTCACTGGACATTTAATCATTTGATACTACGGCTGAAATATCCACTATCTATCGCGCTGGACATTATTGATGATTACCTCCCTTTCTGGGTTGGTGCATCGATCACAACGATCTCTGATTCTGGTGGATTGGGGAGTCCGTAAAGACACAATTGCTGGCGATCATTGCTATTCTAATATGGTACCGCGAAAACCAACTCGACATTGGTAACAATCTTATCGCGAGTAATGGCCGGCTTGCTATGCAGATGCGCGGACCGTCAGGTAGCATTACACCAGCACAATATGCATTGCCAAACGACGCGCGGAATGCCATCGTTAATTATGGGATAACCCGTGTTAGAGTGACAATCCGATTTGCTCACCTAGGGCTCGAGGAAGAAGACAGCTGTATGAGACAGTGCAGCGGTGATAGCGCGGTTAAGGCGCTCGCTAGTGAATTCTCTGCCTTCAAAACTTCGGCGCAGTTGTGATGATGCAGCATTGCCCTCACCGTAGAACTCCATTCAGACTTCTGACGCTGACACGTTGCGCCCATGCGATGCAGGGTTCCGACAAATTGACTATCGAAGTACAATGCAGAATCTGATGTTTTCCTGATGATAAGCAAGGGTTGGCCTTGAACCGCTCGCGTGGTATATTCGAGCGAGCGAGAGACGTACAGGAATAGAACCCTTTGCATTAGCCACGCTAGCTTCATGGTTTTCTGCTGATTTACGCTAAAAATCTCTGTATTATTTCCATGGCGAAATTGTTCCCATATTAGAGTATGTGAATTATTCCATGTCGTCTTCCTTTTCGTCGAAGTGTTGCTGGCTATCCCACCGATAATATCAGGCTCTGAAATTCCAAAGCTTATGAATGCTGTCTATGCATTGCATTCTGAAGCTCATTCACAAGAAATTATTTATCTGGACAAGCTTTTTCATACAAGCTCGTCATCTTCAACGGTATGGACCCCCTGTATGCCCTTATATTTGTTGCTTGCGCGTTCTATTGTAGTAGCACACAGTCGACGTCCGACCCTCAAAATCCCTCTCACTAAGCTAGAAACTAGCTACTATCCTCTGGTCTACTGGGTTAATAGCTGCTAGGGTAGCCTTCATACGGTTCACAGTGTCAAAAAAGCCCGCTTGTCGCGCTCTCAACCAGAATAGGCGGCACGCGGCGGCTCGTGGTTCTGGAAGGCCACGAATGTTGGAATCGATAGTTCTATCGATAGTTCTATAGCACAAGGTTCTGCAGCGCGATCTGCGGTGTAACAATATAACGATCCATCGCACCAGCGACAGGTGACCATCTTAATTCCGATGCAGAGACTGAATGATTCCTTTCTCTGGGTGTTACTCCCATGAGAAGAGTCCAGGCCCCTAGTCTTGCAGATCCCAGCCACTTCTGCGCAATTTGGAGCACCAGGAGAATGGAACATCCACATTTCAGCGAATATGCCATTGCTGCGCGAGCCCAAATGGGGGATGGGGGGTAAGAGCAGCACTCGAAGCCTCCTGATTCGCATGGCAATTCTTGCTATACTCTAATACGCAGAGATCGGGAGATAAGCGCGCTGCTATCAGAGATTTTCATGAAAAAAGTGGCCAGATTAATTAATTTGAACCACCGATGACACTGTATTATACAATTTTTACACGAGATCAAGGGAAAGCGAGTGGTGTGATGTCGAATCTCGTAGCTCATGTTTGTAAGGCAAAGAATTTATACGATTTCGCTGGCCGCAGTCCTGCTCGCCGTATCTGTGGGGCTTTCCCGTCCATCGTCCCCGATCGCCGTAGGCGCCCTGCTCCCATCCCCACCGTGCATATCCCTCTTCTCTCCACCCACGAATTCCTGATGGCCCACCTCACCCTTCGTTTTCGTTGTAGCAACATCCTCTCCTCGTGAGTGGTATCCGACGGGAGGGATAGAGCTTGAGCTCTGCCATGCTTTGACACCGCGGTCCGAGTACATCGCGTCGACGGCCTCGAGTGACAGACCTGAGGATTCGTAGAGGAAGAAGTACACGACAACGGCACCGAGGAGATTGCATGATGCGAAGATGAAGCCGTAGCGGTACTGGATGTCGCCGACGATGAAGGGAGTGAAGAAAGCAAGGAGGAAGCTGGATGGAGCGCGCAAGTTAGTCTACAAGTCTAAGTAGGTGTAAGGGGGGAGTTAGTGAAGCACGTACTTCCACAGCCAGTTGGAAGCGGTCGCCAGCGCAGCCTGCTTAGCACGGGTTCTCAGGGGGAAGGTCTCGCCCGTGAGGATCCAGATACCTGGAGCCCATGTGCTGGCATAGCCAAGAATGAACAAGCAGGCCTAGAGGGGCGAATAAAACGCGGCGTCAGATTGTATTAAATAGGAGGCCAGGCAGAACAGGAAAGAATACATACCGAAACAATCATGACCTTGCCAATCTCCTTCTGTGTGGGGTCCTTGGCGGTGCCCACCGCTGCGAAGATGAATAGCCACATGGATTGCCACAGGCCACCAATGATCAAAGGCTATAGGTCAGAGGAGGATCATTGACCCATCATCAGCATTGAGTAGAGAAGATAGAAGCTATGTGGGCGTACCTTGCGACGACCAAAGTGCTCCATGACATAGAGACCCAGGAATGTGCACGCAAAGTTGACTGCGCCAAGGATGATTTGCGTGACGTAGGAATCCGAGATGCCGACCGAAGTAAAGATGGTCGCGCCGTACTGAATGAGGAGTTCGTCAGGTGGGGATCTTCAGCAGCGCCATGGTACTCACGTAGAAGAAGTAGTTGGCCCCAGTGAGCTGCTGCAGCGCTTGCAACGACATCAGCAATAGAGTCCTGTATCGAATCTTGTTCGTGCCTCCGACGCTGCTCCTGAAGCAGTCAGCCCATGTGCTATCACCTGCGCCTGCAGAGCGCTCCTCCTGAACACGGTTGATGATCTCATCATAGTCTTCGTTGACAATGGGCTCATGGGGAGAGTGCGCGAGGCCGCGGATGCGAGCAAGGGATAGCCGGGCTTCGTCGAGGCGGTCGCGACGAGCGAGCCATCGAGGGCTATATGACCAAGGAAAAGGGCAATGACCTTAGGAACGAAGAAGATAGGATAAAATCCGCGAGGAGACTTACGACTCTGGCATGAACAAGATCCCGACACCGAGGATGACAGCCCAAATGATGCCGATGCCAACCACGGTGCGCCATGAGCCTGACCCGTCAATAGACCGGGTGGCAATGGAGATGCAGTATGCAACGAGGATACTGTCAAGACCGAAGAGAGACACCGAAGTGAAAAGTGGCGCAAGCGAGGGTCAGATGACGGTAAGGAACAGGCAGGCGCAAGAGGAGAAGTGCGCACTCACCCAAAAGTGATGAACAGCTGATAGGTTCCGATAAGTGTACCGCGAATCTGCTTCGGCGCAGTCTAAATAATGAGTATGCGCGCGATGCGGCGTCGTCATTATGATGCCGAGATGAAGATCGATGTCGAGATAAGAATTGCATTGCGTCAGTGAGAGGATAAGGAAATTATTGATGTGGTGAGTGGTTGCGCTCTCACCTCAGCTTGATACTAGTCCAGAGCGCAGATAAAGGGAATAGCAGAGGGTGATATGAGGAAATGCTGCTGTGATGACGAAATACGGAAACGCTCACAGTAGGGACGGCGGCGGACAATGCTCCCACTCCAAGACCGGAGATCAAGCGCCCAATAGCAATTTGGTACCATGCATGGAAGGCTAGCGGCGATGCGAGGTATTATGTGAGAAGAAGGGGCTTTGAATTGTGGGTAGATAGTAGCAAGATAAATACTCACAAGTAAGTTGGATGATGACACCAATGACGAAGACACCACATTCAACAGTAATAGCGCGACGACGGCCCATAGAATCTGCAATGTAGGCTCCACACAGCGCGCCAATAAGGGTTCCTGAATCACGATCGCCGTTTAGATGATCATTTTTTCTTCGCGCGCGTCCAGCTCATAACACCAAAAAACAAGACGGAAATTCACCAATTGAGAGCAAGGCAACAACAAGACCCTCCCGAACATTTGTGAATGCATGACCTGTGGCTGCAGAGGGACTGTTTTGTGCGAAGCGGATGAGGAAGTCTTTCATGAGCAGGATGTCGCTGATTTGTCCCGTGTCATAACCGAAAATGAAGCCCCCTGCAAAGACATCGAACCAATGAGGCGACGATCGATTGTATTTCTACTCTAGCTATGGAATGCATACCCATTGAGGCCAGGACGGCGAGGAAGATAGCCTCGAACCCAACGGGCGTGCCATTGACGTGAAAGACCATGGCTGGCTGCGGAGTGTGGGGTAGTTAGAGGAAGGGAGGTGGGGGAGGGAGTGGAGGTAGAGAACTCCACTTTCCAGCGTCTTTTTATAGAGATTCGTGAGGCTTGACGGCAGAGAATACTGTCATCATCGTCATCTCGGCTTTTCAGAAACTGCGAGCAAGTGACTTTGTTTTGTAAACCACGACGTCATTGGGTGGAGGAGCCAAAACACCTTAACCGAGACGCCGTTCGTATCCGCGTCGGCTCTCTCGGCAATTTCCCCCGAGGACCCGCTCGCGAACCTGGGCCACATCCGTCAAATCACCCATTTGTCATCGTCCTTCCGCTCTTGTCGTGTCTAGCATTGTAGCAGCACAAGAGGTCTTCCTTCGCTTCAGTCACCGATAATGGACGACGGAATACCATCCATTTCGTCAGGCTCTGTGGGAAGTCGCTTTGTCTCGCAGAATGAGCTGGACGAAGCCAAGGCCGTACGAGATGAGCAGTGGAAGGCAGCTTATGCTCGGTAATTATACATCTGCCGTCATCATCACGCCTTCGTATCCATTGCCTCATGCGCCCTTTCGTCCTCCACCTACTTCCTTCCCTTCGCCGCACGTCGTGTTCGGCACGAATCTCTCTGCTTGTGGCTTCTTCGCGAAACATCCTCGAATCTCTGCACATGGCTCCCGTGTGAATGTCATGAATGCGTTTGCTCCACTGGCGGCTAAAATCGCGTCAATGAACGGTGGGCCAAAACAGGCTGGGCCAAGAACCTCCACCACGCCCCCAAGAGGACGAGGCGTATGATGGCCGGTCATTATACGAAGTTAGCACGCTTTTTCTTCCCAGTTTACTCTCAACTAACTTGTTCCTTGCTTGCTTCTCATCGTCGTTAGCGTTTAGCAACTCAAAAGGTATGTCGATCCTCGATCTGCTATTTTTACTTAATCTATCCTCCCTACTCCACTCCCGTCCCGCAGCTCAGGCGAGTGATTTGTGCCTGAGAGTAGCTCCACACCGTGCCAGAGATTATAGCTTCCAGAACGGAGCGCCTTCTCACCGCGGCGCCGGATCCTTTCTATCCTTTCTCCTTCTCCGATGTCCGTATCTTACAAATCACTCATTCGTCATGTTCTTCTCCTCTCTGCCGTCGACGGGAATAATTATGCATATAGACAGCAAAGCAGGAGAAGTGGGAAGATGAGCATCGATTAAGTGCGTCCTCTACGGCAGTTTCTCGTCATCCTTTTGCCACTGATCGATTGAGATATCTGACATTGAACTTTCGCGTAGGCAAACAATTCCGAGCCCTAGAGGAGGATGAGATCCACTTTCTCGATTCGGTGCGAGCTGAGCAACAGAGGGAGGAGCGAGCAAGAAAGGAAGCGGATAGTGAAGAGGTCGATGCCTTCAAGCAGTTGAGTTTTTGAGCCTAAGCATTTCTCAATCTCCCTTTGGTTTTCGTCTTTCCGCTACGGTCTCCCACTTGACCCTTAACATCGCTGCCATCTTGATTCGGTCATCGGTCGATCTTCTCTGGCCCTAGTTTTCGCCCTCTGAAGTTGGGCTTCCAAATCCCCTTTTCTCATATCTGCTTTCCCCATACCCTCTACTATCTTTAATGTCTTTTCTGCACAAACGATCACAGGCCCTTTACCTCATTCTTTTACCTCATTCTCATGGTTCATGCGTTGCTGTTCGCTAACTTTTCTTTCGCATAATCTATTCCATCGTCGGCTAAACAATCAACAGAGCCGTAGCAGCTCGTGCCCAAGGGCCACCACCCCCTTCAGCTTCATCGCCCGCCACTGCTCCATCATCATCATCAAGCCCGTCTACATCAACACTCCCTACACCATCATCAGCATCTTCCTCCAAACCAGCCTCGGCATCGACAGCAGCATCCATAGTGAAATCTAAACCTGCAGCAGCAGGCAAGAAGGATCAAAAGTCCTTGTTGAAGGGCGTCGTGAAGAAGAAGGGTGCTGGTGTTGTGAAGCCGGCAACGTCAACCCCAGCAGCAGCAGCAGCTGCTACTACAACAACGACGACACCTGTGGCTGGCTCGAAGCGTTCCGCAGACAACGCAAGGGAAGAGCTTGAAGCAGACGACGGTAAAGCCGCAAATAAGAAACTTCGGACCGCAGGCTGAGCTTGTACCATGCCACGTCAAACCATTGCTTTTATCAGTATCGAACGCAAGGCGAATGTTCCGTCATTCCCAAGCGCGAAAGAATTGAAAATATCGGACATTAGCCCTCTGGAACCATATCAGAAACTGACATATGACAAACGAAGGTAGCGTGTGATAATAACAATTCGTCATGGCGAATTTGTGTGCAGTCGCAAATCTAGCTGCATGCTCACGTAAATCAGATCAAATTCCAGGCCCATGCCTCCGCAGTTGTCAGGAATTCTGCAGTATATGGTCCACTGGCATCCTGAAAAAAACGCTGCCAACGATCCAGCTCCTACCCGATGTGTCGAAAAACTCAAGACAGGATCGCTGTAGACATCACGAGTAGCAGAAAAAAATCTCGGAAAGGGCCCGCCTCGTACGCCTCCCATCTACTCAGAAAAGACGCTCGAGCCCTTTCGAGCAGCTGGGATATCAGCTGGTAGCCACCTCACATCCACGTTATACCCATGATTCAGTCGGAGCCACTGTGGAAACGAACCTAATCCGCACTCTCAGCCTGAACTGGAAGGAATCTGGACTCAAACTCAACATTCTGCTGCTCCACGGCCCATATGCGACGATCCAAGTCCAGTGCTCACCTAGCACTGGTTGAATAGGAAGGACCAGGCTGATACCCCGTTACTGCATCTTCTTCGGTTCATCATACAAAAGGCGTCAGAAAAAATAACCTCATGAGTCTCAAGCCCTAACGCGGCACTCTGCATGTGGGTGTGCCCAGACGTCGACTCCTTCCAATTGAGGTTTTCACATGCTATAAATATATGCGATTGTACCACAGGGCGACGCCTAGTGGTTCTCTGGATGGTTGGAACCAGAATCTAAACATTGAGATTCTGATCATACCCAGATTGATAAACCTAAACACGTGCGAAGGCGGGCCCCGACGGGAAATTACGAGTCATTTGCAAAGGACAAACCCCTCCCGCTAGATATTTGAATACTGCATCATACCATCACTCCTCTTCTCAAGCGCGATGTTATGATCCGAACGAAAGACCCTCCCCATTCCGGCGAGTGGCGAGAGACACCGAAACAGAGAGAGAAAGAGAGTGCCGATCTTGCTGCGCTGTCGGTCTTGGCGCCTATAGCGAGTAGTCACTCTGTAGCATCCCTTGCTTAGCCTGGCTTTTAGAATCCGCCAAGGCTATCGTTATTCATAGCATGGTACAAATGTCTCGTTCAGCCATTCCTGGGGCATGTAATACATGTAGCCTCAATCAAACACGAAACCAAAGTTTAACAACAGCAACAGCAGCAACAAACGCCGCTACTGGCAAGGGTCGTTACAACTGTTATAGTACCGGAAACGATAGCGACCACTGTGCCAATTTCTTCGAGAGCGGCAGGCGCGGGATCCGTATTGCTGTACGGTGCAGCCATAGGGTGCATCTTCGTCAGACATGTATAACATATATTCCAATGAGGCGGCGGGCATATCTGACACTATAAAATGGACGATAGGGAGTGAGCGGATGGATCGAAGGGTATTTTATATATATTCGTACACGGAGGGGTTTGTGTGTGCGCTGGGTACACACATCACAAACTGCTTGCTCTGAGCAGACTTCAAGTGGATGCCAAGATGCGTGAGGCTATTTGGAGATGCCGTGGTCATTTCATTGGCCTTGTCATGGTAGCGGTCAGTGGATATACCATATAGAAGACGATAGGTGTGCTTAGAAGAGGGGAGCCTGAAGGAGATGGTACATAATCCAGGGAGACAGGTGGCCGTATTTATCCCCCCGCAAAAGCAGTGAGAATGTTCACCACTTTCTTAAACCTTCCAATATTGTAATTACTGAGCGGCTGAAAAGCTGAGATCATCAAGACTACTCTATATGTCACTCAACCCAGAAGAACGTACAATTTCATAAAGCGAAGGCCAGAATATCAAGGCACCGATGTCTGAGTCGGCGATTGTATATCATCCGCTCTATATAGCCGCTACATAGAAGGTCGGGATATGAGTTATCCGATTATGGGAGGGAGTTGTCCGAGTCACGAAGCAGCATTTATCAAATGGGCATCTAGCGCTTAGTGACAGATCGCCCGACCCAGAACATCCAACATCATCGTGGGCTCCGAATCGAATTCGATCAGATATTCCGCGCAAAGAGGCTTTGGGATGTGTGATACTAAACATCTCGTCTTTCCAGGGTTGGATAAGGTAGGGCGAGAGCCGAGAAGACACGATACCCCATTGACATATGGTTTACAGATTTAAGAGAACAACCATCGAGGCTTGCATGGGGCTCATGCAATCAAGCAGTGCTAATTCTGTAACTGCAAACCAGGCCCACCAACTCAAACGAAAGCGGCGAACGGACGACCATAGCACCGAATGGCTCTACTTAAATTATTACTCGCAACTTCTGTAAATGACTTTTTTTTGGGTTCACGATGTTAATGATATTGATTTATTTGTGGGATGGCGCTTTTGGGTTGATCAATCTCCAAATCCCCCCAAAGGGCGTATTCCATGCCCTGAGACTGGAAGTAGCTGGTAGATTCCCTAGTGGACAAAGCGGAGGCGAAGGTACTCACGAAAAGCATTAGGGCATTAACCAACAATTAGATGTGCTCCACACCCTATTTAACTTAGGCCTGTTAGTAGGAGTGACTGCCGAGCCATGATGAGAATCTGACAAGGATGCTTACTATTTTACATACGTACAATATCTGTGCTGACCCACCATAGGGTAGATTAAAACCCACCACCAAAGCCCGTGATGATTGATATGACCCCGGAGACGATGCTAATAACAGTTCCAACTACCTGAAGAAGATCTCGGCGAGGCGCAGGGTAGTTGCCCCTCGGTCGCGAGTCCATAGGATACGTTCTTGTCAGGCAGTTGTAACATATATCCCAGTAAGGGTAAGGGCACGTCTGACACTGTTGAGCAGACACTATGATGAGCAAACGGATTACTAGATAGGGATAGAGAGGTCCCAAGTGCCTTACGCGGATGGGTCTGTTTGTGCAGCCATCACATACATCACAAATCGCTTGTTCTGAGCTGACTCGGAGGGTGTGCCAGTTTTCATGAGGCTATTCGTGGATATCATCCCCGTGAGATAAGTATTATCAGGATAATATTGTAAGGCATACCATGGTGAGACAGAAAGAGGCTGACAACAAAGAGGGGGGATATAGAGTGTGAGGCATTGAGACGAGATAGCAGCCTGTTTATATCTGCGAAAGGATGAAATGAGGACGAGTTAATTGGCGCCGGGGGATTGCTGTGTAGTATTCCATCCATTGTTGGTCTTGGGCAATTGGATCGTCGGAACTACATGATGCCTTATTCACAGGAACGAATAGAACTTATAAAGTGGAGGAGAGAGTATTAGAGCACTGGTATCTGAGTTGGCCACTACTTCCGTGAATCGCCTTGCAAGATTGTTACTATAGGAGTATGCAGGGATGGGAGGTATTTGACACCGGAGAGTGGGGGGTAAGAGTCCCAAAAGTGGATATCAAGAGGCGACACACAGCATCTCAATGCGAGAGTTTAACGCTCAGCGGTAGAGTCCCAGAGGAAGGTATCTGACGCCGCTATACAGTTCACAACTATAATGATCGGTCTGAGTCTACACGAGGAAGACCTGCGATACAACGTTTTGAGGAAGGCTAGCCTTTTTAGATCGTTCATATCAGACCCTTACAAGTCGAGAGCCAAGAACAAAGTCATCAGAGACTTCGTAACACAGTGCACGAGCCACTGAGGTTCGGAGGACTCCCGAGGATTTGCAATTGTACAATTGCCAATTCACGCGCGAACGAGCACTGGCCTCCGCTGAGTGTATTCAGCTGCACACCAACAGCGTTATTTTAATCTCGCCCCTTCTTGCGCCCGAATTAGATCTCATTCTGTAAGCGCTTCATCGCCTCAAAGCCCTTGTGCCTACACCGCCTCCTTTTTTCGGGAGCTGCTGGCACTTTAGTAGTCACGATCCTCTCTCGAGCAACTGGTTGAAGTGAAATTCAGGAAGACCAACGACGAACCACTCGGACATAGGGGGTTAACTCACTCCTTGATGCCAGTCGTTGTATCTTTTGCGAATATGAGGGTTGCAAGGAGTCAGCATAAAGCTGAGCCCGAAGGAAGAAGGAATCTTGCTTCCGTGCAAGGTAGTCCTGGTGCGCTAGAGATTTTATATAATTCAAAGCGTATTTTCTCTTACCAAAAATCGACCAAGATGATAATTTACGCGCCAACTAGGAATAGTGAGTCAGGTGGAGGCGAGTCTGTGAGCGACATGGGAATAAACCAAAGCCTGGTCAACAACATTGGTCTCGCCTCTCGTCGCCTTCAATGTTTCTAAATTGGACCTGGGCAGTCCAAGCAGTGGTGCCAATGAATCCACAGAGATGTGAAGCTGATTGAATCTGATTCCTCGTTAACGCCGCGTTTGCTAATCGCTCTCTGAGTCTGCTCATGCCAATACCAAGGTGGGACATCGATTAGTCCATCACATATCCCCGCGAGAAAAGCCACTTGGTATTCGTGGTGAAACACCTAATTATGTCTTGACACCTGATAGGATGATCTGAGCCTAGACCTGGCTGTCTAGGCTCGTGCTAGAACCATGTGCGGGTGTCAGCGAGCATCCAATGCGCGGCGGTTTCACTGCGGCAGTGTCACTCGTGTGCTAGCCGCGACACTTGGACTACTTGAAGGTATATATACTCGAGCGACTGACGACGAGACTCTCCCCCCATCATCTAACTGCTATCTCTTGTCCTCCCCCTGCTAAGTATGCACCCTCTCGCCTTCCGATATCATCTGCCTCCTTGCTGACCTGCCCATCCAGACTGCATCCTCTCCTTATTCCACCATCTCCCGTTACTCTCGTTACTACAACGCTCTTTCAATATGGCTTCTACCACCACTACGCAGACTGCTCCTACCTCACCTATCCGCCGTGTGGTTCGCAAAGCTTTCACCAAACTCTCTCGCCCTTTCACAAAGTCTTCTAAAGCCGGGGAGAACGCTGGGCCTGTCAAGCAGCAGAAGCAGGCCGCTCAACCACTGTCGGTCGAGGAGCTCGTCCACATCGCCCTCTCGAGACCTGGTCGCTACAACTATTATACATCCTCTCCCTCCTCCGAGACACTTTCCTCCTTGGAGTCTTCTGAACCCTCATCGCCTTCGTCATCCCACTATATCGAACCATCTGTGCCAGTCTGCCGTCTTCCTGCGCCGTCCTCTGCATCCTGGCTCTCTCAGCAGCTCCACGCTGTTGCTGCACCTACCCCAGCGCCAGCTCCTCTTTCTTGTGACCCGCTCCTGATGCTAGCCAACAAGCTCCGCTCCCCACTTACGTTCGCGGAACTCGACGCACTTCATATGGGCTACAGCGACGGTATCGAGCTCTCGTACCGCGACTCGGAGGACGAAGACGGCTGCCCAGTCATGTGGCATTGGGAGGACGTGATGCTCGACGAAGAGTATACCATCAAGGAGGTCGAGTCAGGACAAGCGATCATCCCTCGCATCAACTAAGCACTTGCTTTCGGCTATCGTTCCTTGTTCCCTCTGGCGACAAGCTCTCCGATCGTCATCAAGAACCCTTCGCTATTTCCGTGGTCCTCTGAACTTGAGAGTTCTCTCTCCTGAGCGCGCGCATCCTGTTGCCGGCTTACTACTCCCTCTCATTGCCGACGTACTCCCCACAGCCTCACGAGATAGCTGGATAAATCCTATTCTTCTGCTCACACTCACATACAAGACGCCCCGTCTGAGAGGAATTTTCTGCTGGAATACGGGTGGACGATGGCTCTGGGTTGTTGCTATGTGTCCTCCGTTGGGTCTGGAGTCGCGGTGTTATGCAATCTCGGACCAACAAGTTTCACATCATTCTCCGATTCCCTTGCTTCTCTCCTCCCTGGACAATTTATTCTTCTGGTATCGTGGCACTCTCGGACCTTATTTATTCACCTTTTTTCTCGTCTTGGACTCTTACCGACCTTATTTATCACTACATTTTAAGCTCGATTCTTTTCGCGTATTATCATTATAGTTGCTGGCTCTCGATTAATTTATTGTTACGTGTCCGCTACTCCGTCCTAACGTTTGACAAGTCGAATGAGACCCACTGAGTAAACGCGGCTGGATATCTTTGCTCGCGAAGACCCGTTATCTCCGATCGCTCCATCTAATCTATGGTACCTGAGTCTTAGCCGATAATCCACTCCCGTGGTCGAACTCTGCTGCTTGAGTCAGGCACCCGATGCATGGCGTAAATTGGAACGAGATCGACCTGATTCATACATCGAGAAATTCATGGGGTCACAGGGGAGTATACATGTTGTTAAGGCGTGAAGAGGTGCTTAAGGAAATGAGATCAGGAGTAAAGTTCTTTGATCGAGTCACTGTGGTATAGGGAAATTCACAAGCACGCGAAACTTGATCGTCTAGAGAAGAGGAGGAGGAGGGGACAATTCTCGTCAATACTCCTGATAGAGCGATGAGATGAAGAGAGTGTCCACAAACCATGGAGAAAGTTGGTTGAGAGGGGAGGTACAGTCACTTGATAAACCGAGGTTTATTCTTAGACTTGTTCTTCTCTTCCTCCGCCGCCGCAGCGATGAGGGCTCCAGTGGCGACGGTAGCAACGACGCCATCCCAGAAGCCAAACTTGGACTGTTTCTGCGCAGGACGCTGAACATACACTTCGGTCTGTCGAGCATAGCCGTACTCAGTTGATTTAGACGATTCTTGGCCCTAATGTGCCGCGAGAGCGTCGATTAGCGGGTGTATATGTTAGGGAGGGCTCGAATAACATGGGAAGGTAGCACTCACCATATCGAACGCAATTAGGATCTGGAAATTCCTTGAAAGAATTACTGTCAGAAGTCGCGAGAAGACTAAAATTAAGCATTTACTGGAAATGGGTCACGTATGGAACCTAGTAGAAAGCTGAGGTGTCTTGAGCGACGGGTATCCACTATTTATAGTTTCAGCAGTGAGGTATCTCGACCTCGACTGAGCCTTAGGTGCCTGACGCCAAGAGATTGTAGACAAATGGGCAATTACGTGACAAGATAACTATTTACTCCCTGATGTGCCATTAATCAGGAACCCGCACTGGAGATGCCCGGCTATTGATGGACATGACTCGTGAGTGATGGCTCGTTTGGCTCCTTGAGCCCAAGGCCGTCGAGGCACCCACCAGGAAACCATTCAGGACCCCAGCGACTGCTCTTATTAGGGGATGCCTGAGTGCCGTCGTAAATTGAGAGGATTCATGTAGTCCAAGTTGGTCGTTAGTGTGCTTACTGTATAGCAGCGTCAATTTGCAGGGTCTCTAGTCTTTTTGCAAATAATCCACTCCACCTCGCCATGCGATTCCCCCAGAGCAGTACGCCTCACGGGGAAATTCAGCCCAATGTACTAAACGTTATCGGCTACCCCTGATATGATGCTTCAAGTGATCACAAGAACGTTGCAGGCTGGGGGATAAGCACGTAATGCCGGCAAATATTCAGTTCTGGGGCATTCCTCACTCCTAACGCGATAAGGCATTCGGCTCGGTGGGAGAACTAGTTATAATTCAAGCCGCCCTGGGCCTCAGGTGACCTTCATTCAGCCGCGGCAGGGGGTGATTTGATCTACAGCGGTGCAGCATCAATATCAAAAGGACAATGGTCCTGACAATGGCTGAAATACGTATTGCATCCTCAAGGTGCAGGGTTTGGGCGTAGCGCTAGCTTAGTCTCAGGGCCAGAGAGACCATAGCGCCGGGCCACAACAGACTTGAAGCCTCAAGGATCCGATACATAAACTGCAACCCAAAAACTCTGCATGGGTGTCATACGTGGGGTCTTTCGCCGCTGAAAGTTCACGAAATGAGCGTAAAAATAACTATCTAATCTTTTACGCCTTGTAGTAGGCTTTGGTCAGGCACAACGAGGCATCTGCCTGACAGAAATAAGCCAGGGGTTTGGCGACGATATCTCTGCAAATCAACCGATTCGGCACGAAAATCGCATGGCACGCGAAAAGTTCTCCTGTGACCTGATGGACGTAAAGATTTCTAGGTGAGGGTGCTGCGCCACAGTTTAGAGGTATAAGATGGAAGGATGCAACTGTGACATCACAGAGTGACATTCTCCGCTCAAATTGCAAGCATTTTGGATCAATGTCCAACGTACAAGCGCCACGATATAAGATTTAGGAACATGGATACATCGTGGAAGGGGAGTATGTACAACAAGATAGTCTGAAAAAGCAGTATGGCTGGACAAATTACAATTGTGGGTCCAAGACATCGAAACGAGGACAAGATACTACTGGGACTACAACGTGGGAGCACTAGGAGAGACCAAGGAATATATGATGCACTATAGTGCCGGCAGCTCGAATGAAGTTGCCCCTCTTAATTTGGTTATTTTCTTGCCGCGGAAGGCTGCGAAGAAGACTTGAACGCTGAGACGATGGTCGCAAGACTAGTGGCCAGCTGGGCCAGATCACTAAGCGTCTGACCGGGGGAGCGAGTGTTGGCAGCAGCTGCAAGCGCCCTGTTCCCGGCGTTCGCTAGGCAAGTATCACATTCGTCCCAATCGGGGCACATCTGGCACTAGAGAAATGCCGGAGTCAGCAACAATGGGGACTGTGATACTGAACCCTAAAGTACCGTACATGGTTGGCGGCAACAATGGATCGGCCACATACGTCGCAGAACCTATCGTTCAAGATCGCAAAACGGACCTCGAATGTGTGCCAGGGTTCGTGAGGCTGTTGGGTAGTTTATGGATGAGAACGTCGCTGTGAGGGGCAAAAAGTAGGACATGCCATGATGAAAGGAACAGGGTAGGGGGGAGCCTTTTGTTGAGGAGAGCAGATACAGCGCCTCTTTATATCCATTACTCGGATGAGCGTGCAAGGGATTGCCAACGCTGGTTGTTGCCGTGTGAGATTGCCGCAGGCATCCGAGCTTGGGCAGCAAGCAAGTCGTCGACCATATGCTGATTTACCTGTCAGCACCAGACGGCGCGATAAGTAGAGAATGGTGTCGTAGCACAAGCAGTTTGCAATCCATCAAGTTTCTCCAACACCAACTCTGCTGGGAACTAGCTGGAATGGGGAATTATGAAGGTTATACATTGATTCGAGGAGACGCGAGCCCAAAGGCGAGGGACAAAAGAGATATCAAAAACTTGATGCTCGGCTGAAGACTCCCCAAAAGGGGCGTCTCTGCTACCAGCCCATGACCTTGAGGCACGCTTACGGATTAATTTTGCATGTCAAAGCCTCCGAACAGTCAAATGCCGTGGACCGTAACGCTGGAATGCACGGATAAGAGCCCTTACAGCACAACTCGGGACGCGAGCAAAGTGAAAAGTTTGTTAGAGCCACACAAGCAGAACAGCTTGGGGAGCATAGTGTTTGACCGAGCCGACCCTTCGATAGCACTGAGACATTGGAAATCTTACGCAGCTGCAAATCACTCATGTCTTGTACTAAGCTGTTATCAGACGAGGGCTTGGCAGGGACTCCAACAGGTGACCTGTGGAGCCCATGCCATATTTAGGAACAAAATCAAGTTCAGGAGCGGGCAATGCAAAACGGGACAATGGCTTGCTGGACCGATATATTTAGCATATTCAACTCGGCGTCAATCGCACAGGTTTGATCACATCAGATTTTTGCGCCCGTATCATGGCCCAGACCCCTGTGCCGCGCTGGCCGAGGGTTTAGCTGCCGGAGTGCTTTTTGTCCCTCGCGCCACCATCTCCTTCTCGAGAGCTGCGAGAGCCTCCCTTGTTCTCTCCCTGGCGTGCATCATGGACGTAATAGTCAAAAGGAACGATAACTGCGCACTGAGCGAAAGAGCGATGGTTCGTCCAGTGATGAGGTCCGTCGTGTCCCTTGCGGATATTGGGATTTTCGGGAGGTATGAGAGGAGGACCTGGAGGAGAGACGGCGAGTGGGAAGTGGATAATGCCGATGAAGACGTAGCTATGGAACGAAGGGAAGAGGCGGAAGATCCAGCTCGTGCGCCTCGGGTTGTTCTTTGAGGCGGAGCGCAGAAGTGCAAATCAATCGGAGAGCGACAGCCAGGACATGGCGGCCACTCTGTTCTGAGGGTAGCGAGGTGGTTTTGTGGAAGTGCAAGGTTGGGACGAGAAGATGAGGTCGAGCCTGATGGGTAGGAGCGTGTGGATGATGGTAATGACGCGGATGACGCTGCCAGTGGTGATGAACGTCCGGGAGCTTGAGGTTGGGAAGGGATAGGAGCGAGAGTGAAGGTGGGCACAAAGGGGGTTTGAGAGCTTGACTGCGAAGTTGGGGTAGCAGTCGAAGAGGATGGAGTGGGAGGCACGCTCGATGAAGCATTGGAGACTGTAGGGGTGGATGGAGAGATCCTCAACATATCCAACATATAAGTGAACCCTGCGACCCTCAGAAGACTTTTAGCCCTCCTCATTTTCCTCGTCGCTTCCTGCGCTCGTTGCAGACCATCCAGCTCGTTTTCGGTCTCCTGAGTCGATGAAATGCTCTCGGTGCTCTCTTCAGAGACGAGTACGACGTCTGCCGACTCGAGGGCCCCATTACGGAAGACGATAGGGTTACTTCGTTGCCGCTGTGACTCATTGTACGTTGCGTGCCACCGGAGGATACACCCTCTATGGGCAACATGTTTGGTGGGTGCGACGGTACAGAATGCTTCCAATGGACCCAAAGGCACGTTTACATTTGTTGAAGTTGGTTGGGCAAAGGAAGAGGGGTGAATGGAGGCGTCGGTCACCGACGACGTATGCGAGGATACGCTCGTAATGGATTGGGTGAGGTCGGCATTATTTCCTGAGCAAATCATGCATGCAGGCTCTTCCTCTTCTTCGTCACTCTCGTACATCCAGCTCAGATCATTCGATCCGACGGAGCTGCCCCCTGGTCGGGGTGTCGCTCTTTGCGGAGGCGGCAGTGGTCTCCCACGAATGATAACTCTGTTCCCCGTATAAACACCATCTTCCTTGTCCTTCGTCGCCCTCTTGCTTGATACGTAGTGGGCCACGGCGGCGCGCTGCAGCTCACGAGCCAAGCAGAGGCAGATTGACGTCAGAAGCATCGTGCGCCATCGGAGGGATTGGTAGGTGTATTTTGATGATGGAGCGGGAAGGGGAAGAGATGTCCAAAGAGGCGACACGAGAAAGGGGAAGAGTGGGCCCGTGTGAAGACTATGAAGGAGGACAAGGGAGCTCTATACGCAGTGCGGGATCTCTTCAGTACCTTTCCAACTTGTTGGATACAACGGTCATAACTCACCAAGATATCCAATGTTCCCATAATACCTCTTTCAGAATCTCCCATCCTCCGACCGCGCTTAGTTAGCCATTTCATGAAGCCACTAGGCCGCCTTCGGGTGGCACGATTTGGATCTTGTTCGGCAAGACTTTCTCTGAACTGATTCAAATTCTCAAACCCACTCATGGTAATAGAGAACGAGATTGTATTCGAATCAAAGAGTGTCGCAGCGGCAGAGGTCGTGACGGATTGTCGGAGTTGGGAGTAGCCCTCGAACCATGATGAGAGCGCGAATGCTAGGAGGGAAAGCCGAACAGAAGGCGATAGAGAAGGAAGTGCCTTTATTGAGAGAGGCTGTTTTGTTGGCATTTCGAGCCAAAGGGACAGCCAGCAATCCCGATGACCGTATCTGCTGGTTTGTTGGGCACAAGATGTGCAGCCGTTCTCACGCTGTTGCATTGAATTCTGCATCCCCTCGGAGTTCTCATTCATAATGAGCCATAGCTCTCATCATCAAACTCCTACATCTCCCCTCCCAACCAATCCTGAGCCACTTAGATAGATTGCTTCAATGTATCTTACTAGTAGGGTGTAGCGACATAGGCCGTTGCCGGCCTGATGCTACAATAAAAACGGAATCTCTCTCGGAGTTCTCAAACGAAAAAGTTGTCACATTATGCCCATTAGGGGCTACTAGGTATCATACACATTGGCGAGAAGACGATTGACATGACAAATTAGAAGGATGCAAAGCCGTACATGCTGTGAATGGTAAATTACTGCTGTCCAGACATGTCAAGACAAGTGTGAAGGATAACTCATTCAGCGGCAGCCGCGGATGGTGGTACATGCGCTACGAGTGTGGCTTGGGCGTGTTTTCGGATGAGCTCAAAGGGATTCTGAGTAAACTCTTTTGTGGACTGGATAACTGAGAGGCGGGCTGCCTCCGTTTTTCTGCGATGATTTATCGTTATCAGCGATTCGGTAATTTCGACAGGCGAAATGGTCGAGACACTCACAGTACGGCTTTCCGCTGCGATGCCGATAGAGTTGACCCCTTCCCTTCGCCAATCTTTCCAGGCTCCAATTGTACCCCAGACGCTTTCTCCCTCTTCCGAGCACTCGTGACTCCAGGGATGTCTACTTGTCCAGCAGCAGATCCACCGCCGCCGAGCGCCTCTAATGCAGCATCAAGATCGTCCATTTTGGCCACAAGACGTTCTTTCTGCTTCCGCTTCTCGCGGCGATTGTGCGAGCGGGAGTAAGGCGTCGGGGTGACAGAGGACATAGGAAGACGGGAAAGGAAGGCCTGATGTTTCATCGACTGCTTTTCCTTCTTTTTGAGATGATTTAACGCTGGGAGAGAAGGTGCGCTCATGGACGCCAAAATTTCGTTTGCCTAGCCAAAGCGCGCAAAACGATCGAGCTCGTTTCAGCCATAGGAAGTTCGAGGCCAGAGAGCCTATCACTCACCGAGGAGTCTGCCATCGAGCCCACTTCCACTACATCGCCAGTTCCACTTGGGGCATCCACCAAGGAAGCATTGCCAGAGAATCGAGAGGCGAGCTTCGCCGATGGGGAATGGCCCAGACTATTCCTCGATCTGGAGGCTTTGGGCTATCCTTTTCATTTCATCGGTCACTTCACAGCTAGCATAGCATGAGAGCAACAGCCAGACAGACCATGATTCCTCAAGAGCGCAGGAGATGCCGCTGGAAGACAACACGTGTAAACAAAACCAAGCTTGCATTGTTTTCTCAGGTCGAGCGACCAGCTGTACTCTGTTCTCCAAAAGGTGAGGACCATCTGAAGCATTTCGTAGTACGGGGGAGCTTAATACTTTGAGCTTTTTGATAGAACGAGCTAGCTGTCTCGACGCGTTTGGTAGGGCAATCCCATGCTCACTGCCCAGAGATGCACAAGATGCACCATTCCCCTGCGCTTTCAAGCACTCCCCCGTCATAGACGTCCTCTCTCTTCATCACGTCTGCGAGCCGCTCTAGCTGCAATAGACCGCCAAAGAACCTTCAAATCGTCTGGGTCTGCTTTCTGGGACGCGACACCGGAGGAAACCGGACCCTCTTACCAGACCACGCATGCCTCTCGACCTCCCTTGCATACACCATCTCTGAAAGAACGATTGGCATCAGAAAGGAAGGTTTTTTCTTCCCTTCTGAAAACCACTTACTCCCTTGAAGCCTCTGCCATATTCGACCAGTGCTTCCAGCGATGCTCCAAGGACCACGAGCTCATGGACGACCCAGCTTTCTGCATCATGCTAGCTACGGCCGCTGCTCATATGCATAAGGCGAACGTGGCGAATTCGGTCATCTCCACTGCCGTGAAGCGAGGTGTCAAAATCTCGTCAGCGGGTTACGAGGGCGTGCTTGCAAAGTTGGCTAAAGATGGGGCTTGGCTCCCTATGCTCAACCTTATCGACGCGGTCCTACGCATTTCCCCTAGACGGGTGACACCACGCATCATGCATTTCCGAATCAAAGCTTTGATGGATTTACGCATGTACAACGACCTCCGCCTCGTCCTCGATACCTGTGTCGAGCATGGTATCCCTCGGCAGCGAAGAACGTACGAGTTGCTAGTGAGAGCAAGTCTGGAGGCTCAAGATGTTGCTTGGGCAAGACACATCCTCCAGACAATGGAATCGGAAGGCTATCCCTTTGACGGAGAGACCTACGCAGCCATTCTCAATGGTCATCGCGCACTCGGCCCTTCACTTGACACCGAGCGTCGTGTCTATCACCAACTGCGCGACTTGGGGCTCCTTTCGAATCCGAACTGTCTCAATACGTTGATGCGGCTTCGGCTCGACGCTGGTGACACTGAAGGTGCCAAGATCATTCTCAATTTGTTCCGAGACCAGGGGGACCTCCAAGGGGCAGATGCGTTATATGCGGCCATGTATCATCCCCTAGACGAGCAAGGAACACTCAGGACCCAAGATTTTCCCCCTCAACCCACTCTTCGTTACGACCCCACAGCCTCTGTTTCGAATCCCGACTCCCCTTTATACGGTCCCCTCCCTTCCCTTTCCACATTGAATTCCATTCTGCACCATGCAGCAACAACAAACGATGTGTCTCGAGCAGCAGCGGTATGGAACACGATCCTCGCCAAGAATTTCCAACCAACCGATTATACGGTCGTGAGCGTTATACGTGCGTTGATAGGAGACAACGAAACTGCTTCACTATGCCACGATCATACCACCCTCGCAGAGTTTGGTCCCCAGTCTTCGAAAGCTTCTCTTGTTCCTTTAGAAGATCGTCGGGCAGAGGCCATTACATTTGCCGCTACGATGCTGTTCGGTGCTGATGACAAGCGGATCGCGCAGTTTTGTGCCAATTTGGATGTTGCTGTCACCCCATCACAAAATTTCCAAGGAATACCTCACTTTCCTGTTAGTCCCACTCCACTCATTTTCAACGCTCTTCTGCGTGCGATCCTTCAAGATGACGGCTCGTCGAATCACTCATCAGCAACGCAAAATGCACCCACAATAGAGGGACTCAATGAGGAAGAGTGGGAAGGACATTATACCTTAGCGCTCTCCCTCATGCGGATGCGAACACTGCTCGAAGAGATGGTCGCGATGGGATGCGAGCCTGATTCTTTGATCTTACAAACTTTCCTCACCCACCTAGAGAAATCTGGACGGTTCTCGGTGGAAGAGTTGGTGGAGGTGATGAATAGCCTGGGGCGACCCCCGGAGCCACTTCAGAGGGAGTCCTCATCTGTTTCATTTGAGACTGGGGTTGTCGAAGGTAGCTTTTCCGATGGCATGCCTCGTAATGAGCACTCGGCTGGGCGACCACCTGTTGTGCTAACACTTTCCCACCTAAACGTCCTACTTCGGGTCTTAAGGCGAGATGAGGGTAGCACCCCCCGTGATCTGAAAACTTTGAGAGGTCCTACCGCATCATTATCAATCAATTCCATGCATTCATCTGCACAAGGACCTCCTAGAAGACGCGTACATAGTCTTCCGGACACCGTACGCATCACACGACCAGCTGCATCCGCCCCTGACGATTCTCCGCTCGGAGCTATCCCAACATCCGCCTCTGGCGTGATCGACTACTGGTCTCGCTTCCTACAGCTCCAAGGATCTGACCCCTCCCCAGAAACATGGGACCACCGAATCCACTTTGCACACTCAGCCGCTCACGCTTCGTCCACCTTGGAGAGCATGCGCCGCTCTTCTATTGTCCCTCAGGCACGCCACTACCTTGCGCTCATGCGCAAGCTCGTCAGTTACGGTGACGTGATAGGCGCTGCCAAAGTCCTGAGCGCAGCTCTCGCAGCAGGAGTCATCACGTCCATTGCCATGTTTACCGTGCTCATCTTCGCGTACGGCAATGCTGGACACGTTGAACTGGCGAGGCAGACGTTCGACGATATGCGAGCGCACCTGAACTCCGGAGCCGTCAAGCGAGGAGCTGGCGCAGTAATCGACCCGGCGGCAGTGGACGCGCTGGCACGGGCGTACATTGCTGTTGGTCAGCCTGCTGAGGCGCGACGAGTCGTCTTGGAGCACTGGGAGCTTGTTGACCAAAGGGCAGCGCGCCTAGCCGAGGCAGCGAAACATTCACCGCGCGCAGAAGCAGCGTATGAAGCTTTTTGGGGGCGCATGCGGGAGCTGAGGATCAAAGCACTTCTCGTAGCGCTGCAGGGCCTCAATGGGGCACAACGAAGAGCTGGCGGAGGGAAGGTCATGAGCCAAGCGATCCGGATCCGGACGAGAA
The DNA here is from genome assembly GCA_015039315.1 of Clavulina sp. PMI_390. Taxonomy (NCBI): domain Eukaryota; kingdom Fungi; phylum Basidiomycota; class Agaricomycetes; order Cantharellales; family Hydnaceae; genus Clavulina; species Clavulina sp. PMI_390. The sequence goes on from WIDE01000033.1 coordinate 161,760, forward strand.
GACTTGTGCGGAAAGTACTGAAGACTTGGCAACGTGGAGAGGTGGGTGCGGGAACCAAGGCGAGCCGTGGGGTGCCAAAGCAACCTGTGTTATCAATGAAGACGAGGAGGGAGGATGTCGTGGATCCTTCCTCCATCTCGCCACGCGGCCCATCCTCCTCTCATTCATAGTAGACGTTTGCATGTCCTCAGTTAGGCAGATAGAAATCATTATGCTCAACTAATACATTACATGATATACATCCACTCTCGTACAAGGAGCTCTACCCTTTTGATCTAGAACGCTGTCAGCATCTTGCGCCGAAACCTTTCTAGTCCAAAAATATACAAATAAGAAAGATTCTAGTCCTTCAGCATCCTCGTCCAGGCCCGCTCATATTGTGCTGCAGGCTTGACAACGACTCCAAGTTCCTCAGCAGCCTAGTTGATAAATGCGACGGATCAGCCAATATTCTTTCAGGAAGCCCGAGTGGATCGAAATTAACGCACCTTCAGCGGGAAGTCCACATGTCTCAGCAACTCCCTGGCCAACCACACCGCATCCAGACCCTTAACGCTCACAATCTCCTCCGCCTGCTTAGCATCTGTGATCAGGCCCACAGACGTGATTAATAGCTCAGGCAGCTCCTTCTTGATGTGCTCGGCGAGGAACACCTGGTAGCCTGGCCCAATGCTAATCTTCTGCGCAGCCCACAACCCTCCAGACGACACGTCTACCAGATCGACGTTGCTCTGGATCGCTTTCGCAAGGTGCGTGGACTGGATAGGGCCCCACTGCAGCCACTCTTGGGTATTGGGGTCCTGTTCGGGACCCTCAGCCCAGTCGGTGCCGCTCACGCGGTAGAAGATGGGCTTCTCGGATCCCCAGACCGCGCGCACGCGCGAGGCGATCGCGATTGGAAGACGCAGACGGTTCTCGAGTGACTGGCCGCCCCATTGGTCAGTGCGCTTGTTGGAGAGTGGCGAGCAGAATTCGTGGACGAGGTAGCCGTGCGCGCCATGTAGCTCGATGAAATCGACTGAGAGGAGAGAGGAGGTTGGGTGAGTTTGGTGGACCATACACTTCCAAAGAGCATTGAAACTTACATCCGGCAGCCTTGGCGCGAAGAGCGGCAGACTCGAACGCTTTGATGAGCTCCTCGATCTGCTCCTCAGTCATTTCCTTCGGCTGAGGATAGGCCTCAGTGAATGCGATGGCCGAGGGAGCAATAGCTGCATCGAATCGCCGAAAGGTGACAATGGTGAGCTTTCAGTTTTGCCACATATTCAAGCACCATGTACTCACTGTCATCAGGCCATCCTCCCTCTTCGAGAGTAGCGACATCACTGCCCTTCCCACCAGCACTCTTGTTCTTGCCCCTGATATCGGCTTGCGCCCAGGGTGCACGCGTGCTTGCCTTGCGTCCCGCATGCGCCAGCTGAATACCGATCTTCGTGCCTTGAGAATGCACGAAGTCGACGATGCGCTTCAGCGGAGCAATATGGGCGTCAGACCAGATACCGTTATCTTCGGGAGTGATGCGCCCATTGGCCATGACAGCTGTTGCTTCCATGCTGATGAGGCCAGCACCGCGAGTGGCAAAGCCCTAGATGCACCGAATTCCAAAACTGGTGAGCCACAAGAGCTCTTGTGTGTGTTGATCGCAATTGACGACTTACTCCAATGTGGACAAGATGCCAATCTGTTGCGAAACCGTTGGGAGAGCTGTATTGGCACATTGGGCTCTACCGTAGCCATGATGAAATCCGCAGACGTAGATCGACAGTCAGTGGCGATCATAAGTTTGAGAGATGAATGACAAATGTGAGCCAAATAGTTCTATTTCTAGATACATGGGAGTACTCACGACCCAGATGCGGTTCTTGACCTCCATGTCGCGAATTTTGATAGGCGTGAAGAGCTTTGGGAGTGTGGCATTCTTGGCGAAGGTGGTCTAGATTATCGGTCAAGCATCAAGGATCGGGAAGTTAGGATCACCGAAGAAATTGTTGTCGTTTGTGAGAGTGGGATCTTACAGCAGGGAAAGCAGTACCGATCGCGGGCTCGTTCAAAGGATAGTATTCCTTTGCTCCTGGAACGGGCTTGTTTGCCAGTGGACCAGTTGGTTCATGGGTGAAGCTCAGGCCATCCTCGACGGGGAGGACGGGAATGACTTTGCCGTTGTTCAGAGACATGCTGCGAGATCGTACGTCTGGTGGGATAGGGGAGTGAGGAGGAGGAGGATGATGACGACAAAGGGAATGGCGAGAACAGCGGTATATATACGTCCAAGTAGTGACAAAGCGACGTGTGTTCGGAGAAGATCAGTGGTGGAGGTTGTGGAATGGGGAGGGCATCGACATACCCGGAAGAGTGTCAGCACGCCAACGTCTTAGTAAAGCACGTCGATCGACCAAGAAGGTGGAGGGCAGCGTGAACCATGATGACGCCTTTGGAATCACCCGCACCCGGAACACCGATGCATGTGCCGGGATCTGTCCACAACCTTAGCCTTCTTGTTTCTCTCCTCTCTCTGTCCCTCTCTTTGTGAGGGTGCAGAATGATTACGTGCTATTCTGGTCGGCTCGTAACGCCATTCCGGGAAGCCTCGAAAGTGGAAGTTTTTGCTGATCACCCTTGTTCGAACGCGCGGGACTCTATTGGTTCCGAGCGATTCACGTGGTGATCCCCGCAAAACCCCCGTCTCGTCAGCAGCCTTAGATCAGCATCCTGACATCATCGGCCGTCACGCCCCAATGCAGGTTGAATCAAACCACCAAGACCTACTAATCGAGTTGCTCGATAACATACATCTGCGCATACAACCACCATGTCTTTGCCATCCGTTCTCTCGGCTGTCCTTCTCCACTTACCAGCTGAAAGCTCTGAGTCCTCCACTTCCACTTCCTTTTCTGGGCACCTTCCCAAAGTGACATCCAGCTCGACTGGGAAAACGTACTATGCCAAACTAGGCTCTCCTCGCGAAGCAGAACAGTATGCCGGCGAAGCAGCCTCGCTCAACGTCTTTGCCTCTATTTCACCTGGCTTAGCACCCAATGTCCTTGCGCATGGCATCGATCCTGCCTCAGGGAAACCCTATATGGTCTCAGATTATCTCGATCTGCGAGGCAGGTTGGATGACAGTGCAGCAAAAGAGCTCGCAAAAAGGCTCGCGCTCGAAGTCCATGCACATGGTAGTGAAAATGGGATGTACGGGTTCAATGTTGCTACATTCTGCGGTGCAACGAGGTTCGAGAACACCTGGCGTGAGAGGTGGGATGAGTGCTTTAGTGGGATGATTCGAAGCTTGCTTGAGAGGATCAATGACACGGAGCTATCTTCTATGGGGGAGAAAGTCGTGACCAGGTTCGCCTAGACTGAGCCACTCCGCTAGTCCTGATGATGGCATTTTCGTCGCTTTGCTGCATCATAGGGTCATCCCCTACTTGCTTGGCGATCGACTACAAGTTCAACCCTCATTTTTACACGGGGACCTCTGGGTAAGTTCAATCGTACCTACTGTACATGATGGGACAAATATCCAACTGAATACACTGAATCATGCCCAGTCGGGCAACGTCGGTGTGCTCCCGAACGGTTCAGCTGTGATCTACGATCCCTCGTCCTACTTTGGGCATAACGAAGCAGAGTAGGTCCCCGCCTTCAGAGTTATTTTCCTTCACTCACACCTCCCCTCGCCATCGCATCGACCAGCCTGGCGATAGCTCGCATATTCGGAGGCTTCCCTAGCACCTTTTTCTCTACCTATCACTCCTATCGCCCAAAGTCCGAACCCGTCGAGGAGTACGACCAGCGCGTGGAGCTATACGAGTTATTCCACTACCTCAACCATACCCTACTCTTCGGAGTAAGTGAATTTATGCCCTCATGAGATGGAAGTCTATTATACATCCCACGAATCTAACTTCTTCCCCCCACAAGTCGGGATATGCTGGCCAGTCAAAAGCTATCATGCGGAGGCTTATCAAATTCGTTGATGAGGCCGGGGTGTGATATCGTTCTCGAATAACGTGGAAGAGGAAGAGACCTCGCCAGAAAGGAGAAAACGCGACAGATAATAGGATTCTCCATTCGCCGAAAGGATATGCACCTCGTTGCTACATACTTCTTGAGTAGCCTGCTGGTATTCGCTATGTAATGAAGGGATCGTGTCACTAAGTAATCACGAATACCTTCAGTTACTGCGTTAAGTTTTGTAACTGTTTGTATAGGAAAGATATGGTTCATCGCAAGAGATAACTGTTGCTGAATCGGGAGCGTGACTGATTCGGAGTCCGCGACGTCACGCCATCTGGGCTCTCTCTGCGGTTGCACCGTCGTGCTTCCTTCAGCTAATAGCATCTAATGAGGCATTCGACTTGAGGCTAGAATAAGAATATTCTGTTATGCCCAATAAACCCTCCGCGTCTCGGCTGGAGATGCTACCGTTTGACGTCTTTCTTCGCGTCGTTTTACTTGGAAACCTGGATGTGGCATCATTAGTCCGCCTTGCCTTGGTATGTTTGAACCCTTCGAGCCCTCTGATTTACTGTCTCAACTAGTGTGCCTTTGATCCCAGTAGGTCTCTAAATTGCTTTCTGTGTCCATCCTCCAAAACCGTTCACTGTGGCTCGCGTTCGTACGCAAGCAATTGTACAATGAACTGATTCCGGAACACTTCATGCATCTACTTGAAATGGACCTTCAAGCGCTTGTGAGACTGGGCACCCGTAAGCGGCGGCTGGCGTCTGCGATTGCATCGTTACGTCCTCATCACTGTCATCGTATCGACGTCCGCCTGGCTCTTTCAGAGTCATATGGCAAACGAGCTGACGGTCAGGAACGATTTTGCACTCGAGACCTGGGTGGATCCATGGTTCTCCCGGGCGGGAGATATCTTTTTGGTATTATTCGCGGATGGAGCGAGGCACTAGCCTGTTGCTGGGATCTCCAGGCTTCGCCGAGGGATGATGGAAATTTGATTCCTGTTGCTTCCTTATTGCTACCGACGCTCAGAGACTGTGGTTGGATACCAGTGACTCATCCTTCCGGTTTCAGCCTCCAAGATGGCACTTTCCCTTTTGTGATAGGAATCTATTCAGGGTCAGAATAATGGTCTCGTTCGATTTCATACCCTAACTAAATCTTCTTTCATGCATACCAGGGGGTTACAGGTTTTTCAGCTTCAGCTGTCTAGCGTCGACCAACCCTCCTTCAAGCTTTCTGCGACACTTCATAGTGAGAACTGTTCAGCAATATCCATAGTGGGCGACTGGGTACTATTTGAGCACGCTCCGACCGTCAACTCCATCCACGTATGGAACTGGAAACGAAACACCCTCCTTGTGAACCCTTCAGACTCCCCGGCTAACTCTTCCGCGCTGGGACTTTGTTACAGCTTGACGGCATCAGGCTTCGTTGTGTCGCTACTTCCATCTCACAACAAAGAGGACGAGTTCGGGTGTTCCTCGTGGAGGAATAGCTGCGCCGAACAAGAAATCCTTCCTCCCGCAAAAGACGCCAACCCTTTGCCGAGCTCTCCGCCCTCGTCTCTTCTGCCTCACATCCCAGAGTCAGACACTCTCAACCCGGCATCAAATGTCGTATTATCAGTATCTGGGAGCACGATCCCGAGCAGTCTGGACACTCCCGTTTTCCTCTCCCGGTGGCTTTCATACGGGAAGCCTTTCCTACAATTTGCTCACGAAACACTCCTGAATGTTGAGATCAAGGCGTATCACCCCTATATGGGAGAGTACGAGTTTCCACTCGTCGAACGCTATGTGTCGTCAGTCGCGAGTGATGGCGTGGCAACGAAGGTCTTTCGCTCTGGCGATTTAATGGACAAGCGAGGCGCTCTCGACGAGAGGCTTGTTGGCCTTTGGAGCTGGACACGGCCTTCTCCATCGAGACAAGCGTCAAGGCCTCTCAAGGCTGCACGCAAACTTGTCTCACTGTGGTCAACGAAACGAGCCGTTTCAGGTATTCCCACTATGTCATCATCCTCTAAATCAACTTCAACTAATCACTGAGGAAACTCCTTCAAAACCCATTCTAATGCAGATGTGGACCCGAATCTATGCTGGTCCATTTCAGCCAAGCATGTCAAGCCTCAAGTCGACAGCAAAGTGAGCGACATGATAACAAACTTCGAGTTCCCCGCCCTTCTGGGGGATGATCAGATGGAAAGTTTGCGTTTTGCTGGGTTTTGTCCTCGTTCAGGAACCTGGGCTTACCAACAAACAGTTTCACATCCAACTGGCCAACCATCACCATCTGTTGGTGGCAAACCCGCATATTTTATTATTCTCAAGTACGATTGATGAATCATCCGGCAATATGCCAGACCCTGCTGTTTCATTTCATGTCAATACATTGTCCGGTATTATAAATGTGAATGGATCGGCCCTGCTGGGGCCGACTTCTGTTTTTGTCATTGATGTGTGAACCATTCCCCAGTGGATATTCACAAAGCTAATAATTCTAGAAGAGAATAAGCCCTACCCTTGTATCTTGAACGTATGTCGTCAGAAGACTAGAGGTAAGAGCATATACGGGAGTTACAGAATGAGCAAGGAATTAGGGTTAGGGTTAGCCCAAAAGCCCGCAAAAAATGAAGAGCCAGACTCAGCACAGAAGGCCGAGTCCAGCAGGAAAATATTACTCCCGCGCATGCACTGAAAAGCACATACGAATACGAAGGCGCCCGTGAGGCTTGTGCGTCGCCGTGCTATGCGGTAGCCAATGCACCCCGCCCCGATGGTACATGAAGTCGGTGCGGCGGAAAAGGTAAGTATGAGGTTTGAATCAAGCAGTCAGGGCAGTATATGAGGAGTAATGAGGTTTCGCCGTGCGCGGGATCAGCGTATCCAGACGTACGTGGCGGTGTTCCCAGCCGTTGCCCTTCCCCACCTAGATAATTTGCTGCTCTCACGAACGGGCTACGTATGCACTCCCCCAGCGCCTATTTACATTTTGCAATCTACCCCAATTATGCTACCAACCTTGTCCAGCCTACCTGATGAGTTGATACTATATATCATTGGAGATGTGAACGATGTTGTGACAATTGTCATGTTGGCTTCGGTAAGTTTGTTTATTCTAAATCAACAGAAGCCGTGTTCACTTTCTGATGCGTCCAAACCATACATGATGTTTAGGCATGCAGGTGCCTACGCAGCTTAATCACAACAAGTCGGCTGATATGGATCAGAGTTCTTCGCCAACAACTGATGATAGAAAGAATTCCAGAATGGAGTTATCGAACTCCGCTCTCTACGATGTCTGCAGAAGATCTCATGCTGAGCTGTACTCGTCGGCTGCATTATAGCTGGAATGTGTCTAAAGCTCCAATCCCTACTCCAGCATCCCGTATCAGCGTTAAGCTCGCGCCGCCAGCGAGGATTAAGCCCTTCAAAGACGAAGTGCATGACTCTCAAAGTGGCGCCCACCTTCGCACACCAACTCTTATTCCAGGTGGGCGGTGGGTCGTTGCACTTCAACAATATGAGGACTCTTGGGTCTTCCGATGCTGGGACATCCAATCTAATGCCGGCCAAAATGAAACCATTCCACCATTACGGCAGGCTACCCCCGTGATGGTACCAGCAATCGCTCAACCCGTGAGCATCAGCTTCCCTGTGTCAAGTTCCCCTCCCAGCATCGTTTGTTGCGATTACAATGACACCGATGATGCCTTCAACTTCGTTGTTTTCACAAAAGATTCGGAGGCTACATACGAGACAGGGTGAGAACGTCGAAATCTTTTCATCATCGCTCCCAGTAATATTCACGGCACATACTCTGAAGATGGTGCTTCACGATTGTTCACATGCGCTGCAACTTTGCTGGTGGAAAATTTACCCCTTCACTCGCAATGGGCCCTTCACTCGATGGCTCTCAATTAGTACCCAGTGACAGCATTGAGCTTGAAGAGTACATCCCATCACCTGCAACCGCAACAAGTCTTGCGGGAGATGTGTTCATCTTTGAACCAGAAGTTGGACTGTGTTACTTCTGGGACTGGAGACATAATCACCTCGGATATGAAGACACCTGTACGGGGTTATGCGGATCGTTTGTTAGTCGCACTGGTGACCTGGTTGACGTAGTCGTTGACCATTTATCACCTCGTCCACCGTTCGTCATTCTATATCCCAACCGTATCCCACCTCACAGCTCCAGCCTCACTCCTGACGGCCAACACCAGCCTGTCTATCTCCACTGCGCTGCTGAGGGCAAGAGAAAAGTTGCCGTCTCTTATAATGATCCTGTATCTATGCCGGATTACAACATCGACAGCAACACATCAGTTGTTGAATTGAGGCTTCGCAATCAGTCGTCTTTCTTGGTTTATGAGCCAATGAAGAATGCAGTTCTGATTAGCGTCAGAAACGATTCCTCCCAACGCACCCTTCATAATAAATTCCTGCTTTCCACCGAGGGTATGCGATTTTGGAAGGGAAGGAGTGTTTGCTTTGAAGAACGCTCAGGAGAATCATCAGGACAGGCATTTGGTCTTCGGCTTGACCTCTCTCAAAGCGAAACGCCTCTCAAGCTCTTCCTATGCCCTGATTGTAGTGATATTGATACCCAGGCAGCAGAGACAGTACCTCGCCAGTTCTGTCCTATATCAGGGGTATGGATGCTTCCACGTGCGCAATCAACGATCTGTACGAGTAGTGGGTGGGATGTGTCATTATTCCATATCACTTAGTAGCGTAATCATTCTTGGATTCTAATCTACGCGCTCTATCTTGAACGAGCAGTTTATCTTGGGAGAATAACATGCACCTTATCCATTGACAACAAAAGCCGGAAGAGAGTTGGATACTCCCAGAATTTTTTTCGTTGTTACTGCTGACGCGCAATTGATTGATCGCCGTATTGATTCCACGGGGTGTGGCAAACCCTTTGGCAACATAATTGAATCAGAACCCCTATATAAGCTACTGCAAATGGCGAGAGATCATAACGAGCTGCCAAGTGGATGTAGTGGGACATCTTTATTTTCAACGCCGGGACCCCCTGGTAGACCTTCAGGAGCCTGTTTGCTTGGATCTCGAGGGGTTTCCTTCTCGTCGGCAGGGAGAGGTTCTGGGGAGATCCCTGCCTCTAGCTCTCCGTCAACGGTTGCTTGTTGGTTGAAGCCCCAATTTTCATCAGTGTTGAGGGATAAGGGGAGGGCTTCGGCAGGCAGCGTACAGAGCAAACCGAGTCCGCTCAGCCCGATTCCAACATACCAAATTTGTCGAATGGCGTCAGAAAAAGCCTTCCGAACTTCGCTGCGTAGTGGTTCGGACAACGTTGGGATCAGAGGAATGAGAGCGTAGGAGATCTCGGCGCCAGCAGGGAAGGTAGACTGAAGCTCTGGAGGCAGAGAATGGGTGAGCGAATTCTGAAGAATCGTCACGCCAATGGTAATACCGAACGTTCTATGAAGATATCATATCAGCAACCAACTCTTGCATCCCATATGGGGGTCCCAATACGAGCGGAAAATACACACTGTCCAACCAATCGACACCAGCTCAGTAGCGCCAGAGCGCTGGCATTGTCAGCCACAGAAATCGGCGAGAGAAAAGCGAATTGCGGGACAACATAAATGATTCCGAGCCCTATAGCCAAGATAACCTGCAACCCTTCCACCTGAGCGGTTGTGGAGTTCTCCGTCAGGATAGCCATCAAACCAAAACCTATCATGCACATGGGCCAGCCAAGATATGTCTGAGGGAGATATTTCCCCGTAACCTCGACCGAACCTCCAACGACCACTGCTGCAGGAGCTAGAAATTTTCGCAAGAGGGAGGGTTCAGGAACAGATGGAGAGTCGTTCTGAGGAGTTAACATGCTTACCAATCAGGCATGCCAAAGGAAACACAAGTACACCTGATCGAATAGCAGAGCGAAGTTGCGCGCCTTGAAGATACGTCGACAGATAATAAATGATAATCGTAGACGTTATACCATGGACGAAGGTCTGAAGAAAACTAAACCCGGGTAAGTTAAAAAGGGCATAACTCGTGCGATAATGAGGATAGACCTACCCGCTTAGGCTGGTTCGGTTTCCCATTAACCTCAGAGGTACTGTCAACTCGATGAGGATACCCACATCAGTCGTTGATGCCGCCTCTCTTTGCTGATTCCTTCTCTCAAGATATCCTTCGTACACCAAAAACACCCCGATCCCGAAGAATCCGACGATGAGGGGCACGAGTACTTTGGCGGACGTCCAAGGATGAGAAACTCCCCCCCAGGTCAGAGCAAGAATAACAGAGGCGGTGGATGATACAATCAATCCGTTGCCACTAGGGGAGACAATCGTAAGATCCTTGCTAAGATGTAGCTTGTATTGCCATCAATGATTGAGCACTCACATCCAGTCGATACGCTGAAGTTTTGCATACCAGTGTCCCTTGGGTATCCGCATCTTCAGGAAAAGATATACCAGTATGGCGGCTAGGCCCGACAAGGGTAGATTGAGGTCTAGATTACATGGAGTTGTCAGACGCGCTCTATCCGCTCATTGAACAGCAAATCGCCCAGGAAGACTACTCACAGAACAACCATCTCCATTTGCCTCTAGTTGACAACGCTCCACCGATCGGAGGCCCGACTACGGAAGCCAGTGCCCAGACCTTCAGATACGAACATACTTGATGAGTGTGGAAGATCTCATTGCAGCAAAATGATGCAAATAAATAAACTTACTGCGCTCAATAGGCCTTCATATTTGCCTCTCTCACGAAGAGGAACGAGGTCGGCAACAATGATCTCTGATACCGCAAGGATACCACCACCCCCAGCACCTTGTATCGCTAAGGATGGATCATATTAGTATAGGATACCTGATCATTGCACTCGATGAGACGCAAGAATAGCAGATGAACTCACACCGGGCAATCACTAACATGTTCATTGATTTTGCAGCCCCGGCAATCGCAGCACCGGTAGCGAATAGGGCGATAGCGCCAAGCATGATAGGTTGTCGACCAAAGATGTTGCTCAGCCCTCCCGCAGGAGGCATGCAAGCCGCACTCGCAAGCGCATAGGCACTCCCAACCCAGACAAAATCAGAACCGTTGAGGGCGTGCACGATCGTTGGAAGAGCCGTCCCTACTGATGTGAGCTCAAGAGCAGAGAGGAAGACGGCCATCGCGGTGCCGACTAGTGGAAAAGTGTCGTTGAGGGATCGAAAATAAAGTCAACTGAGTCATGATAGCAAGGCGACAGCCTAACAAGCCAAGCCGATCACTGGAGAGGCACATACCGAACACAAGCCAGAACTGTAAGGTCTTCTTGGCACCAGTGCCATCATAGGCAGCATACTCAACGGCATTGACGGCGTCTCCAGGCATTCTTAGAGGTATCCCTAGACTCTAAGGTGATAATAATTGCACCTGTGGAGCAGGCCAGGAGAGCGCGAGGGCAGGGAGCCTGGCTATTTTAGCGCCAGGTAGAGCATACGGCATTTCTAGAATGTAGAATAGAATCGGGACCGAGAAGCAGCTGTGGGTTCCTAATTGGTCCGCACGCAGTGCCTGCGCCGCGGTAGGTTATTCATCTCTAAGAAGCCACAGCACAATATCGGAGATACTACATATATAATGGTGATATCGACGGTGGGGTTTGGATTGGCCCTTTTGAGGGCAGGCTTATACCGTGTGCATTTCAGGAAGCCAGAAGAGATCGTTTATACCCAGACCGCTGGCGGAAAGCACTGAGGGTTTCGGGCGGTATTGGGGTGCAATACTGGCAATTTGTAGCAGATGTGTAATGAATAGAGTTGGAAGGGACTGATTGTATCGAGAGTCCAAAAACAATCAGAGCAATCCGGGACACTAGAAAAGGAGCCCATGACGAGGTAAGAATTTGGCCGCACAACTCAGAGATGCAATGGAGGGGAAAGCGTCGTGGGAATCAACACCGTGACCACGCTACAGCGTGACCTTCCGTGGTGCCGGCTCCTCGTTCCCCGTCTGGACGGCTTGCTGCGCTCGTGGACGCGTCACGTACTCTCCATTAACCTCCTGCCTCAATTGATATAACAAGTTCCAACCTAATCAAAGCATGTCATTGAGCCTACTCACTCTTCCTAGCGACATCACCCTCTGCATCATCGCAGCACTAGATGATGTCCCTTCGATTGTCCTGCTTGCTTCGGTGTGTTTCTCCCGACAAAACAATACCAACTCCATAAATACCCCCATAAGCTCAACTCCGTGGCTTCCAGACATGTACATCTCTCCATGACTTGATCATGACCAGCCGATCGTTGTGGTTGGTCCTTTTTCGCAAGGAGCTCG
>WIDE01000033.1:176826-190323 GCA_015039315.1 Clavulina sp. PMI_390
AAGAAAAGGATCGTCCAGGGCATGTCCAAGCTAATGAAGACTGATAATGACACCCCCGAGGCACGGAGAACTAGCAATCGCTCTCACTCCTCTTGAACACGAATTCTGGGTAATTATAGCTAAAATCCATGAAATCGACATACCGCTTCAATGTTTTCTGTGTCTTCAGATCCCCGGTGGGTGAAGATGCAAGGCACACCCTCCCAATCGGGAAATTTATCGGCGAGCTCCGCAGAACCTAACAACCTACAACAAACCACCACTGGTGGCCGACTCACTGCCCTCGACCTCGAATAGTGACTGCTTCAACTACTTCTCTTGAGATCTCGAAGCACACCACCTTTTGTGCTATCTCTCGGACCTCCTGCTTCTGCTTCGAACATTTACCTTCTGTGTCTATAAACAACACTCTCGGCAACCTCTCACTTCTACTCTGCCAAGATGGGTGGTGGCGATCTTAACATGAAGAAGTCCTGGCACCCCCTCCTGATCAAGAATCAGGAGCGGGTGTGGCTAGAGGAACGCAAAGCCGTATGTCCCTTGGCTCCCCTAGGTCTCCAATTCCCCACTAACCTCATCCTCCATGACCTCCCCCTTGCTACTCGTAGATTGCTGAGAAGAAGAAGCTCGACCAGCTCCGCAAGGAGAAAGAGGAAGAGCGCCAAATGCAAGAACTTCAGCGACTGCAAGAGGAGCAAACAGGGAAAAAACGATCCGAGAAGATGGAGTGGATGTATGCCACTCCAGCTTCTGGCGGAGCGACTAACCCCAATGAGCTCGAGGATTACCTTCTCGGGAAGAAAAGGGTGGACAAAGTCCTCACGGGTGATGATAATGCCAAGGTTCGTCGGTAGCTCCTGGCTATTAGCTACTGGTTCACTAACCCATCCTCTCTTTTCCACTCTCCCAGTTGGGCGCCTCGCACAAGAACTTCATTGCTATCCAAAATGCCAACAACGTGCGCGACACTGCCGCCAAGATTCGTGAAGACCCAATGTTCTTCATGAAGCAACAAGAGCTGGCGGCGAATCAAGCCCTCCTCTCTAACCCACTTGCCATCAAGAAACTCAAGGAAAAGGCCGGCTTAGTTGCCCCCAGTGACAAAAAGAAATCCAAAAAGCATGCATCGAGGCGTGGACGCGAGAGATCGAGTTCTCCTCAACGAAGAGACAGGGATGGAAGGGACCGCGACTATGATCGTGATCGCGACTCCTATCGTCGCCATTCTCCTCGTTCTCGCTCTCCACCTCCACGTCGTCGCAGTCGCAGTCGCTCACCAACGTACAACGACCGTGACCGTAGGAGATCTCGCTCACCCCCGCCTCGTCGAGATGATCGTTACTCATCCCGAAGAGGCGATGATTCTCGACGACGGCGGAGCGCAACGCCCCCTCCCGCTTCTTCTCGCGACCATGATCGTGCACCTCGCTCCGGGATTGATGAGGATCGCCGACGAGGTCGCGATGCTGACGATGACAATCGACCCCGTCGAGATTCTGATGATGATCGACGAGGCTATGACCGTAGCCGGCGGCCCTCTCCTCCACCACCCCGTCGCGAGCCTCGTTCCGAATCCTCGTCACATTCAAACTCATACTCATCCCGCTCTGCTCCTCCCCCTCCGAAACCTCAAACTTCAGGGAACGACGCGGAGGCCCGTGCTGCACGATTGGCTGCAATGTCGTCGAACGCCACGGAGCTTGAAGCATCTCGCTCTACGCGTCTAGCCGCACTTGCTGCGGCAGAGAAAGCCGAGCTTGAAGTGGAAGAGACGCAGCGGAAAGCGGCATTCAGCAAAGGTGGGAGTGGCCAAGGTGCTTTCATGCGAGAACAGAACAAGATGGTGTATGGTGGCAATATTGGGCTGGAAGAGCGTTTGAGGAGAGGTCGTGGCGGACTTGTAAGGGAAGTGGAGTGATTTCCATGTTATTCTCATGACCACATCATTCGGTCGCGGAGTTTGTGGATTGAACGGACTCAGGCTTGAACTCTGTGTCTCAATGTCCCGATATTCCATGTGTGGCTTTGTACTACCTATCTCCTCCCGATAATCCTCATCCATACCAACACAATGCTTTATGTGCAAACTCTCCTGGTGGCCGTGAACAGCTTATAGTAGAGCCACTCAGGGTGGAATAATCATCGTGTGATAGCTTGTCACTTCACTCCAGGGGACGAACGTGATTGATTGGTGACGAAGCTACATCGGTTTTTGTAAAAATGGGCGACGAAAGGCAAAAGGAATGGCATTGGTGCTCAAATGGTGATCGAGGATGAGCCAGAAGAGTAGTATCCTGTTATGATAATGACCATCAGCGACTTACTCCATCGAGCAAGAGCTAGCCAATGAGACAAACCTTCGGTAGCCACTGAGAATTCCAGACGAAATCGTAGAGAAACAATGAGGCAAGGATTAGTGCCTGGTAGTGTGGTGAAGAAGTAGAGGCAAAAGTCTTACTGATTTGGCTATTGAATCAATGCAGGGTTGAAGAATGACGCATGTCAGTGATCTTGTTCGGCCATCCAGCAGCAATGAACTTACTAGTTCATCGTTCCAAGGTCCAAGCCAACACTGGCCCAAGCGTTGACATGGTTGGCGAAGGTGATCGTGCCAGAAGTGCGCTTGCTCTGGCGGATAGAGAGATACTGCGGGAATGTGGCCGTACCACTGATAGAAGGAGCATTGGTGCGAGTATCGGTGTACATGTAGTAGGTGGCACCATCCGAGGTATATGAGCCCTTGTAAGTGGCACTGTCGAGAAGAACGAAGCGCGGAATATTCGGATCAGACCAAAAAACGTATTTTGGTGACGACCACTCACGCAGAGCCAGGGTTGTAGTCACCAAAGTCCTCCATGACATAGTACTCTACCAATGGGCTCGTCGACCATCCATAAAGGGAGAGGTACGCATTTCCAGTCGTGCTAAGGTTGTAATCCCAGGATCACTCACAGTGAGTTGGGCGTTATTCATTGGAAGGAATTTTTGGAGCCTCAGCTTACCTCCAGCTGCCGCTGAATGTCACAGATCGGCTAGTAGAGCCTGGGTTCCAACCGACACCTCCCACGAAGTTGCCCACATTACCAGTCCAGCTAAGACTGAATGTTTCCAGAGAGGGATCGCTCAACTTAGGTACATCGATCTTGCGCAAGAAAGGAATCTGGCCTACGAGTATGAGCCGGCCCCGGTATTGGTATAGGTGGCTTCGGCAGTGCCATCAGTCCAGTAGCTGTAGTAGTAGCCATCGTAGGTGCCGGTCTCGCTCCCAGTATAGCGGGCAGCTAGCGCAGAGTAGTTCCCAGGAAGAGCAGAGACACCAGTAATGGCTGAAGCAGCAAGGACGATAGCAGAGGAGAGACCCAACATTCTGAAGCTGAAGTACGAGTTTCGAGTTGCTGAGAGGTGAAAGCCTGGGGAGCTTATGGCCCGGTCAAGACCCTGCTCCTCTTATACACCACAGCCAGCAGATTTTTGATCGAACGCCCCGAAAGTCAACCGGGGCTATTCCGACTTGGGGGCTTCGTCCGCCATAGCGACGGAAGGACTTCTTGAAGTGTCAAAGAGTCCGCGTCCAATGACGCGCGCGGGGAATGGGTTGGTCTATCTATAGAATCTCGTGATCTGCCAAGCTCAGAAACGGTTATTGAGCTCCTTCGAGATGCTCATTGTCGCGGTCCGGTTCGGCAAGACTGCCAAATGAAGTAGTTTGCTCACCTGAGAGGGGGCGATATCCTTAGATCAAGCGGAAGGCGGAGCCTGTTACCGCAAAGTCGCACAGTTCGAGCCAGGTCTATGGTTGCCGCCAACCCGATATTGGTCCGGATCTGGTCTCCAAAGCCAAAAGAGGGCCTCTGTTAAGGGTGTGGAGAGTCGAGAAAAAGCTCCACTGGGTCATTCGTGATACCTACACGCTCCCTTACGGAGCTCGTCCTCGATAATGTCAATCAGAACATCCATGTCAAACGGGTCGACACTCCAGTACTTTTTTCTCGATCTATTCAACAGCCAAGCAGCTTTAAATCGCCGAAGGAAGCAGGTGGAAGTAATTAGTGCCCAATAATATGCCCATTCCTCACCTACCTCCGCTCTCGTCTAGTACAACTCTCAATGAGATGAGGCCTCGTGTTTGGCTGTGTTTTGGACGGCTCCCGGGATTTGCCCCTCGCATGTCGATCCTCACTCTCGATTTAAGCTTCCCCGCTGTGCCATTCACTCAGTGAGTCCCGCCATTTCTTCTTCTTTTTCTGACCGGTTGCTCTCCACTTTCATATTTACATCGACGACCTTGTCCACGATGTCTAATTCTCTCGTATCTGAAACAACTTCACTTCATAGCTAATCCAGTCAATTGCGAACTTGAGGTGCCCGGAACCCGGCCCGGAACTATAGTGATTATGGCCCTCCGCTTTACATCGTAGTCTCTCCGTCCTAAGGGAGCACTAGCTTGATGGATTAACCACGGTTAGTCAACTCTGCTGCCTGAGATAGGGTCGATCTAGGATGTCGGCGGGGGGCTCGGGGGACTCTATGACATCACGAGGCATATCTAGGCGCCTCATTTACGTGTTGACTGAGTGTCCCATGAACATGGGAAAAGCAGCGCTGAGGTCGAAGCTCCTGCCGCTGAGAGCGAGACTCACTGCTACCTAGATCTGTTCTGATTTTCATCCGCCGGCAACGCCCTAAACTCTTTTCTTAGCAGGTTCAACGATGGACAACAGGATTGATTGACGACGAGAATACATTGGGTTTTGTAGAGATCGACAAGGAAAGGAAAGCATTGGGTTTGGTTTGTCAATCAGTAATCGAGGGAGGACCAATTGTCCATTAGTGAACAGTGAGCGAGGCAGAACCAGATGAGTAGTATCCTGTATTAATCATCAATAACAGGTCACTTGCAATGGATTGAGTCAGCTATACGGACCTTCGGTGGCGACTGTGAGAGGAGATCAAGTGAGAAAGGGAGAATAATTAGATAAAAGGTTTTGAGGAGATTTCGACAGCAAGAAGCCTTACTGATTTGGCTATTGGGCGATGATTAGAATCACAAG
Source organism: Clavulina sp. PMI_390 (assembly GCA_015039315.1). Classification (NCBI taxonomy): domain Eukaryota; kingdom Fungi; phylum Basidiomycota; class Agaricomycetes; order Cantharellales; family Hydnaceae; genus Clavulina; species Clavulina sp. PMI_390. The sequence continues at coordinate 181,878 of WIDE01000033.1, forward strand.
GAGAGAGGTCAGTGCTTGTGGTCTGAATACCTGAGCCAGAATAGAAGAGAACTTACTAGTTCATCGTACCAAGGTGAAGACCAGCACCGGCCCAAGCATTGACGTGGTTAGCAAAAGTAATCGTGCCGGAGGTGCGCTTGCTGCTGCGGACAGAGATGAATTGCTGGAATGTGGCCGTGCCAATGATGGATGGTGCGTTGGTACGGGTGTCGGTGTACATAGTGTAGGTGGAACCATCAGACGAATAAGTGCCTTTGTTGGTAGCACTATTGGAGCGAGAAAATTCCCGGAACTCGGTAAGGGCCAGTAGCGTGTTCGAGGAGATCACGACTCACGCAGAGCCTGGGTTATAGGTGCCAAAGTCCTCCATGACATAGTACTCCACCAGCGGGTTCGTTGACCACCCGTAAAGGGAGAGGTATGCATTACCACTCGTGCTAAAGTATTCGTGGCCCATCCCCCATAATGAGTCGACACTTGGATGCTATGAACCAAATTGTGGTATAGTCAACTCACCTCCAGCTGCCACCGAAAGTGACCGAGCGACTGGTGGAGCCTGGATTCCAGCCAACACCGCCCACAAAGTTGCCGACATTGCCACCCCAGCTGAGACTAGATATTCGAAGGAAATATTCAATTGAGGTATGTCGTAGCAGGACAGTGATAACTTACGAGTATGCGCCAGCTCCAGTGTTAGTATAGGTGGCTTGGGCAGTGCCATCGGTCCAATAACTGAAGTAATAGCCATCAAAGGTGCCGGTCTGGCTTCCCGTATAGCGAGGAACGAGCGCAGAGTAGTTGCCAGGAAGAGCAGCAACGCTGGCGATTGCTGAGGCAGCGAAAACAATTGCAGATGAGAGCCCGAGCATTTTTGAGAGTGGTTTGATAGTACTGCGGTGTTGAGAGGTTAGAGCCTGGAGAGTTTGGTCCAGTCCTTGCTCCTCTTATACCTATGCGACCTGGCAAATTTCTCTTGAACCAGTTAGCCGGGGCTAATCCGGGGTATGTAGAGGACAAATGCGGTAATCGCGAGATGCTGGACGCGTACTACTAATGACGCGCTCGGGGGAATGGCTTGCGTGTGAGGAGTCCTCGTGATTGCCAAGCTCAAAACTGGATTGATTTCAAGTTCCTCGGGAAGACTAAGAAGTTCTTGGCCATCCGAGGAGAAGCAGGCTATGGGAGTCAAGAAGATACTGATCAATGAAAGAAGTGATTGTAATTACTCCTTGGGGTAATCACGGGGATGCAATGACGAAGTGAGTGCAACATGCTAGTTGTGAAGGCACAGGAGGTCTTCTGCCTTATGGAGTACGCTGCTCGGTCGCAATAATGGGGCTGAGGATGCTCCGATCCCGCTACGTTTCCCCGTTACTGAGGACCTGGAGCTGTCGCAAGAAGGAGCAAGAAGCAGGTCACAAAGTTGGGGTACGACCGTCACACACTTGGTTCTGTAACCTTGTCTATAGCACCCCCAATCGTCACAGGGAGGTCAGCGGTTCTGTGGTGCATCTGAGAATCTATTCCTTTTGCGGTAATCCCCCGGCCACATCGACTCGAACTGGCCTCTTTTCTCTTCAACAGCTGTGTATCACTGTCGTAGCCCTCGCTCAAACCGCCCAACACTCTCGCCCCAAAAACCGTACTTTGATGACAATCATCCGCTACGTCGCGCTTGTGCTCGAAGAGTCGTAGCCGGCGGACCGGCGCATCACGGAATGTCTTAGTCGCCAGGTGCCTGAAATGTTCGAGACAACTTAGAACACAGAGCTACCTATTCTTTGTGTCTCTCTGTCGCAGAGAAAATGTGGGGTTAGAACCGGGACTCTCGATACCATCGCTCGCTATAAATCTATCACCTAATATCAATGCGCACGGTCGCCTACAGACCTAACCTCCACCTTCCTCGTCTCCTTTTCGTTCATTTTTGTGCTTGACCACATCCTCAGCCATGCGCTCCACCATCCTCATGTTAATTATTGCGCTCGCGTCTATGAATGGAAACTCGATCTGCCAAGCCGCCTTTCTCCGAGCTGGTGCCAGCGGATCAGCCGCCGCAAATCCCCCAGCAACACAGCAATTTGCCAAGAGAACGGACATAGTTCTTGCTGATGGGACTAGCATGCAATACAGTTCGGCCTCGCTTCCTAACGGGCTCAAGTGGCAGGCAAGCGGGTATGTCTCTTGTTCTGGGCATATCGCGTTCGATGTTCTCATCGTCTTCCAGCTTCCTTCAGCATGGCGGATGTTCGTCGGGCAAGCAATTCATCACGGACTGTTACGAAATGCGTCTCGTCGCCGACCCAGCTCAGCAACTGGACCCCGGTAGTGCTTCTCCACGCCAGAGGATTGAGTTCCTCACCGCTCACCAGGCTGGTTCGTACCTCGGAATAATGGTTGATGATACATGCTAATTGCCCAGCTTCCTCAGATGGATCAAAGTGGCATTACGTTTGGAGAAGTTACGTTCCCAACTATGTCAGTGAGTAGCCCTCTCTTAGGAGTTAACTCCTACATCACCCCTTGGGCTAATGCTGCGCCGTTCAGCCGGTAGTAGTGAGTGAGACATGACTGAACATCGCCTGTCAACACACTCATTACCTTCGGCTTCCTTCAGCCACCTTCTTCCATCTTATGCAAATGTGAGTCTCACCCTCCGGTCCATTCGAACCGCAATACTAACAGCCTCCCTTAGCTTCAGTACCGCAACTGGAGGATCGATCTTTTTCCTCGACATCATCAAGAACATGGTTTACATCAAAGACGTTGTGGCGGGGGTCTATGCTGCTTCGGCTCCACTCTCCTCTTTCGAAAATCGCCCATTGCAACATACGATGAATGTAAAGTGATTTATCAAGTTGCACCCTTGACCTACTTTCTCACCTTCGTTCTGCTAGATAACTTATGGCCCTTCAGGAAACATCTGGTATTCGGTTACTGACTCTCAAACGAATGCTCCCATTATTAGCTTCTCTAAGACCGGAGGGATAGGCTCTGGCGGCACCTAGTATGTTCATCCGACTGGTCACCATGTGATGGAATTGGACAACTTCTGTTTTATAGTCTCAAGTTCGGAGCATATAGGGCTACTTACCAAGGCGAATCTTCGGTCAAGTGAGTGAGACTCAATCAAGCTATCACACGTCACTACACTCATATTGATAAATTGACTGTCCTAGGGCTTGGTACGGAGACTTCGTGCAGACACAACTCTGACCCCACATGGCTCAATTTTTTTCTTTTCTTTCGTTGATTTCTTTTGTTCGTTTCCCCTCACTACGCTTCTTTCGTTGGTCTGCTGTCCTTCTTCGCTGCTTGCATTGATGTTCGCCTCTCATTATTCTACTCTACACCATGATCTGCTTTAGGCATATTACTTTGCTCCCTCATCATAACCCCCTCGTACCAAAGGAAACCTATTTGATTCATCTATTGTGTTGAGGGTTATGCCTCATCCGAACTGTCATTCCCTGAGGCCTCGTCAGATCCGTCATCATCGAATCCCGAGCCCGACTCAGCGTCATCCATTGCGAGCAGGCCAAAACCGCTAATGGTTCCACCAAGGTTCAGCCTCTTCTTCACCATATTTTCCCCGTGGTCTTCAGATTCCTCGTCAGACGATGCAGCCTCCTCGCCTGGCCCACTCGAGTGGCCATCCTCCGAGTCAGAGCCATCGCCATCTGAGTGACCACCGTCGCTAGAGGCGTCATCTTCATCTTCCAAGAGATATCCTTTCGAAGATTGACCGAGATTATGAGGATCGCCATTATCGATTATCCAGATTCCTTGCGTTTGAGCACGTTGTGGGGTGCTACCAGGCGGCCAGAACGCCCAGCGTACTCGATTCTCTGCGACAGCCCTGAGAACTGTGGATTTTAGGAATGAACATCATCTCATTCTCGCGCGAACGGTTAAGGGACAGGCTTACTAGCGTTACCAGCTCGGTTTACGTCGGGCCTCCCCGCTTTCGCAGTGACCCATCCTTTCCTGAGCGCATAGGCTGTCATGACGTCCATAGCAGTCCACTCCACATCTGCGGCCTCCACTTGTGGTCTCGTAGTAGCACCTTTGCTGCCATCTTTCTGCACAACCCTCCAAGTTCGTTTATCTTCCACGATAGGATCGGGATGTGTAATGGATGGGTGAGTGAGCTCAAAGATTTCTTCTAGTGGCATCAGCGAAGCGAGAGTTCGGATGCAAGAGGGCATAGATGGGATCTGGGAGATGGGGAGGATGGAACAGAGAGCTTGGAGCTCCATGGGGACGTAGTTTGGAAGGACGAGGCCCGGACAATCGACGAGACGAATCTCGGGTGTCCAGAAGAGGGTTTGGAAATGCTTTGTCTTTTGTTGGGGTATCAAGCTCTAGGTGTTGACGGAGAAGCAGAGTTGGTAAATCAAGAAACGAACCTTTCCTGGGGTGCGAGAAGCCTTCACTCTCGTTTCTCCGAAGAGAGCATTCAGTAGAGAGGATTTACCGACATTTGGTTGCCCTGAAGAAATCATTCACGAAGAGCTTGACGAAACATACGATTTTTACGGACCTATCAGGCCGATGGTGAGAGGAGCCGTGACCTCCGCCACAGGCTCCGCACCTGAGCCTGAGCTCTCGCTGCCTTCGTCATCTGCTACCCCAAAATGTTCATCGTTGATTGGGACAGTTTCCGGTAATGATGCAGGTGTTTGAGCCGGGTTGTCTCTGGCCCGTAGCACTGCGTCCCAATCAACAGCTTTTCTTACACGCGGCTGCCATCTGGAGAGCTTCTCTGGATGGCCCTTGAGGCGCTCGGGAGGCTCAAGGAGGGCCTCATGGGCCACGCGCAATGCTGATACGAGTGAAGAGAGCAGATCCCCTTCAATGAATGGTTCATGTCGACGTCGTGAGCCTGTGAGGCCGACTACGTTAGAGAGCCTGGTAACATTCTACGATTAGCTACCAATATGCGCACCTTGGCCTTTCCTTTCCTCCTCTCCTGCCTTCTGGCGATAACTTTCCGTCCTAATGACCTGAGAGCCCGGGAATCGAGTCTCCAGCCATGCCTTCCAGGCCAAAGAGCATTCGTTGCCGACGACACCGCTCTTTGTCAACACAAAAATAATTTGTCTGGCGGGCTTCAGAGAGCAGATATGGTTGTAGAGAGAAGATGGGATATGGAGCGGAGGACAACGCGAATCGAGAAGGACAAGAAGAATAGGTGACACCTCTGTGACTCTCCATCTATATTTGGAGGAGTGATCCAATGATTTTTGTCAGACACTGAAAAAGTGCGAGGGTTGGCCGCTTACAGCTGTCGCCAGACCTCTAAGTTCAACTCAAAGTATGAAGGGGACTTGATTTCTCCTGTAGCAATACGGTCCTCTGTGGACTCCAAGTCGATACCTCTCCATTCCGCGATCTTGGTCTTGGCTCCTTTTAGCCAAACCTCGAATTGGCGTTCTTCGTTGACCTCAACTTCTTTCTTAGACATATCGAACCTCCACTTAGGCCGTCTGGGGCAACCCAGGTCGGAGGCGGGGTTCATGAGCTCTGGGGGTGGGTATACTACTTCCTGAGGCAGCGGTCGAGGGAGTGCTCTCGAAGCAGCGATACGTTTCGATAGATCGAGGAAGGAGGGGGAAGGCTTCATGAACGCAGATTGGAGTTTTCGCGCGGCCTGGACTTTGTCGACCTCGTTGGAGTCTCTCGGCAGATTATTCCTGACATTCGCATGACCAGGGCGCTTTTTGTTAGGGCGCCGTGCTGTAGAAGGGTCAGGAGGAGGCAAGTCTCCTCGTTTGATTGCTCGCTTTTCCTGAAGCTGCGCTTTTCTCTGCTTTGCTGAGACAGGCTTCCTGCGAGGCATTAGGATTTCTGGCTAGTTTTCAGTGGTCAGAGGGTAGATCGGAGGATGGAGGGTAGGTTGGATCGGTGGAAGAGAGAGTGACGGGGAGTAATTTAGTTTGGCGTGACGGATGTTCGTCAGTGACACATAGCGTCACACCCAACCTTGCCCACCGCGCTGCCTGGCTCCGAACCCAGCTTTGGATAGCCTTATTTCCACTATAATATCTCGGAAAGGCTCTGAGCTACAACGCGTGGCTCCTGGCCCACCATGCGCCTCTCCTTCCTCTCTCCACTGACTGTGCTGGCGGCGATATCGGTTGCTGCTGCGTATGAGGTCGACATATCTGACAAAAGCTCTTCGAGGGAAGTATGCTCTGGAATGTGGGCAGGTCCAGATACCTACATCAATGGTAATGTTTCTTCTTGGCTGGAGTGTAAAAGCTTTATTAACATCTGTTCCCTCAGTGACATTTGGAGAGAAGAGTGTTGGCCGGCTTGCGATGGTCATTTATGAATTCTCAGATATGAACTACCTTGGTAAAGTTACACAAAACGAGAATGCATTCCCTGTGAGTCTATGAAGTGGTCGAACTTCCACCTGTGAGGCACTCACCCTTAGGTTTCGTAAACAGGTCATCACCTGGGTGTGCACAACGGACGCCATGCGCGCCAACCTATGCGGGCAAAGCGAGCTAGGAAAATTTATTGTCGATCTGCCATCTGGAGTCTCCATCAACGACACCTCAATATGGAGTGGAAGTGTTGGATTCCAAAACTCCTCCTTACCAGCAAGCACGGACGCATCGTCTGGCTTTTGGAATCCGCCTGGAGGCACTCCCTCTCTTCCATCAGAAGCAACAGATAATGGTCCGACGAATTGGCGTCGTCAGCTTGACCCACCAACAGTCTCTTACACCAACGAGCCAATCCATTATCTTGTACCAAAGAAAGGCTACTATTGTGTTGGTACGCGGGTAGAAGCCTCTTCTCTCTTTAGCAGCCTCCCTAATTGCACTTTCCCCGTCTAGGTACCGTCCCGGTAGCATACACGGCTGGCGACATGGCAATCCCTTCCCATGCATCATTTGACGGAAAGGTTCTCTTCCAAAATGCCTTCCGAGGCAAGCTTCCTGCGACGGATTATCCCAAGATCAACGTACGGTGCATTTGTCGCAATATTACGTTCATTTACTAAACATCTCTACGTAATCCTTAGTTCTATTTAATTCTGACCGCTGCCTATCTCGTCCTGGGCGGTTGGTGGGGATACCTTTGCTATAAGCACAAGGAGGACATTCTCCCTATTCAGGTGAACAGGAACTTATCTCCTCCAGAATCTCGCTGACCGTTCTATTTATTCCCCCTTGCATCAGTTCTACATCTCATGTCTTGTGGGATTCCTTATCGTGGAAATGCTTGCAAGCTGGGGTAAGGATCTTCAACTTGACCCTCTTAATTTCGCTGATCGTGCTCCAAATATAGCCTACTATCGTTACTTGAATGCACATGGCTCAGGCACTGCGTCTGTGGCATTCCTCATTGTTGGTGAGTATCTAATTGAGTCGCTGCTTCTTGTTGTATCCTTAACGCCGTGATATCTAGTTGCAATTTTGGACGCTGGAAGGAACTCGCTTTCGTTCTTCCTCTTGCTGATTGTGTCTTTGGGACTATCAGTTGTACGTGAGGAGATTCCGTTTATGAGGCGAGCCCAGATTCTCGCAGGGGCGCATTTCGTATTCGGCGGTGCGTTGCTATACCTGCTCACAAGTTCTCGAGGTAGTTTCCTGATCGACCAGCCTCTAGTAATGTATGCTGTCGCAGTTGTGGAGATTCAACTCGAGGTCGTATCGCTGGCAACATTGTTATTCTTCGTCATGCCCTTATCTCTCACTTTGACAACATTTTTGCTATGGATCATGTACGGCCTCCAAGGTATGTTGTGTATACCTCGGATTGCTGACATTATCTGATTCTTACCGTTCGTTTTTCTAGCCACCATCGCTGAACTCACAGCACGCAAGCAGACATACAAGCTGTCCATGTTCCGTAAACTTCACATCATTCTCATTGTCGCCGTTCTGATCATCATCGGATTCTTCGTCGTTACCACCATGAACTTCTCCAGCCGTTATGAAGAAGGTAACGCACCACCTCTCGCCTAGACTTGCGCCATGCTAACACCCTGCTTTCTCAGACTTTGCCGCCAAGACCTGGCCCTACAGATGGTGGCTTATGGATGGTTATCTCGCGATTCTCTTCTTCGTTGTGTTTGCGGCTATCGCATTCCTCTGGCGTCCTACAGGGAACAACCGCCGTCTTGCCATGTCTACTGAGCTCGCCCAAGATGAAGATGATGCTGAAGGACGCGATGCCGAGGCTTACGATCTGGAGGCTATGGTACACCAAGGCATGCCACTCCACCCCGATGATGACGAGGGCGGAATCCGGTTGGGAGGTCGCGAGCAGGGGCTGCACGGGGATGATGTCGTTTTTGAGATTGGTGACGATGATGAGCCTACTACGGCGGGGACCCCTGCCGCAAACCGGGGGAAAGCTAATGGGTCAGGAGAGGATGACGGATATGAGATTCCTGAAGACGAAGATGATCATGAGAGCCATGGCC
>WIDE01000033.1:192221-312100 GCA_015039315.1 Clavulina sp. PMI_390
GCAGTAATGTTCATGGCTTGCAGCTCCTAATTTACGATAGTGATGAGCAAAGTGTATTGTGAAGAAATAAGAGTCCACGTACTTGGAACAGAAGTTTGGCTGCGTAGGGGATGTGGATCTGAGAAACAGCGGTCTTGTTCTTGCATGACCGGCACTATGATAAGCGAAAGAGTAGAGGTCAGCAGTGAAATTAGAGATTGGTTGGGGAAGAGTCCTCACCTCAAAGGTTTGCTTCTTCAAGTTAGCAATAGCGGTTAAGCCACAGATGTCGCACACATGTAGACGGTATGCGTCACTAGCATCAAACAAACGCTCCTTCAAGAAGCCCGCGATACCGTGAGAAATCATACAATCACGCTGCGGACGATAAGGAAGAATTAGCAGGAGTGAGAAAGAGACTAATTAAGCCGAGCATGCGTACCTCCATTTCTCCGAATCGGAGACCACCGTCACGACTCCTACCTTCCACAGGCTGCCTGGTCAGGATTTGAACCGGTCCTCTGGCACGAGCATGGATCTTGTCGTCAACCATGTGTTTCAGCCGCTGGTAGTAGGTTGGACCGAGGTAAACCTGCGCCTGAAGCTTCTTGCCAGTGTGTCCATGGTACATGACCTCGAGCCCACGACGCTGATAGCCATATTGCTTCAGCAAGTTTGACACAGACTCCACAGTGAGCTCTGTGAACGGCGTCGCGTCACCTTCGGAGCCTTTGAGGGTCGCGAGTTTCGACAACAAGCATTCAATCAAGTGACCAATGGTCATTCGCGAAGGGATGGCATGCGGGTTGATGATGAGATCGGGAGTAATGCCTTCAGCCGTGAACGGCATGTCCTCATGGCGATACGTAATACCGACAGTACCCTTCTGCCCGTGACGCGAAGCAAACTTGTCACCAACCTGTGGTACTCGTGTTGAGCGAATTCGGATCTTCACGAACTTGAGACCGTCGCCGTTCGTTGTGACGACGACTTGGTCAACGATTCCGTTTTCTGTACTCTTGAGAGGCGTGGACACATCTCGTTTTGTATGTGTGCGTTGCCGCTGACCAAGCTCTTCCGAATCGGGGGGTAATGGTGCTGTCTTGCCGATGATGATATCCTCTCCAACGACACCAGTTCCCGGAGGAATAAGTCCATCATCATCAAGCTTTTCGTACGAGCCGTGCTTGAGACGAAGGGTGTCATCCCTTGTGGGACGCTCAAACGACTCGAGCGGAGTCATACCGAGCATCTTCTCCGCATCAGAATATGAGCGGTAGTACATACTTCGGAACAGTCCTCGGTCAATGGAGCTCTGATTCATGATAACAGAATCTTCCTGGTTGTACCCGCTATAACAGAGAATCGCAACAGTGGCGTTCTGACCGGCAGGTAGTTCTCGGAATTTGAGGTACTGCATGGAGCGCGTGGTGGCGAGGGGCTTTTGTGGGTAGTAGAGGATGTTTGCCATCGTGTCCATACGGACCTGGAAGTTGGTGAGGTAAATTCCCATAGCTTGCTTGCCCATTGCGGATTGATAAGTGTTTCGGGGGGATTGGTTGTGGTCGGGGAAGGGGATGATGGAGGCACAAATTCCAAGAATCATGGAGGGATGAATCTCGCAGTGTGTCCAAGTATGCGACGAGAGGGTGCTCTGGATGCGAGCAGCGATATCTCGATCGGTTGTACCAGAGGTTGCAGCATATCCGCCAGCAGCGCCTTCTGCTCGAGATTCGTCGAGCTCGTCGGGGGTCATGCAAATCATGACTGTTTCCTCCTCCTCTGCATCCAGTAACTCGATAATGCCCTCTTTGCGGAGATCAGAGAAGGTATATGGATCATCGTTGTGGCCGCCGAGCCCTTTGTCACTAAGTCGGTGGATATGGCTCTTCTTCAGCAACAACTGCTGGTTATCGACAATGAACAGAGGGCGGCATACTCGCCCAGCATCGGTGGATAGCCTGATCTCGCGCTCGCGGATATCCTGCACGATACTCACTTCCGAGCTGATATCGTCTCGTCGACGAAGCTTGCGGAGTGTCATGATGAGACTGCCAGGATCGCGATGGTTACCCATCCAAACACCATTGACAAAGACTTTTGTCAACGTGCCACTGTTCGCCGCATTCTCTTCAAGGGGTTCAAGACCCCACTCGTTGAGGAATTCCAGAATGGGAGCAGAGAAGGAGCCCACTGAAATAACGGACATGAGGGAGAGGTTTTTCACGAGCCCACAAGCCTGCCCTTCCGGAGTCTCGGCTGGGCAGACCATACCCCAATGGGTGTTGTGAAGTTGACGAGGCTTTGCAATCTTGCCGTCTCGCCCGAGAGGGGTGTTGGTTCGACGCAGATGAGAAAGGGTGGAAGCGAAGGTATAGCGATTCAACACTTGTGAGACACCAGCCTTGGCAGTCATAAACTTCTTTTGGTCACCCCAGTTTCCGGTGGCCAGCGAGTACTTGAGGCCGTTGGTGATAGTGTTGGGCTTCACAGCAGCGCCGATAGTAAACTCCTTTCGGGTCTCGACACACTACAGCGTACGGGGAGGAAGGTCAGTATGATCGAAACGGTAGATAAACCCTTAGGAACATACCTTCTGCAAGTGTCGATACACGTCTTTGGTCAACTTTTTGAACACCATACGGAACAAGTTGGCCAATAGTGGACCGGCCAGGTCAAGCCTCTTCTTTCCGAAGTGATCTCGATCGTCAAGCTCTCTCCTCTCAAGGGCAGCGAGCAATAAACGATGAATCATGTAGCCGAAGAAGAAAGCCTTCTTATTCTCAGACCCTTCGGCCATTGAGATATGGGGAAGCATCTCCTTTTGCAGGATTTCTTGGGCATAACGAAGTCGTTTATCCTTGGTAAGACCGGTGGTAGTTCCTCGCTTGCCGATCATATCAAGGGCGACCTAAGATAGCATGAATGTATTAAGATAATGGTTATGTAAATCGCATGGGCGAAACACTATGACGAACCTCTCGCTCTTGGATGACTTGCCCTTCATCGATGCAGGGCTTCAACATTTCTACCATTTGGATATCGGTGGTATCATAACAAATGTGTTCCAGAATATCACGGTCAGAAGTGATGCCGAGCGCACGGAAGACAACCCAGACTGGAATGTCTTCTCGAATGTAGGGCAAGGATGCTCGAATGACATTTCCAGTTTGCTAGCTCGGGAATTCAGATCAGCTGTATTCGAGGTGTAGTCTTGGAAGTTGCACCCTCACCTTGGTTGGATTCTTGTGATGCAGCTTGACCTGCATCGTGCTCACACTCTTCCCACCTTTCTCGACGGCGCTTCTTACTTCGGCCAAGAAGGAAATGGGGGAAGGTTGGGCTTTTGCGAACACGTAGACCTGGTTCATGCCCATCCTCTCCTGCGCGATGAGCACCTTCTCGGAACCGTTGATAATGAAATAACCTCCCTATTGCAATGATGTGAATCTGCTCAGTTCGTTGCAAAATTTATCAATAGGGAGGAGCCTCGAAGCTTACCGAATCGTATGGGCATTCATTTAGATCGAAAATATCGCGTTCAGACAGTCCATTGAGAGTGCAGAATTGCGAACGAACCATGATCGGCATCTGAGAGGTTTAAATGTTATCAGGATGGCTCTACGACTAGAATTATAACAACTCACTCTGCCAACCCAGACGTTCCGGACGTTCTCGGGAGGCGAAGCCGGATTTGGCTTCCATCCTGGTTCACCATTCGGCTGAGGGTTGTCGTGATCTGGTATCATTTCCGATTTCGTGATGTCGAGATAGAGAGGGGCAGCATATCTATAGCAGAGTGTCAAGGATGTGAGTATAAGGATCAGGTCAATATAGGAAAGAGAGGGTAACATACGTGAGGTTCCGTAACCTCGACTCCTGGGGGAAGATGGGCACAACACTCCCATCTGTTTCGGTGATAGTGGCTTTGGAGAGGTAGATCTGGTTGAACTTGATCTCAAAGCGGCGCTGTAGGATGTTGGGAGCGCGTCAGAGGCACAAACAGAAAAGTACAGATATGTCAGCAAGATCGACTCATGCAGCGCATCTCACAAAAGGAGCGCGTCAATGGGCTCAAACTGCCTAGAGGAGTGATACATACAGCTTCGTCATCACCATGACCCGTATATTGCGCGCTTTGATCCAGCACCAGGTCCGCGTTCTCGTCCACCAGCTCCTGCATGGTGTTCTGGATGAACTCGTCGAACGAATCAAGTTGCTGCCGTACAAGACCCTTCTCGTCGAAGAAGGCACTGATTACAGTCCAGCAGTCTTCTTGTGTGATACTCTCGTACTCTTCGTCGTCGTCGTCGTCCATGTCGTCCTCCCCATCCTCACCGCCGTTGCCGTAGTACTGGTCAAACTCGTCAGGGTCGACACCGACGCCATCAGGATAGTCTTCCACTAGATAGTATATATATTATATAGCAATGGTACACCTGCAGTTGGAGGAGAATGGAGCCTCACCAGCTGCCATATCCTGTCCTGACAAAGTTAGACGGAAGTTTCCGGAGCGTGTGACTCGCGCGGTGGTGGCAGTGCTGCGACCCCCTCGCTCTCAACTTATCCTACCTGGGCTTGCACGATGTCCAACGACGAAGTCTTCGATTCTGTATTATGGGATACCCCGACGACATCTGCCGGGGGTGGTTATGATGCCTCCAGGGCCCAGCCTAGTTATACTACACCCTCGTCTGGCCCACTGGGATATCGTCAGGACTCTACGTCAACTACCGACAATGGACAGCCCAAGTGGGAGGGTTATCTTGAAGTGGAAGTCAAAGATCCTGTTAAGGAGCTCGAACACACCAAGGACGCATATGTGTCATATCTTGTTGTTGGACGGGTGCGTTGGTCTGCTGGACAAGCTCAGCAATGCGCCGCAGCTGATCCTAAACTTGCGCACTTGCCTCTATCTGGCCCAATCATTCTGCTGCCTGCCTTTAGACGAACTTGAGTACATTCTCGACGAACAACCCACAGTCCCGAAGACGATTCACGGACTTTGTATTTTTGCGGGACAGCCTTGCGAACGACTTCCCCGCATGTGTCGTTCCCCCACTGCCGGGAAAGCATCGACTTGGTAAGCTATTTCTATAACGCATGGGATATTTTCTGGCTAATGTACCCTACATGTCCCTAGAATACATCACTGGTGACCGCTTCAGTCCTGAATTCGTCGAGCATCGACGAGAAGGGTACGACTTCCTTTGCAAGATTGTAACACAAAGGGAGACTCGTTTCTCATGCAACCATTTCATACCGAATCTTCATAGGCTTCAACTATTCCTTCAGCGAATTGCGCGCCATCCAACCCTGCAACGAGCCACGCTTGTCAACGCTTTCTTTGAATCCACAGAATGGGTACGTGACTTACCAGAATTTCGGCCCTTGATGGCCCCACGCTGACCACATCGCTGGTTCCTTCTATCCTCGCATATAGAGTGTTACGATGCATAAACACACTGCTCACCCACCAGGGCCTGACCCTCCCGCGTCTATCCTCGACTCTATCTCTGACACTTGGATCAACACATTCTCCAAAGTACGCAAGCCTGATGAGAGGTTCCTTGAAGTAAAGGAGGGGATAGACCGCTTCGAGGAAGGTGTAACTAGTGTCGAGAGAGGATGGGGCCGGATACGAGCGCGCACAAGTGGTAAACAGCCTGTTATACTTCTCAATAACTAAGCATCCCTTGCTCACCAAAGTCTTTGCTGTCTTTCATATTGGGGTATTAGACTTGTCGGCCGACTACCGTGACATGGCATTAGCAGTTCAGGGTCTAGGATTCTTGGAATCTGGGATTACTGACCCATTGAACCAATTCTCAAACACTCTCCTCGAATTCTCCACTCTTCTCAAGTCCAATGTGCGCTTCCCCTGCTCACTGAATTGTTATCCCGTTTCTCTTGCTCCAGCTCACTAAGTGATTTCTTTTGCGACACAGACAACGGACACCTCCGATCCTTTCCTCTCCCACCTCCACACCCTTCTCGCCTACTCCCAAACACATCGAGACGTTCTCAAGCTTCGAGATCAGAAGCAAATGGATCTCGAGGATCTCTCGTCACGACTCGGCAAACTCGTCATTGAGCGGGATCGTCTCTCGTCTTTGGCTCGGGGCGGACGGCCCGGTGGTGGAACCAGTGGGGGGTTGGGCCTCACAGGCTATCTACGGGACAGGATGGAGAGCTTGACAGGTAGGGCCGTGGATGATGACCAGACGAGGTACGAGCGGATGCGGAAGTTAGATGGAAAGATCAAGACGGTGGGTCAGGTTCACCAGGCAGCTCTGTGCTATCAGAACTAACTAGCCCCTTTAGATGCAAGACGAGGTGTCGACTGCAGCAGAGACCTCGGACGCGTTCAGCGACGAGACGCTCAAGGAATACCTCATTTTCCAGCATGAGAAGCAGGCTGAGATGAAGGACGCTCTGGGGGCAGTCGTAGATGGTCAGATCGAGATGTATCGCAAGGTGCGTCTTATTTTTACCAAGTTTACAGCTTCTACAATATTCTCACCACCCCAACTATGACCTTGTTATTGGCCGTTCCTGATGCGGTTCGCGCTGTGCAACTCACGTAGGCGATGGAAGAGTGGGACAAGTTAATACCTGTGATTGAACGCATCCGTGTGGACGTCTGAATGGCGTGTAGTGAATACTGCATTCAATGTAGGGTAGCGGAGATTATATTAACATGCTGTATATCCCTGCATGATTGAGCTGAAAGTGTGGTGTGTGTATGGGGGGAAGAGCCGAGCCTTTCAACAACAAAAGATAAACTGAGACGCCAAATTAGTAAAATGCATTAGCTGACAAGCAATTGCGAATGGTCCAGATCTGCATACATCCAAACGCAGGCAACCAGGGCCAGGAATCTGAGAGTGAAGAAAGTGGAGACACTCACGCGAAAAATTAGATTGGACGCCCTCCTTTACTTCTTTTCTCCGCCCTTCGCCGCCGGCTTATTACTCTCCATGGCCCCAGCACCCGACAATCCTGTCGTGTCAAACGCCGAGTAATCCATGCCTTCACCTGCCCCACTCACACCCTCAAATCTCCTCCTGAACCTGCCGAGCCGGCCAGCCTCATCTTCCAGTTGATCATCACCCTCATTCCCAGGCCTATACAAGGGGTTATTATTGACGTCTCGCGTGAGGCGGAAGACGCTTCGAGGGGAGGTGGTCCAGTGGGTAAAAGTTGAGCCGTCAGTCATGACGACTGTTTGGGGGAAGAGTGCAACGGTCGGTCGAGGGAGAGCTGGAACACGCTGGCGGTGGGATTTGCCATATGGATTTTGGATGGTTGAGGATGAGGATGCGGTGGATTTTGCTCGTATTTGGGAGTGGGCAGCAGACGTGAATTTGGATAGGGCAGAGGAAGAACGGCGAGCTGGGGTTGTTATGACAGAAGAAAGGAGGGGTGAAGCATTCTGCTGTGTCTTTGACCACACACGTCTCGCAAAGGCGGTTGTCGACGCCATAGTAAAAAGTTTGCGGTTATTGTGACGTGTGTACTTGCTGAGCCCTCGACGACAACTCTGGTGCGCAATGCTGAGCACATTGATCTTGATTAGCTCCACCGAGGCTGGGCGGGGCTGGGCGGCGAAATATTCGGCGCCTGAGGGAGGGTTATTTCAACTGCAATAAAACAATCCACTCATTCCAACCCGCGCGGTGAAAGGAGCCCCTCAAGCCGTTCGTGTGACGTCTTTGACTCTCACGTGGTACCAGACGAGGCGCCTTTTGGGCCAGGTGACCCGGATGTGCCCTTTGCCTGCCTACGACTGCGAGGTCTTATACCAAGCATAGTGAGCCTTATCGTATGCGCGCTCTATGCTCGGGTATACTTTCCGGGCCCGATTACTTAAGCTGGGAGGCTCTCAGGCTCTTGAGCCTCACCTGATAACTCAACATGCATCACATATCTCATAAATACTTAATTCAATACTGATTTTCCTGGGCGAACCTCTAGACTCTATTCAGGGGGCTCCCCTAGCTCTCCAGCTGTGAGCGCTAGCAGCTCCACTGAAATATCTTCGCATCCAAAGGGCATTGGAGCCTATCTACTTTGTTTTCCTTGGAACAGAATCATACCAGCCGTATTTCTCCACCCTCGGAATTTTATTACTGAGTCTCATGGGTTGGTGACATCGTAATCGCATTTGGTCAAGGGCGTCTTTTCTACAGCTCGTGACAACCTCGCCCCCCCTTCCACACACCCCTCTCCCCACGATGATCTTCCCGCCCATTCGTATATAAACGAGTCGTTTTCTACTCTTTCTCCTCCCTCCTTCCCCTTCCTCCTCTCCCAGCCCCAAGTCGTGGTCACAGCCCCAAACTACTCCACTAAGCACTTCGCCTTACTGTTCTGCTTTACACATGGCGCCTATTGCTCTCCACTCACCTTCTTCGCCGGCAATCCCTCCCCTTACCAGCGAAGCAGAATCCCTTGTGCGCGACAGCAAAGAAGCATTTCCTCTTCCTGGGAAGGTATTATCCTCAGCAGCCCCTAAAGTAGACGTCGCCACGGTCGACTACGCCACCGAAAGGCAAAAGCGAAAAGAGTCCCTTGCCGCTGCGTTGAGGATCTTTGGCAAGAAAGGCTTTGATCATTATAATGTAAGCCGTTTTTATATTCTGCCCAGCCTTGGCGATCGGCGGAGCCTAGAAACCGAACCTTTCCCGATACTAACTAATGCAATTCATTATGGATTGTTCCCCACACCCAGAGTGGACACGCCTCGGTCCGGGATCCCGAGCATCTTGACTCATTCTGGGTGAATCCATTCGGGCGAGCTTGTAGCCGTGAGTGGATTGCCAATTCATCCAGCAGGCAGTTGATTCTAATTGCTAATGTCACTACCATGCGCCACCGATTAATCGGATCGATTGGGCTTTATCTAGTCATCACAGTGTCAGATCTTCTACGCGTCAATTTTGACGGTGCAATTGTCGAGGGGGGGAAACCGGACCGCCAAGTTGTCACAGAAGCCGGGGCAATGGTAAGCCGGCATTTGAGTCTAAATGTTACCAGACTAGTCACGATAGACGTCCGTCAATCTCACTTCTCCTCGTCCCTTATACACAGATTGACGCTGGGATTTATACCGCTCGTCCTGTGAGATCGACATTCTGACGCTGGAAAGATGTATTGGATTGCTTACCCTGCTTCACTTTAATACCGACACAGGATGTCAATGCAAGTATGTATTAGTGCTCTCCTAACTGAAGCCTCTCGCGTACTCAGCCTCAACCTTCTCTTTCATTCATAGTCTGCCATGCCCACCCACCCAACGCGACAGCATTTTCAACCCTAGGTATTCCTGTAAGCTTTCTCCCGCATTACACCTTCTTAGAACCCCCTTCACTCATCAATCTTAATTGTTCGTCCCAGTTTGAGTTCATCACACATGACTCTTGCATGTTCTGGGATGATATCTCGTACTACGCATCTTTTGGAGGGGTTGTACTAGAGCAAGAAGAAGCCAATAACATCGTGGAGAGCTTGAAAGACAAAAAGGCTGTGATACTTCAGAACCATGGACCTTTGTGCGTCCTACTACTGATTCGATCCATGACCTGCAGTATCTGACACACCTATCTTACAGGACGGTGGGAGGGTGCATTGAGAGTGCGCTTGTGTGGATCGTTATGTATGTGCATTATTTGTCTCCCCTTCTATCTTCGGCGGTTTCGGCTTGCCGCCATTCGGTGTTCTCGGTTTTATACATATTAACCGCAATTCAATTACTCAGGCTTGAGCGCGAGTGCCAGGTCCAAATGCTCGCATGGCCCGCAGCGGCAGCGCGTGGGATCAAGCCCGTCCCTATCAACAAAGCTGAAGGTGAATATACCTACGAGCGATTGGGTACAGAAGCGGCGGGTGTGTGCTTCTCGCAGGTGCGTAGTAATCAACCATTTCTCCCGTCTTCCGCGATATAGAATAACATGAACTGAGCAAAATGACTTGGCGCGATGACAGCCATACTTCCAGAACATCGCTGCGACGGACGGAGCATCGTATAGGCAATGAACACTGACTGGTTACTGGCCTTTCGTTTTTCCCTACCAATGGATGATGGCCAGGACGTTTTTATTGATTTCCCCTCCCATGTTGTATATTACGCCCTTGACCTTCCATGGCCCTTGTTCGTTACTTCAATCTCACTTATTTATATAATCCTGTAGTTAGGCGATAACAACTACGCCCTGCCCGTAATATTCGCGATTTAGATGCAATCAACTTCGCTTTTCGCCTTCTTTTCTGCTGTAGAGATGGTTGAGATCATGAATGAGTCGACGGCAACGTGTGCGGACCGAATACTCTACAGATTTTGTGTTTGCGCACCCGAGGTTCACAATGAGAAGATCTATATACTATGTTCATGCCCACCAGCTCATTGATACCTACCATATAAATCTCAGTTCGCATACTTGGAATGACACAACTGACGGAACAGGTCGTTTCCACTTCCCATTTGATAGGGCCAGAACCCACGATTGAGGGCTCTCAAAGAAGCTCAGAGCCAGGAAGACTCTGAAGCCGTTGGCGACAAACTGTATAACACGCGGGTGAACAGAAGGTTCAATCTGACTACAGTGGGGACTCGCTGCGAGGATGGACTGGTTCAGGCGCCAGGTCAGTTGTCTGGTTCGTAGTGCTGGTGAGTCTAACGACGAGTGCTACCCCATGGAGTGGAGGTACGGATGTGTTTCAAGAGATGGCGTCTTATTTGAAAGAAATGAGCCTCAGAATCATCATAAACGTCTAGAGTAGCGCTGAGGCTCGCTGCTTACTGGAATGAACAAACTTCCGTGTTGGCACCCGTACTGAGGAGTAACATTGTCGATGTATGTGTGATCAATTTGAATTATGGCATGGTCTCGGCCAGCCCCTTTTATTTCTAGAAGCAAACAGGGAGAATTTGGTGCACAAAAGGGCAGGTCTGAGCGCTCGAAGTCTTACGTATGACGGTGGCTGTAGGGGAGACTGGCGATTCGGCACCCACCGTTTCGTCGTCACTCCCGTCACTTCACAATGGCTCTTTGGTCAATGGTGACTGGTGGAAGAACACCGCCTTCAAGCGTCTCAGCGAACCATAAAGCGGTTAGGGGGCCGGTCCAGGCGTGGCGCTGAGGGCTAAGCATCTCCAATAGTGCACAAGCTTTCTTGCTCGAACGGGGCATGATGGTAGGGTGGCTCGTTCGAGAAGGGCCTAAATCGATGGATCTATGGCATACCGAGGTTGATTTCAACTAGGGGGGAAATAGAATTGGGTGTGGGGCAGACTTTTGACGGAGTATGAGGCGGGTTGGATTCCCAGAATAGCCGCAACCTTCCCGAGCTTCCCGGCGATTGGCGATTGATAGTGAGTAGCTACTTACCTTCCTGCCGTAGAGTATCTTGCCATGGCACTCAGACCATATCTCAACACGCCTCCTGGACTACCATTAACAATGATTTATCAAATCAGCCAACCTAACATATGGAACTTGCATGTACGTCGCTTGGAGAGATGCTTGGCAATAGATCTGTCCTTGGTTCGTCTTGCGCTTGACTTATGTTCCATGGAATGAAAGAAGGTGTGGAAAGAAGAGCTGTGTCGATGTGCGCCAGAGAGGGTCGTTTCAGCGTCGTTATCTTCTTCTTTCCCTCTCGGGGAAACATTTCGCCTTTCTACGGTACCGCCGAGTAATTCAAATGTCTTCTGATCTCCAGCAGTTAATGCAAAGTATGAAACTATCCGCAGGTAGTCAGCTTCTAGACCAAATTCAAGTTGAGATCCATTGAGCAGACGAACCGCTATTTGGAATGATTTGCAGAGTGGGTTCATATCATGTACCCTAGTATGGTGTGAGAATGAGGCCTAGGTTGGTGCAACGAGAAGATCTAAAAGTGGAGCAGTGGAGCTTGATGAAGCAAAGACGCCGACAGATTTGCCGTTCGCCGAGCGGACCCGTCATACCAGAATATGGACAAGAGGACCAATAAGGCTGAAGAGCAAATCACAAGCTAGATGGAAGGGCTGCAACGAGGGACAAAGGATAGAAGCAGGTTGGGTCGTTGCAGAACGCGATCTGTCTCTTTGAGAACAGTGGCAGTGACGGTCGCTGTTCCCACGCCAACACCAAGCGCAACCCCTCTGTCATCACCACCACAATCGACATCCCCACTAGATATATCGGCTGTTGATAACCCCGATGTCCGCCAGATTGAGAGCGCTAGTGCTGCGGAGAGGAGAACAGCCAACCAGGCGATCATGAAAAGCAGACTGTGACCGTCCAAGCGGTGTATGCAACGTCATTCAGACGCGCTCGTGATGATGTGATCGATCAAAGGGAAGGGAAGCGAAAAGAAGTCGAGAAGTCTGCGCGCAGGCTTCGTCCGTTGAATGCAGACGACGGGAAAAGCTCTCCACATGGGAGTTTTGCATGATGTCTGAATCTGACTGCCTAGATGACCAAAAAAAAAACGAGTGGATCGCGCGCCCCTTTTGATGAAGATGACGAGAAGAAAGAACCGCTGCTAGTGGATGCACGGTGGCCGCTATTCCAGTCGATGCCAAGGGCAATGCATCCGCCCGTAGGGCCATCAATATCAATGTGGCAATTCAGCAGCCATTCATATCATAAAAAGTATTCATTTATGTATTCAAGCTTCTTCCTTGACTTCTGTGGCCGTCATCCCAGTCCACTCCATTCATTGCCGGTTGGTGGAGACCTCGGCTGAGGGTTCCATCTCGCGCGCCACATGCCTGTCCTGTGTCGATGCGCTGGTGCCAAATACCGCTTGCTTTTCTAACACTCTGCTTCTCCTCTCCTCCCTCTCTCTCCCTTTCCGTCCCTCCTCCCACCCTCCCGCCTCCCTCCCCAGCCATCCCGACGTCGGCCACCCGGCGTACGTGGATACCAGTGATCCCCGTATATTTTGCTCTAGGCGACTGCGCAAGCATCACTCTCACAGGCTTCGGTCGTCGTCAGCCGCGCCGCTGATCACAGCTCCAATCCCGCCCTACTCCCCCGTCCACGTCAGTCCTTGGCTCTCGTCCTTGGTGTTGTCCTGTCGTGATTAAGACAAATATCTTATCGGAACAGTCTAGCTGTCTCTGTTGAAAGCCCGCTCAGTCTACGGGCTTCTCGTTTAATATCCTTTGATCCCATTAATCTCCACCCCCAATATCTCCTTCGATTATGCCACCATTACCCGCGACGCGTTCTAGCCCGTCCATCGGGTCCTTTTTCGTTGCGTTCCTTCAGCGTAGAGATGTTGGCTCAGATGGCGAAGGCTGCCCCCCACACACAAATATGTGCAACTCTCCGCTCGACCCGACACCGGTCTCTCCCCCAACGACCACACCGACAAACCCCACTGTTGCCAGGATCTTCTTTGCAGGTGGTATCACTATCGTTGTTCTCATTGTGGCTGCTACAGCATGGTTCGTTTATCGGTGAGTGCTATACGCATCCAATCGATCCCGGCCTTCTTGTTCTTATTATCTTCACTATCCCCTGGACGTGTCAACAGACGAAAGAAAAAGCAGCCAGTGTTCCCTTGCAAGGGTTCACGCCGGACGTCATCATCTCCGTTGACATCCTCCGAGCGCGCATCATCCTCCCGGTATTCCGTGGCCGGCAAGCGTAGAAGGAAAAATGAGAAAGATGACCAAGATTTGGGCATAGAAAGTGCAGGAAGCTCAAGTCATGCAAGCTCCGTGCCCGAGTCTGCCCTCCCTGTCGTCGTCCTTGCGAATGCTCCGGATCGCGCGAATCATCGGCCGCGTGCTTCTGTTCCTCCTCCTGGGCTAGAGCGAGGACGTTCAAGCGACGAAGAGCTGGAGATGCACGAACGAGTGGGAGGACTGGAACTAAACGAACAGCGCGATGATGTGGATAAGGACGGAAAGTGGAGACCGATAGAAGAATTCGTACGTCCTCTTGTGTCCTTTTTCTGGCTTCGTAATATGACGAAACCTGATGTCTGTTGCCTCCCATCTCTCTACCGTATGCATACTTAGTCCTCGTTTGACGTCAACCGCGATGCTGCGATCCAGATCCACATTATCAGAGATCGACCTCGATTGACGACCGAGGAAAATGGCACCGTCATCCCGGATTCTACTCCAACCCAACATACGGATCCAGATCCGGACGTCACCAACGCCTCCTCGACGACAGAACCTTCTTCTCATCATCTAAACCACGATCCCCCTCAGCCCTCTCAACAATCATAGTTATGATCTCGGCCTGTTCTCCTTATCCCATCCCTTTCGTTCCCTTCCTTTCTTCATCGTCCTTCCCAGCCTTGCCCTTCCTGTATCCATAGCACCTCCGAGGTTTTCTTCTTCTCCCCTTCACGACCGCTTTTCTTTCCGTCCACCGCTACTTAGAAACTCACTACCCGAGGAAACTCTCCTCATGACGGATCTCCTCGCCACTACTGCGCTCAGAGTCAGAGCAATCCATCATGTCCGTCCGCCGCCGCGTCCCCACATGGATCATGGTCGCTCTTCTCCACATGCATAATGCGTCGCAAGCCAAGCCCAAGCCCGACAGCTTCCGGACACGGGAACATCACACATGGGCACCGAACCTCCGTCCCGTCGGCTGCGGTTTCGCACGGGTGACTGAGTGATGTGCTCGGCCCGACGCTTTGGTTTTTTCTGTCGTCCATACCGCCTTTGTTCCTCACTGGTCCATGGCTAGCAGTCTTGTGATGCTGTGATCGAGCTAGGCGCCAGGCTTGGTTTGTTCCCTGCTTTATTGGTGTCGTGGATTCTTTGGCTCCAATCTCTTCCTCTTTTTGCTTCGTTTTTTTTGTCGCCGACCCCGCTCCCGGAACATGCTGTTCTCCTCGGCTCAGCATCGCCTCGTTTAGGATCGCAACTATGGGTCTTATTCGCCTCCTAGCGCCCTCTTCTGCGTCCATGTGGTGCTGATGCCGTACTGGCAGAAGGCATCGAAGTGCTGTGCGACCCCCGGACTTCTCGCGCCTCGCCTTGTCTCGTCTCGCTGCGCTTAGCCGCAAACCCCCACACGGCGCCGCTTTACGTTCAGCATCATCGGGCACGACGGAGTGCTAGGGGGTCGGTTCTGCATGTTCGCTTATTTGCCACACGTCTGCCTTTTTTGCACCTCAAGGTAGTGTAGTCACTCGCTTCCTTTCTCTCCCTTCCCTCTCCCATTCTATATTACGCCTCTCTGCCCTTTCTTCCTGCCTTGTTTTGTTGCTCTCTGCTACTCTGCTCGATATCAATTCACATTGCTCCCGCATACTTCACCTTTATCATCGGTTTTCTTTTGTTCCACACACCAATCAAACATGCCCACTTCAGCTCTATTTTTTCATTTGTATTTTTTGGAGAGCCCAATATGGCTTATTCTTCCCATCTACAAAATTGGCTGTACCCAACTTTAGGATACTAATCCTACTATACTATTCCTATATAATTGTATCTGTCCTTAGGCGCCACAGTGGCCCATGACGATCGGCGGTGCGGAGAAGGCTTGCATCTCAGCAATATCGTGATTTGGTATTGAGACTGAGTTCATAGTGCGTGCGAAACTCCGCAGCCTAACGCTGCTAATGAACAAGACTTCACCACCGCCCCACCACTGGCACTACTAGTTATCTGATTGCTTACAGTACCTGCTTATCAGGATGGCCAACGAGGAAACCAACCAACAATCTGAGAGCCAGCAGCCTTCGAATACTCCCAATGTTGAGGTGTGTGTGATTACATCGATAAACTCTTGAGCAAGCATCGTCTGTGCTGGGATCGGTACGTTCTCCATCTGTGCTCGGTGGCAGCAATGCGAACATTGTCTGATACCTTCCGTATGCTTTTCCTCGCCTTATGTCATGTCCGATTACCCGGGCGCTTCGTCAGGGCTAGCACGTTTGTCCTTTACCTCCGACTATCCAAACTGTCCCGGATAACTGACGGTCCCATCGGTTATAGGATTCTCATTAACACTATCCCATGTCCCCGCTTTTTTTCTATGACAGGAACTTATATCAGAGGAGAGCAAGCAAGCAGACCAAGCTCTTCAGGAGCTGAACATCCTCAAATTGGAAGGTGCACAAAAAGAAATCCCTCAAATGGAAACAGATGCCTTCCAGTGTGCCAGGTGCAGAGAGGTGACTCTACTCAATACCTACCTAATGGGGCGCCGGTGTTCTGATTTTGCTTGTCCTCTGCAGCGCAAGACGACCTACTACCAAGCCCAGACGCGTAGTATTGATGAGCCGATGACGGTAACCACTCCACATCTGGGCTTTCCCCTCATGGATGTTATATTAATTGCTCTTATTTTCCATCCGTCTCGTTTGTGCCTCAACATAGACATTCGTCACGTAAGTCCTAGCATATCCCTCCAGGTGATTGGTCTATTAACAATGCTACCCAACAGCTGTGTAAACTGTGGTCATAAGTCCGTCCTTTCCGGAGCTATTATCCGAATCAGACAGCGTCAGAACTCATTTTTTTTTCAATGATAGATGGAAGTTCTCTTAAACTGAACCGCCTTTTGTACAACTCTTTCTCTTGTCAAGCTAGTTGTGCCGTGGGTCTCGCTGGCCGCTTCCCTATTTGATCCATGACTCACTATTCTGCTGCTGGTTCTCAGCTCCCGATTATTTATGGGCCGACCTGGCCTCCTTATCGTGACAGGGAGGTACAAGTGCGAGCAACGTGTAACGCCAAGCCCTGCTTTGCGCACTATGATTAGATGCCAGACCTATTACGCCGAATGAGGCGAATAGAGCAATATATCGAGGGGCGGCAATGCTGCTCTCTGATTTCCCCAGAGTGGAAAAGAGGACGATCAGCCCTTTACCAATACCACGACAATAGGAATCTTATTCAATTTGCCATCCAAATCTTCAGAGTGTCTTGATGGAGGATACTTATAAACGATGTGGCGTAAGAGCACGGAAAACTCGGTGCTATTCTCATCGACATTTCCCTTGTTTTGCTAACCCAAGCGTCCGGTATGGACGATAACACGTGGTTGCGACGGTTCTGGAACAGCACGTCACGCGAAATGAAATTCGTCACTTAGTCACTTGTCACATCTGTGACGTGTGACGAGTTGCTCCTTCTCTCAAACACACCCGCAACTTGTCAACAGCGTCACTGTCCGAAGGAGAGGTCTGTCATCTTCTTCGGCCAATCCAACGCGTTTAGGCGCCTAGCTGATTCGATTTTCGCATGTTAATGACTACTTTGCGAGAAGATTCTCTGACAGGCACGGAGCAGACGATATCTCCTAGCGTAAACTCCGAACAATACAGACTGAGCGTTGTCGGAGTTTTGCCTCTAGAGCACAACCAATAGTAAGTCATATCCCTCAACACATATTATCCTCTTGCATCTTTGTCTTTCCCTCGTCACAAAAACGCTTATTGTCTCATTGGCCAACAGGCGGCTTCTTGTGTCCCATATCGTATGTACCCCATCTGAAGACTTCTTCCAGTTCACGTATAAGGGCACTAAGTTGTGCGCGATTCCATGCAGTGTAACCTCCTCTCATCATCAATATGGCCAACCACGGTATCAACAACAACCCCAAGCTCTCGGCTGACGAGGTGAACACCGTCGTACATTCGTATCTACTGGACTCAGGTGAGTTCTACACGTCGGTCTTAGCTTCGGCTCGCTTCTCGAAGACGAGTGCTGATCAGTTCAATGCATTGTTCGCTCTTATGTGGTATTCCAGGATTTGACCACGCAGCTTATGTCCTGCAAAGCCAAGCCCACCTCGACCGATCCCCACACCGCAACATATCCCTGCCCCGAGGAGAGCTAGTATCGTTGCTCAAAAAAGCCGTCATCTTCCGTGATGTTGAAGAAATGCTGAAAAACAAGGTACACACTCTTCATGTTACTCCACTCACTTTGTGGGCTCAATCTCCGTCGTGGGAATATGAAATGCTTAATGGGTGCCACCTTCTTTTTCACATCCGTTTCACGTTGGCCTCCGATGTAGACGAAGGGAAAGGATGAATCATCAGCTGCCGGCTCAGGATCTCTGCTCGCAAGGTATCATACCGATGGAAACCCTCCTCTGCCACCCCCCGATGAGCCTGCTCGGATGCTCGACTTCACCGCCGCCGGGCAGACTTCATCATCCGCGGTGTCACAGCCGACCCCTATGGCCACGGATGCTGCTGGAGAGGATGGACGTCCAAAGAAGCGCTCACGGTCAGATGAAGAAGAAAATCAAACTTGTGCACATTTGGTTTCTTTCCACCATCCTCCATTGGACCAAACTAACTCTCCTCTCTTTGGTTCATAGACCCTATTGACCCAGAAAATGTCGTCCGGAAAGGTCCAGTAAAGCTGCCGGCAGGTATCGTTCTCGGCCCTGATGGTCAACCCCCTGGAACAATAGTGCTACGTGGACACGAAGCCGAGGTGAGTTACCACGTCCCCTCGCCTCGATGTAGATAAACTCGGATCGATTTTCTCACTCCGGTGCTTCTAGGTATTCGCATGTCACTGGAATCCAGTGTTTTTCAATATCCTTGCTTCCGGGTTAGTCAATCCTGCTCGCACAGACCTCGATCGTTTGTTGACTCAGCTTTCACTAGCGGCAAGGGCGGAAATGTGATCCTCTGGAATGTCCCTACTCCTGCTCACCGCAATGATCAAGAGCCCAACGGTGTGCGCAGCCCTGTACACTCAATCATTGCCGTCCTGCGCCCTCCCCCTCCTACCGACGGCGCTGGTGTTCCCGAGGTTCGGGATCTCACCTCCATGGCGTGGTCCAGGGATGGTAAACACCTCGCCGTCGGCCACCAAGACTCGTCAATTCATGTTTGGAACGTGAAGGGCGAATACAGGTGCTCTTTCAGGAAACATAAGGCGCCAGTGTTCGATATCGCTTGGAGCGACGACAGTACGCGGCTTATCAGCGCGGGGCTAGATGGTCTATCAATGGTATGGGACCCCACCAAACCGAGACTAGCGCCTACGATGGTGCATCACGGCCATGAAGGTGAGTTTCCCCATACCCTGAGACCAATGATGAACAATCACATTGAGCAAACTAATTATATATAGCCAACACGTGTTGCCTTGACGTGGAATGGCTTGGAAATAACTTCTATGCCTCCGCGGGGACCGACCACCGCATTGCCATCTACCACCGAGAACAGCCTGATCCTCTAACGTACTTCAAGGGTCACCAAGATGAGGTCAATCAGATTCGGCTCAGCCCTGATTGTCTTCTCCTCGTTAGTGTCTCCGACGACAAGGTGGCTATGGTGTGGGATGTTTCCCAATATACGACAACGGGGTGGACGAATAGTCGAATGGACAAGCTTAAGGAGGCAGGTGGACTAGGTCTTTGGACACACCGATTGGCGTATGGCCATGAGAAACCGATTAGCATGGTGCAGTGGTCGCCGACAAAATACCAGGAGGGCTACAATCTTCTGGCTACGTACGCCCCTCCCTTATACTCTAATCATGCAAGCATAACTCACTATGTCCCATCTTCAGGTTCTCTCGTGAAGACAAAACTGCTTGCTTGTGGGATATCAGGAAGGGAACAGTTCTTCGAAAATTCACGGAGCACAGCCCCGGTGTGCCAATCAAGCGTGATCTTTTCACTCACTGCTTCGATCCTACGGGCCGATTCTACTGTTTGGGTGGAGTGTGCTTCCTGATTCTCTACGACATTTGGGTATGTGGCTCTCACCCTGTATATCTCAAGATGGATGCTAACGTTCATGATGCCCAGTCCGCTAAGCCGCTCTGGACCTGGACATTCGGTGACTCTTATGTTGCCGATATCGTGTGGGATCGTCACCACGAGGGACGCCGCTTCGCTATAGCAAAAGAGAACGGTGTTACTGTTGTCATCGATCTTGCTTTCTTGGGCGTTCCTGAACTCGCCGAACTACCCACGCGTCTTGGTACTTGGCACATGGGCACACTTGGGCCGCGCAAGCTGCCTGATACGGGTACAACACCTCCAGTACAACCTCATCTAGCCCAACCAGGCGGAGCCCTGCTTCAAGGCCTGAGCGGGCCCCGCAACAGCTTGGTGACAAACCCTCTGGGAAGTGCAGGTGCAACACCAGGCTCGACCAGCACTATCTCTGTGTCCGCTCAGTCTCCTACTGTGGGTACCGGAACTTCAGGTCCTTCGGCGATGGATACCTCCAGATGATCGTAGTTAGAATAATTTCTGTTGTGCTTGACCCTGCGCTGCCCTTTCCTTATCTTGTGACGATATCGATGTGATCATCCGCGCCGTTGCCCTCGTAGTTTCTTGCCATTTGCTCCTTACGGCTCTCTGCTACCGTATTTTGCCCTTTGTACTTGTCCATATTTATCCACTCTTTCTACTCGTAGTACGCTATATACACAGAGCAATATAACCCACCCTGCAGGTTATCCTGTAGATTTCTTGCACCGTTTCGTGACCAAAACGTCTCCGTCAAGATATTGGTCCAGAAGGTTCTTGGGGAAGAAATGCACGAGGCGAGAACATGGGCTGTTGTCACACTCACGTGAATGTGACGAGATCCAATTAGCAACTGGTAATGAGATGTTTCGTTTCACTCTTTGCACTCAACAACCTTCTCGCAGCAGATATGTTATATTGAGATTGAATCCTTCACTGCGTGCCCTCATCTTCCTCGATCCGTGGAAGACATTACGGGGTCCTGTGTATGGGCCTAAGTGTTCGCCACACTTGTAGCCTTTGTCTTGTCCCACAACAAACCTATAAAGGCCACCGGGCATCGGTTCTTGGGTTATAAGCCCATGTTAAATAGCGCTCCACTTGCCCAAATCCCACCACGATGACCCCAGTAGACGAGAACTACCCTTCCTCGTCACTCACTGCTAGCCCAGCATCGACTCAAAGGTTCTACTTCGATCCTCTCTATCGGGTGAGCCAGAATATAGTACCCCTTTCTTCCCTCCATTCCTAACTATCTTGTTCTAGTCAGCCGCTAACCTCGCAAAGACGACGCGCGCAGCCAAAACGATGACCCCATTTGCTGTGTGAAGATTGAGCGTTCAAATGTTCACCGAGCATCGTAAGGGAGCGAGCCCTCCACGCAGGGAAAGGCCATTCACTCACCTTGCTGACCCAGCATGCGGCATTCCATGAGTAAGAACCCATCCCAACGGTCTCATCGATGGACCGCACCATTCCCACATTAGGGACCACTCTGCACCCCCATTTTTCGCCCATAGCGACGTTCAATATCCTGATAGGGACGTCATGCGTGTATCTCAGCGCTTATATATCACGATACTGGAGAGACGTGCTGAAAATATCCTTAGCGACTACCCCCTCGTGCCCACGGCCCAACTTGCATGCTCCGACCTTCTCACCTGCCATCCACGAGCGTAATCCTAACTATTTACGGACCCACTGGCTGAACGAGACTGACCTCTCCCCTTCAAAGTAATCATGTCCAACGATATGTGTGGTGTTCCAGGTCCATTTCGCTTTCCATCACTATACATCGACGTTGGAACGGCTGAGCATCCCTCAAGGGGCTAACTGCTTAGAGAAGTCCATTACTATCTTCATCCACTACCGACAACTCTGCCCCTTCTAATAATCCTCTATCTCGAGTGATCATCCTCCTTTTTTCGCTGCGATTCGGGTACATCACAAACCCAGAGCCAAAGGATCCCTACAATAATAGGCAGACAGCCATTCCCTACACTTCCCGAAAGCTTATCACCAGCAGCATGCTCTAATTGTGCACTCCTCTTCCTATGCCTTGCCAACTTAAACTCCGAGACCCCAAATACCCTAACGCCAACACCAATCGCCCAGTAGCTCCTACGCCCTGCCTATTGCAGCTGCCCACTGTAGCAACTTGTGTTGGGACCTTCCACAGCTCGCTCAGCCATCTCATAGTGATATGGATCTGCCACCCATTCAGAGGTCCCCACTTGGTGGTATATATAAGCAGCCGCAAGGGCCTCGACAGCACACAAACCTCACAAAGCTGTCCTAAGCGAACGCGCTTCCTGTATCTGGTCGTTGGCGTAGCTATGAGATTATATTCAGAATTGCCATGATCGACACCAAGCACTCCAGTGCCTTACTACAGCTTGAGCTGTGAAATCTCTAGGATGATCGATCAATGCCTAGTTTTTGTGGAGCGAAGTTTTTGGCACATGCATGACCGGAATACGTGTCTCGTCCTAAAAATCTGGTTGGTGATCGAATGTTGAGCAGCATTCCCTAAATATTGATGTTTAGGGAAGCTACACTCGTCTGCGGCTAAACACCAATGTCCCACCAGCTCAGGGGATATCAGGATAGACGAGACTGTTTACGGGAACGATCCAGATGCTGAGCTTGAGCGCTGTCTTTCTCTAAATCCAATAGGGCCACGTGGACAGCGTGGCTCTTGCTCATTTTGATCGGATTTACTCTGAAGTAGATTACCAAGAGTGCTGAACTCGGAAGATTATGAATCGAGCTGGTGCAGCGATCTGGACTGATGTCGTCATCCTCCCACCTGAACCAGGCGGTCGTCTGATGCAGGGTATGGTGGAGCACAGCAGTGGAGAGGGGGAGACTTGCTTGCAGCTCAGCCCGTTCTCCAACGAGAGCTCTCCGCGATAAGCCTTGCTCTTCTCTGTCTACCTGGGGGAGGTTTTCTAGCTCCGTTTATTGGGTTTTACCAATGCGCTTGACGGTTGGACACGTGCTGCACCTCTTGTCATGGTTACCTCAGGGTCTGATGTGTGGATCATCGTACGAATCATTCTCTTTTCCTTCACAAGTATAGAATAGAAAGGCAGTGTGTTTGTACTAAGATTACATTTATGGTCTGCTGTGCCCAATGACTAGCATGGCGTGCTGATGAAAAGCGGTGGACCGGGATGACAGTGCCGAAGTGCACTGCTCAGGAGAAGTTAGCGAGAAAAAGTCAATGCATGAATCAGACGCTGGTGTCAAAGAGGCGGTAATCGCGAGGGTTATGGAGAGGAGTAGCTAGAGTAGCTAGGTACGACCATCAGCGGGGCTGGTCTGAAGGGGAACAGGGGTTTATTGACGAGCTTCGAATTTGTGTGACCGAAGGGGAGTAGACCCGAGTTAGGCAAACGCCGACTGAATGAAGCTTCGCTCGTTCGTCCCAATCGTTGGGCTACCGTCAAGGCCAACGTCGAGCACGTCGTCTCTGCTGTCGTTTCCGCTGTCGTCGCCCTCGCTTTCCTTTCTCTGCCATCACCATCACCGGCTCGGGGAGCTTGGTGCGCGTCCCTGTCGTTCCAAGGTGTCTCGACTTTAGGTTTGCCTTGTCCAATGCATTCAGGGCGCAAATGATTTTTGCTGACGCAGGGTCAACCCTGCCGCCACCGTCTTTGTAGACTTGTTTTTTTGCTACCAACATCGCCTGTGGCGTTGAGAACTGCTATAGAACGCCTCGGACCGCCAGTGTAATCAGTTTGTGTCTATGTCACTTGCTACTACTTCGCAACGCTCCTACAGCCATGATACCCTGCCGGGCCCATCGTCTTCCCGATCATCCATGGCCCACCCCGACTCTCCAAGCACGCGCAGGGCAGGGCCATCTTCTCATTCACGCTCTCGCGACCCTCTCGACGCTCGAAACGCCGATGTAACGGCGCACGTCGGCGACCCCGGACCATCCTCATCCACCTCGCGAACATCACGACGGCGAGGTGATCACCGCAAGAAGCACTCAGCTGGGTCCACCCGTGGGGAGGAAAAGCCAAATCCCAACGTCCCAATAATTGCTCTGCCCAAGTCTTCGTCGCATAAGAAGCTCAGTTCGAGTGTCGTGGATGAGTCCACCAGACCCCCCTACCTAAACATCCCAAATGCCACCCCACCGTCACCCCGACTGCCCTACTTTGCCAAGTACCCAAACCGTGCTGAAAGGCTGCGAACATCTCCAGAACCCTCCCATTCCTCTGACGGCGAGACAACATCCCGTCCGAGTCGGTCGAGTAAAGCTGCCGCTCGCTCAGGAGCGTACTCGGACGGTAATACCACTTCAACGTCATCCGTACATCCCTCACGACTACGAGCTAGCCATCTGGCAGCAGAGACTGAAGAATCCGAGCCAGAGAAGACGGCACCAAACAGCTATGCTTGGCCTGCCAAGATTCCCAGCTCGAAACTTCAACATCTCCAAGTCCCAACGGTATCGTCTACACCAGGAATGCATAATTTTATGGAAAGCTCGTCCAGCCAAACCCCATCTCCATCCCCTCTGTCTTCCCGCTCGAATTCACCTCAACCTCCATGGCACCGAGGTCGCCCTGACCCATCACCCCCTACGTTCCTCTACCCTCGCTCCCCCAAACACACATTCCCCACCATAGAATCCGACAATGACCGAGACATAAAACCACAAGGACCTGACGCCTCTCTGATGATGCCCGCTGGCTTTGATGTGTCAGCCATGGATGCTCTGGTTGCGCAAATCAATGGCGGCAGGGAACACAGTGCCGTTTCTGATCTCGCTCATCTTTCCACGAGTGCCTGGCCGGCCCCTCCTAAATCTCCGAGGAGCACCGCTCCTAGTCCTGTTTCGACCCGTCCTAAATCGCGATACTATGACCCGCCTCCGCCATCCTCGCAACCGACAGCCGACGCTACACCCCAGCGTTCGAAGACCAGGTCCAAGGATAAACCCCTCCCTTCCCCGGTCACGCCATCCACCCCGTCCACGACCTACACCGCCAACTACTCTCCGTCCTATCCTCCTTCCCTCTCTCGCTCAAGTGGGGTCTCTGAAGTATCGGCGATCAGTGCGCCAATGACTGAGCGCAGCTCCAACGGCGAATCAATTCGTCAACTCCACCAGAAGGCTTCCCTACCCGAGGTACCCAGGCCCAAGACCATTGTCCCCTCCATCACTGACATTATACGCGCACATGCCCCCGAGCATCTGAAACCTCGAGAGCGATTTTCGGATGGTCCGAACAATGTTTCAGTGCTAAATACGCCGCAGAAGCGGAATGGGAGCAGTACGAGTTTGCCTCGCTCGTTTGGCCGTACTGCACCTAGTCCGAATGTTCCCAATATTCAAGAAGAGTCGGAGGGCGGCGGTGGCGACGGTGCGCGCTCGAGTATTGACTCTATTGCAGAAGAGGTGCTGCGTTCCTTACAGCCGAAAGTTCTACCTACGGAGAACGATCCGAGAACGAACGGCAAGTCTGGGAGGTCCATACTCTCATCGAGTTACGGACCGTCATCATCTCTGCCTGCCACTCCAACTGTGAGCACGAGTCGGGCCTATGGGACGAGTACCCCTGCGTCTCCAATTACCCCTACTGGACGATTCTCGTACTTTGACTCTCCAAAGGCATCGTCCGATACGTCGTTTGGAGCATCCACCCTCACTCCGATCGCTCACAACAACAACGTTGCGCCGAACCCCGCGCTTTCGAGCAGTGTGAACGGGCGGGCTGCCAGCCCCACTCAAGAGATGGCACAATACCTGCGTTCTCCCCGCCTCACACGTCTTGTCAAGCTGCGACGGGGCCCCAACGCGGGTATCACCGTCTCGCTCGCCGACGTGGGCTGCGCCACTGGCCGCCCCGTGCTGCTTTACCTCGGCCTGGGGTGTGTCCGGTATATGGTGGGGCTCTACGACGAGCTTGCGGAGGCGCTGAATATCCGCTTACTGTGCATTGATCGGTGGGGCTTGGGGCGCTCGACGGATGTGCAGAGTGAGAAGCGCGGGATGCTTGAGTGGGCGAGCGTGGTGGAAGAGGTGATGGATTACTTGGGTATCAATACGTTTAGTATTGTTGCCCATAGTGCGGGTGCACCGTATGCGCTGGCGAGTGCGTTGAGGTTTAGCGATCGTATACACGGGAGCGTGCATCTTTTGGCGCCGTGGGTTAGCCAATCTGTGGATGGAGGTAAGTTTTTGAGCACCTTGCTGGTTCTTGGCGGCTACTAGTCTCTTGTGAACGTGAAGTGCTGACTTTCTTTCGGCAGGCTACAAGTGGCTCAAGTATATTCCCGCTAGCCTCATCAAGACGGCGCAGACGGCAGAGTGGAAGATGCATGGATGGAAGATTGGGAAGCCTCCCACCATCGCATGGGAAGGTATTGGGTTTGACGCCAGCTCCAAAGCTGCCAGCGGTAGTGCCCAACTTCCCCCATCGGCCCCCTTCGACGAGCTGGAGTCTACTCCCTCGCTTTCACTTTCAACGAACGCGAAGCCTCTTGTTGACTCGCGCCCCAGCATGGAGTCGAGCGACTACGACGATTTGGCGGATTTCAATGGGCGGTTTAGTAGCAGCACGAACTTGAGCCAGGATGGACCGACTCAACAGTGGCAGCCGCAGCCTCAGGTGAAGAAAAAGTCGAGCTTCATGACTATCTTTTCTGATGGGAAGCAGCGGCGGCAGCCCAGCCTCTCGAGTTCGGTCTCTCGGCCATCAACGGCTCGTTCGGATTCATTGCCACCTGCTATGCCGAATGAGGGAACAGGTGGTGGATTCTTGCGAGGCTCAAAGTCGAGGACGTCGTTGCGCTCCAAGGGGTCCATCAAGACGTCTTCTTCACTCAAGGCCCGCTCCACCCCGCCTGTGCCCGATACTCCTACCCGCCTGAACGCGCGAGATTTGAATACGCTCCCTCCGCTTCCTGCATCAGACGACCTGACGCTTGCTGATCTTGGGTTTGACGTGAGCATGATTGACGCCCCCCAAGCAGTGGGTTGGGATAGTAATAACACTGTCCGAGCTCCTAAATCCACGTCGAGGTCTGTCTCATCGACGGTCACGTCAGTGACCATGGTCGAGTCAAACAGCCGTTCAGGCGGGAAGCGTTCCCTATCCCTTTCGCCTCGCCCACCTCCCAAGGGTGGACCCAAGCTGGAAGAGATTGTTCCGCCGCTCCCATCATTTGCCCTCAGCCTCGATTCACCTCCCTCCCCTACCCTGAGCCAGTACTCTGTAGTAGCACCGAGCTTCAGTGCTCGTAGCGCGCGCAGTGGGCGAAGTAAGGACTCTACATCCATCAAAGCTTCTCCCTACTCTGTTGGGTTTGGTGCTTTCGGTGCCACAGGAGCAGGTGGTGCTTCCCAGTCCATGTCGACCACCAGCACAAGCAGCACGGGCACGACAGCTGCTGCCGCAAAGCGCTCGCAAAAGCCTGGCGGAATTACCCTCGCGTCTGCGCTGATGCAGGCGTCACACGCTGAAGCACTCAAGGGCGGCACAGCAGACTTGCTGTCCATCCTTGAGCGTCCCGATTCGCGCCCCTGGGGCTTTTCGTATGGGGATGTGCGCCAGCATGTCAAAGTGTGGTACGGAGACCGCGATGAGCGTATTGGGATCAGTAGTGTGCGGTGGATGGAGAAGCACATGAAGAGTTGCGAGGTGAAGATCCTCAAGGGCGAGGATCATGGACTCTTGACAAATGCCAAGGTCGTAGTAGAGGTACTAGAGAGTGTTGCGGCCGAGTGGCTGTAGTTGTCTGTTCCCACAATCGCGTGGGTTGATATTTTATTGATTCTTCTCCTTTCCACTTTTCTTTCCTTCCCTCCTGGTTTCATTTCACATTCAGCGTTTGGGCTCACCTCGTGTGAATATTCAGTCGTTCTTCTCCTTCCCCATTCTTCCTTATTCGCAGACTTTCGTCTGCTTTCTCTTTGTTAGCCAGCCCTCACGTATCCCTCACTTATATCACCTGAGTATCGTTTAGTGTCGATACCTTCCAACTCCTTTTTCGTTGCATTCCTTTGTACCCATATCCCGATTCTTCAGCTTCCTTTTTGATCTTGCCTTGGCACTCGTCACGTTTCGCTGGTACCATTATTCCTCTTGTTACCCTTGGTTTTTTACATACATATTCCCACTCTACTTTTACAGTAGGTACCACTTCATTCAATACCAACTATGGCTGTTTTGTCCCCCTTCCAATTGGCAGCTCCCTCACATTTGGTCTTGTTGTCGTTTGATTCTCCCAACCAACCCATCCATGGATCAACCTTCGCAAGACACCTCGATCGCGCCCGTCATGCATTTACCCGGTGCACAGAAGCTACTTGAAGAACTCGAAGCCACGAATGACGCGTTTCTTGTCGCGTTGGACGCGTCGATCTCATCCCCACTCCCCCAACAAGATGAGACACTTCTCGATCGCTACGATGCTGAACTCGCTCGATTCCAAGAACGTTACAACAACTTGACGCGCCAAGGAATTGTTGCTCTGAAGATGCTTCGCCGTCGCATTCACGCCGAGACGTCACCTATCAGTGCGCTCCCCGGAGAGATGCTCGCCAAAATCTTTGATCACCTTATCGAGAGCAGCCCAGAGGCGCCACCCCAACACCGCTCCACTGTGATCCGCTTGTCGCATGTCTGCCAGCTTTGGCGTAACGTTGTACTCGACACCAGTCGATACTATACATCAGCCAACTGGGACGCTTGGCCTACCTGGCTCTGCATCGAGTGGTGCAAGAGAGCAAAAGGCCATGACATTGACGTAGAGCTCAGCAGTAGCGCTCTTCGACGAATGTGTTCCGAAGAGACAGGCGCCTTTCAAGAAGCGTTGTTAGAGACTGTGGGGACGTGGAGCAGCCTGGACATCGTTTTCTCCGACCTGGAATATTTCCACTGCATCAAACAACTCCTAAGCAAGGTGCACTATCCCAAGCTTTATCAGCTGGCGTTTCGCGGCGAAAGTCAATACTACCTGCCATTTACTTGCCAGAATTTCCCTGATCTGGTCCTCCTGGAGCTCGCAGGTCAAACCATCATGGGCTGTGACGATGTTTTTTCACCCTTCCGTTCGTTGGAATACCTCATCTTGAACTTCGAAGGCACAGTCGCGGATGACAACTTCTGGGCTAACCTATTCATCTACGCGCCAAATCTGCGAACTATCACCATCAAGTACTTAGATTGGCATTCATTGGAGAAAAAGCCGCGCGTCGTAGCAAATGTGATGTCATTGGACATTCAGTTCACGGATATTCGATGTATCGAGACGTTGCTCACAGTCTGGCTATGGCCTGACCTCCGGAAGTTAGCCATGCATGGCTTGCCGGATCAGCTTTCGGAGCTAGAGGAAAGAGTGCCCGTAAGCACACCCTGTTCGGTCTTGCTCCCTACTCTAAGTCGCATTCACTGCAGGCGGTGATACAAGCCATCGGCGGAAGTTTGGATGTTCTAACGATCCGCGAAGATATTCTAACGCTACAGATTTGGCCAACGCTCCTCACGAACTGCATACCTCTCATACCCGATACCTTGCAATCTCTCTGTCTCCTCGAACTTCCCTGCGACTACAGCGGCCATGCCAATGTACCTGGTGCTCGTCGCGAATTTGAAGAGACTCTCGTGAAGTTCGTGTCTTGCCGGCCTTGGAAGTTGCTGCTGGTGAGTTCATTATCAGAACGTACGACGAAGAATGTTAAACCGTACGTCGAATTTCTGGGGGTACGTGAGACACTTCCATAATGACAAAACATCGCGTTCATTGAGCTTTCCATTTTCTTTCGAATCTAAATAGAAATGTGGGTTCCGGCATTCAGGCTTATACCCCCAGCTGCCGCCAAGGGACCGGTAGGACAAGGAAGATTCCACAGGTTCACAATGCCACCTTGTTCTACGATTCAGTTCGTTCCTGTATCGCCCTTTCAAGCTATGTTTGTTGTGTAAACAATGCAGTAAGCGTTGGCAATTGCTGTTATGTTTGCATCTCTGGACTCGGGCTCAGCAGTTCAATCGTAAAGATATCGAAGAAGACAAAGTTCGACTTCTCCGTAAGGGTTAGGATCAGGTAAGACTTCACCGTCAATGAGTTACAACTCGGGAAGCGGTGCAGCGATGTGTAAGGTAATAGGCATAGGGCAAATATTCTGGATGAGGTCCAGATCGCAGTATGATCAACCAAAGTTATATTGGAAAAGACGGAAGCTAGTCGAATCATGGTAGGACAAAGATTATACAACGGCAACCGTGAAAAGTTCAAGTAAACAAGTCCATCATTTCTCAGGAGATGCGACAGAAGATGTCAAGGAATTAAAGAAACTAATACCCCAGTACGGGCTGACGACCCCACCACATCTGGGCATCCGCGTTCTTGCCACCAAGGATCTCAGCCACAAAGTGACCAGCATCCTTCCTCGAGATCGAATAGAAGCCCTTGCCCTTACTCTCATGCTTCTCCAAGCCCTCCTGAATAACACGATATCCCTTGTCGTCCTTTTCATTCTTCTCGGAGCCATCTAGGGGCGTCCGGACCGAACGAGACATCCCTCTCGGCTCGCTGTCGTCGAGCAGAGCAGGGCGAATAATGCAGACGTCCGAGGCGGGGATGAAAGGAGCTGGAAGTGCCTCTTGCGCCGCGGGAGAGAGAATGTGAGGGAGGACTTCGGAGGGGTCGGGCGTGAAGTGCGGAAGGGATGCTTCGGCGGGGATGTCTGGGTTCGCGGGGAGTGTGGCGCGATCCATCACGTATTCCATGCCGATCTTGTCGACGTGCGGGGCTTTGAGTAAAAGGGTGTAGAATGAACCAAGGCTAACGTAGAGAGAGAGAGAGAGAGAGAGAGGGATAGATATTAGCTTAGGGGCGTAGAGGGATTAGTATTAAAGAGGGTGGTACTGACCCAGCTGCAAGTGCTTTGTGCGCCTTCTTGCCCATTCCCATCGAGCTGCAAAGCACGAATTTGGGTTTGGTGGTAAGAGTAGGGTACACGCGGCTCAACTCGGTGATGAGAATCGCGAGAGCTATGAAATAACACAGTGAGCGAACCGTTCATATTTTAGAACAATGAGTTGGGAGTGAAAGAATTTGCACATACCACGGCAGCAAATGTCGGCGGGGTCAATACCATGAACAAGAAGGCTCATAGTAGCCTTGAGAGAATCGGGGGGCGTGAAGCCTGTGCAGACCTTGAGTTAGCAGACAAGCAGGGCCTTCGATTAGTGAATTGACTTACCGATGGAGGACACAATTCCAACAATGTCAAGGCCGGCCACGCCCAAGACCTCACGGATGTTCTCGGAGCTGTGGGCATCTCCTTTGAAGTAGATGGACCGTTCAATGACATCGGCAGGGAGTGTCTTGTACTCTTCAGATTGCTCGAATCGGGACGGCGATCGCAAGAGCAGGACATGGCGCAAGTCTGGGCGTTGGGCAGCGAGATACGAGTAGGCTGCAAAGGCAACACCGCGGGAGGCGCCAAAGTAGAGGACAGTTGGTTGAGACATTTGGATCAAGAGTTTTCAAAAGTTGGTGCTGAGAGGAGTGCTGGAGTGGATGCGGTCGCTGTAGTGCGGTTTTGCTGAGGGAAACACTTGAGCACTCATCAGACCTCATACTTATAGTCTTCACGATCATCTTTGCTGTGCAAGAGGTCCATACTCCAAGTGCTGCGTCGTCGTGGACGGGCTGCACTCCGTCGAGGCTGGCCGCCGTCTCATGTCGATGAGCATGACAAGAGCTCTGTTGTGCGGAGAAGTTCCCACGGGGTCGGCGGGTCCGCACGGCGGCCGCAATTCAGTCGAGGAGTGGCCCCGATTCCGTCCATCTCCAGATGCGTTTAATATGCGTGCATTGATTGGGCTAACATAAACTCACAACCCGCAATACAGTTTAGCATTGACGAGCACCGCCGGTAATTTGAGGCGATGCCTCGGCCGCCTTTTGCAGTTGACCTCACACCCGCCCATTCAATGTCGATGCTTTCTCCATTAGTCTCTCCATTAGTCCAATAGCAAGGCCTCAGATGAGACTCCCATTGGAGATATGCTGCACGCATTCCACCTTGTCAGTTGTGTCATAGTCGCATTCCATAACAGATGTAGGCTTCGTTGAGAAAGCTTGATCTCAGGCAAATCTACACGTAACAGCTGCACTGCGATAGTTCACTAGACGCATATCCCTAGTACTTATGCCAATTGTGCTCTAATTGACGAACAGAGGCGGTTTGCTGTGACCAAATGGGAGAGATATTTTGAGAGACCGTGTGAGCCAAGCATAGGCACAAGCTCGACCAAAGGGCCGACCTCAGAGATCGCAGTGAGGTCCTCCCAATTGCATATTTGATGGCTCAAGACGATCATCCCGATATCGAGTGTTTCCGGAATCGCAATTGGATAACACGAGCAGATGATATATTAAGAAGCTCCTCCCCCGGACACTATATATAGAACGCTTGCCTCGAGTGCAGTTTGCCTATTATCTTGGGCAGGAAAACAGAAATCGTTCGATGTTGCTTTAATCATGCGCCTCCTTCCTTCGGCTGAGCTTCCGCAGTTCGGAGGCTCGCCCAATACTTCCCAGAATGCCCCTAATCTTGATGAGGTCATGCATGCTTGTCATGGTGTATGCCTTCGATCCGTGACTCAAATCACGGAGCCTCGCGCGGCCGCGCACACACACACGGGCCTTCCGGCGTGTCCAACCCGTCCTTCCTGCCACCACCCGACCTCTTCATCACCCCTTAACCTGCTATCTTGCGACGAAGAATGGCGACGACAACAGCGACGACGCCGGATTACGCCACGCCTGTTGCGAAACGCAAACACGAGGGCCACAGCTGGCTGTTCAAGGCCTTGCTGTTCGGCGTGTTCTTCGACGCATCTATGATTGCGATGAATACAACACAGTTCCTGATGCTACCTATTAAACTTGCGGGACTTGTTGTTCCGGCTTTTGGGAGTGTGTATACCAAAGGGATCCAGTATACAAAGGGGTGTTTTGGGACGCTTCTGAGTGAGTCAACCTGCTCCCTCTGGTGCTCATCTAGAGATTTGGGTTACTCAACCTCTCATTATTGCGTAGTTCTGGTCACGCAGTGGTTTGCACCGACCAAGTTTACAATTACGTACGAGGGGACGGACAACCCGGGCGAGGTGTTCGAGCTCGATGAGGCTGGGAATGTCGTTGGGTTAAAGCTCCCGGAGAAGACAGTCATCATGTCGAACCACCAGGTATCGAGGGCAGTATTGATCGCCGGAGCGCAGCTCGTCCTAATACAACTCTCTGAATGCTGAAGGTGTACACAGACTGGTGGTATCTCTGGTCACTGCTTTATTTTGCTAATGCCCACGATGCAGTGCTGATCATCCTGAAGAAGTAAGCTTCGTGCTTATTCTTCGATAACCTCCTCTATACCCTCTAACATCTTCCACATAGATCATTAAAACACATCCCGGTGATAGGATGGGTAAGCTACAGTTCCCCTTGGCCCCATTGACAAGCCGCTTGCCCCATGCAGCCAATAACGTCATCCTATTAGGGCATGCAATTCTTCCGATTCATCTTCCTTGCACGTAACTGGGCAAAAGACAAGGGCCCATTAGGCGAACACATCGTCGATGTCGCACGAGAAGCGCAGGCAGCGGACAGCAAGCTTGCCCTTATGATCTTCCCGGAAGGGACGCTTGTCAGCAAGGACACGCGGCCACTGTCAAAGAAATATGCTGATAAAGTTGGCATCGTGAGTGGAACAATATTATACGGTTACACGTGAAGTTTACTAATAGGGGTTGTTGAGATAGTCTGACATGCAACATACCCTACTGCCACGATCTACTGGGCTGCATTATATCCTTCGCGCAATGGCACCTTCAATACCTGATCTTCAGCTTCTCGACCTGACAGTTGGATATCCAGGTATCCCCCCAGCTGGGTACGGGCAAGATTACTACACCCTTCGCTCCGTTTTCTTCCAGGGCGTCGCCCCACCCGCCATTCACATCCACATGCGACTCACACCCGTTTCACAACTCCCTATCGGCACCGTCGCCGCCAGATCCTCCTCATCTGGGGCTGACATCGCCGCTAGCGCAGATCCGAGCTCAGAAGAAACAGCACAGTTTGATGAATGGCTGAGAGGGAGGTGGACAGAGAAGGACAATCTTATGGATGGATTCTATAAGGATGGTCATTTCTCGGCGCGCGAAGGGGCGGGGATACTTAGCGTGAAGGGGGAGATCCCTATTCGCATAAGGAATTGGTGGGAGGTGGGCAACGCAGTGTGTTTCCTGGCACCAGTGGTATTGTGGTATGGCTTCAAGTCGGCTTGGGGGGCCAAGTAGCATCCTCAAGGCCATCAAGGAGGGACGAACGGAGAGATAGACCTAGTC
The DNA here is from genome assembly GCA_015039315.1 of Clavulina sp. PMI_390. Lineage (NCBI taxonomy): Eukaryota > Fungi > Basidiomycota > Agaricomycetes > Cantharellales > Hydnaceae > Clavulina > Clavulina sp. PMI_390. Next base: position 226,288 of record WIDE01000033.1, read on the forward strand.
TATCGCGTAATTGCTCTCATGTCATCATCTTCATTGCTGTTGTTTCTGTTCATTCATGATATCTGTTGTACGTGTCGTACCCGCTGTGACCTCAACCATCAAGTTAGATATATAGACCTCTTCACGAATGCATCACGCTTTTCGGTCTTTTGTTCCAGAGAAGGGTGGGAATGAGGCATTATTGGGGATGGACGATAGGAATAAGCTATTATAGTGATGATGATCAATGGCCTGCGGCGTGTTGGGCCTGCTGAGCCTCCACGCGGTTCACGAGCAGAACGGACGTGTCAAAGAAGCGGTTGACACAGTTTTCGAGGCATGCTTGCTCTCCCCTGGCGAAGCGGGTCGAGACACTGCCGGTAATGCACCTAATTAGACAAGCGTTGGTGAGTTGGGATGTAGGCGTCAGGGAATAGGATAAAACCCGTACTTGTCCCAGCATAGCGAAGTCAAATTCGCCTTGGTCGAGTTGATTCGCTGGAAAGTTGATGTGGGACTTCAAGTTAACTCGGCTGCCGAGCGCGAAAAAGTGCAAACGCGTCAAGAACTGACCTCAACTGACTGGAGCTCGGCGACGAACTTTTGAAGTTCTTTCTACAAAAGCAGGGCCCATTTTAGTCCCATATTGCGGTAATGCAGTTTGATAGCATACATGTAACTTACTTGTGTGGGTTCGTCAAACTGGTCCATGGTCGTGTGTTGGCTGGAGCAAAAATGTGCGGCACCGAGAGCGGGTAAAGATTCTCACGCCCTTTCCATTCATTCATTCCTCCCTGCTTCACTCAGAATCGGGATATTCGACAGCTCTTTCTGCAAACTTTCTATTTCTGGCGGTCACTGATGCTCTAATTCTTTCGCATGAGACTGTAATCCATGTCAATGATGAGGGTTACCGACTGGTCCCTGGGTTAGAGTCAGTGCAGTTTCGTGCCCCTCCTCGAAACCACGGGTTCTAGGATGTACTAGAGCTAAACGAGAGCACATATGATATGACGTTATGAGACCCCCGCACAGGCTAGAATATCAGGATTGGGCTTACTAAGTACTCCTTGCGGTAGTTTCACAATCTGAGTCGAGAGCAGCGAACCGCGGCTGGTGTCACCTGAAGTCTATAAAAGTTCGCCCATTCTGGCTCCCTACCCCTCTCACCAGAGCCCCAATTCCCCCCCTCCTCTCTCTTCGCCTTCACCATTAAGGCCACTCCCTAGTACCATCACTGTCAACTATGGATTGCACCTGGGCGGGACTTGGAGCTCTCTGGTTTGCTATAGCCACTGCTCGCCTTAGCTTCTCCTTACAATTGATCTTGTAAGTACTCTTACGTTTTGTCTATCCACTACCTATGCAGTGCTTTCTGACGTTGTTCACATTTTGCTCGGCTCTGAATCTTGACCCTCCTTAGACTTCGCCTTCTTTCGTCATTACTTTCGTCTTCGCCTTCGCCTTCGCCTTCGCCTTCGCCTTCGCTTTCGTTTGTTGTCTTCTCGCTCACCTCTGACCTCGCATTTGTCTCCGCCATTATCGTGGCTTTCACATCTCCTTTTGTCTTCCACGACTTCGCCTTCATCTCGCGGGCTTGGAGCCTGATGATCTTCTCATCCACATTCCTCTACCATATGGCCATAGGCTGCTATCTTAAATTATTAAATGTGAGTAGCGTATTTTCTATCATGGCGAAACGCATCTAATAACCCCACCAGGGATCTTGCGCTTCACATTCTTCTGCACAGTCTCAGCTTCATCTCATTTCATCGTTAACCTATCAGCGCTCGCTCTACAAATCTCTTCAGTCCTACCCTCCCTTTCAAATCCCAGACTTTGTCACCCTTCACTTTTTCTGCAGCACTTCTCCTGGCATTTTCCCGCTTTCTACTGGGGGTTCTCTGTCTTCCTTTCTCAGTACCTGGTGTGTCCTTCACGTCTCCGTTCCTCATTTCTCTTACGTGTGCCATGGTTTTCTGACTAACGCCTCATCCACAGGCAATCCATATTCTCTACACCTCCGCGCGGGGTAATCTAAGCGCTCGTCCACCATTCATCTGTCTAGCAAACCTCTGTCTTCATGTTATTCACACCTCGACCTACGGCTTCTGGGTCACCTCTACGGCCAAACCTTCATCTTCGACTGATTCCCCGACTTAGTCGCTCTTCGTCACAATACTTTTTGGATCCATATCTTCACTATATCCTGCAACATCGCGATACCCTCCACCACTATACCCTCCACCACTATACCCTCCACAACTGCCCCCTCTCACCATCGCACGCATCTCATGTGTCCACACATACATCATGCTATCCTGCACTGCACTATCCTGTCCAACTCTTCCAATCCTTCCCCATCTTCGCCATTTCCATCCTCTGCTATCGCCCAGCCATTCTCTTTGCAACACAAATGAGAAGACCTGACCCCGTCATGCACACATATTTTTGGACCCCTATTCGACACTCAACCTTGGTTTCCTGACTCCGCTCGCGCTCACTTCCTTCTGCAACCTCGTCTCATCTCATCAACTTCCCTTCGAGCCTCGCCTTCCATCACTGGATATTTTTCACTTGCTTTTTGATACGTTCAATCTCCTCATTGAGCCGCTCTTGATTCCATCCTCTCCATCTACATACGTATACTGTTGTACACACCATGCCTTATGCCTTATGCCCATCATGCCGTTATATCACCGCGCAGACTACTACGCGTAACCCATCCGCGACTGCAGTTGTATTTACAGGGGCTGGGTCAGCACTGTTATGGATCGACTGTTCAACTTTGACGGTAGTCCTTGTACCGCTCCAGTCTACCCTCTCAATTCGCCATTAATTCTACTCCCTGTACTATAAAACTTTGGATCTCACGCGCCTTAGGGCCTTGTTGGATCGATTCTTACCGCTCATCCGTCATCCTTTCACCTCGTGCACCTTTCTCGCCACCAGCCTTGCGGTTTCACCTTTTTCTGTCCTCGCTAAATCTCAAATTTGTACAGTTCCATCTCCTGATTATTGATGTGGTACTTTCTCTAACTATTCTAACTTCCATATTGAAGGGAAACCGTGAGTGTAGACTAGTACTCTAGTACTGAAACGGTACGAGGACTAGTTGAGTCATCACTGATTAGACAATCTATCCATCTCAAGTATTCAATTGATTGCATCATGTCACTCATGGTTTTCAAGAGTCACAGCTCTCTCAATTTCGTTAATTCTCGTCCCGGCCGAGAGCACGAATCCTTGTTAAGTGACCTTCGATCGACATGACGCCGTGCGTCCTCACGATCGCAGGCTCGGACTCGAGCGGCGGCGCTGGCATACAAGCAGACCTCAAGACCTTCGCAGCTTTGGAATGCTATGGATCGGCCGTGTTAACTGCTCTGACTGCTCAAAACACTCTTGGTGTCAAGGGTGTCCATGCATGCCCTCCGGAATTCGTCGCCCAGCAAGTGTGTTCCAACTTTCTGCAGAACTCAGGTCCCCAGTTTCGTGAACTCAACTCCACTTGATTTGCCAGCTCGATGCAGTATTAGAAGATATTCCTGTCAAAGCCCTCAAGCTGGGGATGCTCGCCAACGCCTCGATCGCTGAATCTATAGCTCCCTCACTGGAATCATTTAAGTCGACTTGTCGCCCGATCGTTATCGACCCAGTTATGGTCTCTTCATCTGGGCACCGCTTGCTAGAGACCTCGGCCATTTCGGTGTTACAGTCTCGACTAATCCCTCTTGCTACATTGATCACCCCAAACATACCAGAGGCTGAGCTCTTATTAGGAGGCCACGAAGTCCATATCAATTCTATACCTAGCATGCAGGCCGCGGCTAGAGATTTGAGCAAGCGGTTCGGATGCCCCAACGTTCTCGTGAAGGGGGGACATCGTGTGCTATCTTTCGATGAGCTCCACCATGTTCCTGAAGAGGAGGTCAAGTCGATCGTGGAATACGAAGGAATCTGTGATCCAGAATATCCAGCGGTGCTTGCTGCTTCGCTCCCGGACAACAGCTCACTCGACCTCATAGTGGACGTTCTGTTCACGGCCAGTACAGAGTCCTTTACCTGCTTCGCTCGCCCTCAAGTGAACACTAGGTCAACTCATGGAACTGGCTGTACCCTGAGTGCTGCCATCGCGTGCGAGCTAGCTAAGGAACGACCCGGTCAGCTTTCTCCCTCACCCTTGGTTGTGAACTGCGTCCCCCATATCAAGGTAACTGAGCTCTGTATGTTACAGTTATCGAGGCTGTTCGAGCTGGGATCACCTTCACATACGGTGCGATAGCCACTGCGGAACCCATCGGAAGTGGGCATGGACCCCTCAACCACCAGCATGCTTTAATGACCCGAGGCGTCCCTAGGTTAGCCGTACCGTTCGATAATAGCCTGATGTCTGACGAGACTACGGCTGTCATTTGCCTTGGACAGACCTATCCCGACATCACCTCATCCATTTCTCCGGAGTATGATTGCAAGTTCGGGCAGTACTTGGGGAGCGTACGTGAAGCACGACTTTGTTGTAAAGCTTGGGAGCGGTGTCCTTCCAGAGGCTTCCTTCAAGCATTTCATTACGTGGGTATCATATAGTTCCCGGAAAATCTTTGGGTTATGGGATATCATCAATATCAACTAATTTTTTGCTATGACGTTTCCATCCAGGCAAGACTACCTTTATTTGAAGTACTATGCTCGAGCACACGGGTTTGTCGAGCACCAAGATGTATATCTCCCCTTCTATCACTGAACCGTACTTTCCGTAGATTGCTCGCCCTGAAAAGCTCTTCATTCGCGGATATATCCGCTTCGGCAGTTATAATGCAGCACGTCGCCCGAGAAGCGGCGCTCCATGAATCTTATTGTGCCAGTTGGGGGATTGATGCAGCGACTCTTGCTACTACCGAAGAAGCTACCGCCACGACAGCATATGGTGCCTTCATCCTTGACATGGGTATCAAAGGAGATGCTCTTGCTTTATTGGTGGCACTATGTGCTTGCCTATTAGGATACGGGGAAGTGGGACTGTGGCTCAAGCAACAGAGCGATCGGAATGAGAGTCCCATCCATTTAGCCGGAAATCCTTATCGAAAGTACGCAGGCGTCATTTACGACTCGAGGGCTGGTCCTAATTATGTGCTCCTATATCGTATTAGATGGATGGAAGATTATGGTGGAGTTGAGTATCAGGAGGCTTGTAGAACAGGCATCAGTGAGTCCGCGCAGCAACGTGCTTTATGTGGGGTTTAATGACGAGAGCTTTCATCCTGTAGAATTACTTGAAGGCCGCATAGAAGCGCACCCATTGACTGGGGAGAGAGTACAGGAACTCCAGCAGATTTGGCAGCGATGCGTGAAGCTTGAATGCGGATTTTGGGATATGGCAATGTCGTTGGCTCAATAGATACAAACATAGAGGATATCTTAGGCCTTACCATCTCAATCAAACCCCTGTTACCCGGAATATATTTCAAGCCATTTTAAGAGTTAGGAGGGTGGAACCACCAGGTGAAGCGCTATAGGCTACTGGCTTTGGGAGGTGCGGCAGAATAGTGCCAGGTCAAATGAGCCTCAAAACTCGTGGCAGAACTCTACGGTAGCTAGGACCCAACCAAGAAAGTTAGTAGGTGGGAACTCTGGGTTGAAGGATTGGTGCTCTAATGTCAGTGAGATTGTGGGATGATAGCATTGCGATGCAACCGTGGATAACGGGCGCATTCAGAAGCTATCAGTTCACCCCACCGGAAGAAAGATCAGTAGGAAACAGTATTGATCATTTCTAGCGCCGTGACGTCAGGGAACATATATACTTGACAGGCAGTGCAACATGCCAGAGTCACCACGGCGTTTCTACTGGCATCCATAACCACTTCCCACCAGGTCTCACCGACTTCTTAATCCTCACCGACGAGCCTTGTCCCCATCGATTGTTCACAGCAGCCACATCCTGCAAATCTGATCTGTTGAGGAGCGTCATCCCTGCTCTCAACGCGTGCTGGAGCATAAAGCGTGCAAAAGCAGGGGACGAGTCAATGTACTCGACGCTTCTGAGCGCTGGAGAGTCTTCAATCCAAAATTCCTCGGGCATGCCAGGATAATCAGCTCTATAGGTGGGCGGTGGATTGATCGAGGAATGAATAGTGATGTGCTTGATGGAAGGGAAGGGGACTGGGTCGTGTAGAATGGGCTGGGGGACATTCGAGGGCGGAGGATCAGAGGAGGGAGGTGAATCGTCCCGAACTGGAGGGAGGAGGAATTCAAAGGGGTCTTTGGACGACGGAAGGTAGAGGAGCTTCAGAACAGCTACGTCTGTGACGTGTATGCGCCCCTGGATGAGGTGCTGCACAAGTCGGGAGTGTCCCGTAATTCTGCGGAGATTCGGGAGGATATCCGCATTGAGGAGGGAGCCGTCGTCTGCACGCTCGATGTATGGCGTGAAGTTATAGAAAGTGTTTGGACGTGCCGTAACGAGTTCCTCGATTGTGGGCTGATCACGAAGAAAGTCTTCCAACCCAATGACACAACAATCGAGTGTGAGCTTTTTCAGACGAAAGGGCATCGCACTTCGATGAGCGGAATGGGGATCTCTGGGAGGCCAGGCAGCTCTGGACGACAGTGAATCGAGCACCGAAGTGAATGCCCATCCATACGGTCTTCCTGATATTCTTGAGTATAGATCGGAGCGTATCACGAGATGCTCTAGGTTTATGAGCATTCGAAGCGCACGCTCCATCTCCACCGTTGGGCTCCCATGTATCACAGGCGGATAAGGACTCGCTTCCCCCGAGGGACCCCCATACGTGTTTTTCAAGATTGGAGAGAGTGCTTTATCTCCCGCAAAGACGAGCCTTCGGACGAAGGATGCTCGATAGGGTAAGCGTGTTATAGCGGCACAAGCTGCAAGAGTAAGCTGCACGTCCTCCTCGAGTGGAAGCCAGATGGCGCGCCACAGAATGGGTGTAATGTTCTCGTTGAGGGTTCTTGAGGTAATTGCAAATGATCGCAGGGCCTTAAAATCGTTAACGCGGTAGAGTTCATCGAACATCAGAGCCTGGATGTCGTATGGCAGGTTATGCCAGCTCGAGGATGGGGATTCATCCGCGCGTGGGACGATCTCATATTCGCGTTTTAGAGAAGATGCCGTGATTGGAGATGGAGCACAGAACTGGAATACCCAGTAGAATGTCGATAGGTTATCTTAGCAGCTATCCGATAGATAGACATGGAACGATGAACACAAACTTACCTGCTGGGTAGTTTGTTGGGACCGAGGCGTGAGCAAACAAAGATCCACCCTCTTATTGCTGAGACGCGACTCGATGGTTTGTTGAACAATGCTGGATCTGCTCCTCTTGTTGGGAGATGCGCTTAAATCGTCATAACATTGGCATATAGCCGATGTGCCCCCCGATATATCAACTAGGTTTAGCCGTGACCGCAATCATGATGGACTTGGCACTGGCACTTGTCAGACTGGAGCGCTTGAGAGATTATTCTTCGCTAGCATTGTCCTATGGTATGGCGATCCACTTGAGTACAGTGGCATATCCCAATACAACGGCGGTGGACGAAAACTTGTCAAATTCCATACATCCAAAGACTTTCGTGTGATACCGTCTACACTGCCTATTGGTACGGACCCCCGTTCCGAACCTGTGAGGAAGCTCAAGATCGGCCGAACTATGAATGGATTTTTTCTCCCTTACGGTATGTCGAAAGGAACCTTTCCCAGGGGGAGTATTCAATTCTCAAGTTTGCCGCAAGCACCGTTGAACTCAGTTGAGCAATCTATTACTCCCGTATGAAGGACGTCGGTGCGCCGATTCAACAAGAGGGAATATGAGTTGCACAAACAGTTCTCAGTAGGCCCTTTTTACAGTAGAAGCGAGGGCTAGACGGGCGGGGTATGAATCTTCTTTGTTGAATCCCCGAACGTAGGGGATCGGTGATGGCGGCGACCCAAGCAAGGCGCACAAATAGAGAGTACAGCACGATTGGTCCAGAATAGCGTCTGCGACTTGTACCACATACTGTTATTTAGACTAGTACTACCAGATAAGAACCGAGCTTGGGCGGCCAAGAGGGGAGGAGTGGGGCTGTGGGCCCTGAGCCAATCGATTGAATTCGAAACTTCGGTCCAAACATTGCCCCACAAACCCTTCCCTCTCTCTTCCATCTCTCTCCCTCTTCCTCCCCTCACAAGCAAGAGCCCCCTCTCTAGGACGCTCGTTAAAGCGCATTCGCTCACGCTGAAAGACTGTGCTTCTGACGAATGGCCTCGATGTCCGTTCATCCAGCATAAGCTCCATCCCGAACGCCCTGATCGCATTCTAACCCTCGCCCCATCGTTCGCTCACAGAGACATGAGGACCACATACCCGACTCGCAACGTCGAGGCCAACATCCACGTAGAGCATACCCAGCTCCGTGACCTAATATCGTGTCCCTCCGAGCGAGGAGACATCATTTATGCCTCTACCAGCGGATTGTCAGCACGGAATTTGAACGAGGCAGAGCCTGTAAGCACACAAAGCCACTGGTCACTGCCACAATCGGCACTCACCACCACAATCTCTACCATCTGTCTAGGTCGAAAGGGTCGTACCTGGCTTCGGCTTTGCTCCTACCTGTGTCGCCACTGGGTACGTTTTCAACATCACCGCTGTTCGTTCCACGAGCCCGCCTCATGGCTGACTTTTTTCTTTTCCTACCCATTCAATCGGTCGATTCTGTGATCTTTTGCCCCATCCAGATCAGGACTAGTAGCAGCGGGAGGTGTACATGCAGACCTGTTTCTTGCACCTCTCTCCGCAATTCCCCCATCCACTGCCAGTATCAAATTGCCTCCCAACCCTCCAGAGGAAAAATGGGCAGAATATGCCCGCATGCCTGGGTCGATCAACAACTCTCTCTTCTTCACCAACCTCGCCCTTGGCTCCTCACCTTATCACCTCCCCACTGCATATGACGCCATCGCTGATACCCCGCGATTGGTTGTGGGAAACAACGACTGCACACTGAAACTCTACAACATCGCCACACGTGTTAATGCGGCGGCTGCTCCCTTCCTCGATGAACCTTGCTCCGCTTCTCACAAGATGCGTCGATCAAATCGCTTCACGATGGCGGGCCTTTTACGCCTCAAGACATGTGTGAATCATGGTCCGTCTTAATTAGTCCCTTTTCTCGCATTTTCTTCTCAGGCTAAGTGTTCTTCTTTCTCTAGCGTCCATTTCACCAAATGGGCGAACCATGCTAGTCGTGGGGGATACACCCTCTGTGTATCTATACAATCTCAATGGAGGCGAGAACATCACCTTTGACCACGCCCACACATACGAAAAGGCCTTCACCGACGCTGCGTTCAGCACGGCCTGGTCGACAGATGGAATGCGGTACGCCGCGGCGTCGCAGGACGGCGTCGTGAAAGTGTGGGATGTGCGGAGCACAAACCCCCTTTACGAAACACGTGCGATCGAGAGTGCACGCAGGCGCAAACCTTCTCGATCGTCGTCCTCGAGATCGCCGTCCCGAAGCCCTGGAGGGACTCGGATCCCCTCTGGTCTGACTGCTCCACTCGCTGACGGCACGCAATACATGTCCCACCCGTCAGACGCGTCGTCATCATTCTCCTCCTCGGTGACCTCCCTGTTTGGCCGTGCGACCCCCGCTCACTTTGCTCCGGCAACACTGAGCTTCATTGACGCCTCAGGCCACTTCTCAGCATCCTCTATCGGAGGCTTCACGTCCTCCAGCAGTCATGTGCCGAGTTATGCCACGATTCCTGACAAGGAGATGAACATGGTGGCGCCTGCTGTGCGGACATTGAAGTTCATGCGCTCAGGTGGGCAGGAGATCCTTGCGTTCACAGAGGTACGTCGTAGGACTCTATCACTCGGGTCTATCCATTGCATCAAAGTGTTACTAATCCTGATTCTCTCGGAATTGTTCATTCCCTTCTATTTGATTTATGGATCTAGCACTTGAATCACGTCCACATTGTTGACGCAGAGACCTTCAGCGAGCACCTGGTCATTCGCGTTCCACCAGCTGGGACTGCCTCACCTTCCCCTTCTATGTGCGCTCCTCCAGTTTCTTCGTTCTCCCGATCGCCGGTCCCGCACAGCGATGCATTCCAAAACCATCAATATCCACCTGCCCTCCAAATCCCTCCTGCTTCCGCGTCACAACATCCCCGCTCTGGATGGTGCACTCCTGTTATCTCGCCGTTAGAACCGCGTCCTCCCCAGCAATGGTCAACGCAAATCCCGTCAGTTCAAGTGCCTATGGGCCTGGATGAGCGTGACGGACACAGTATCCTGCGGGGCGCCCCATCTCTATATGCTGACATACGTGGCCCGATCTCTTCGCGTGGTTTCGTTGCGTCAGGTGTATCGGGTGTTCGCTATGAGTTCATGACCGCTCCTTCGCAACGACTCTCTGCTCAAGAAGGTTCCGACTGCGATGAGGGAGAGGAAGAGGATGGAGAACTAAGGGAGAGTGATGATCGTGAAGAGCAGGCCGCAGCTGCGTGGCTTGACTGGCAAAGCGCGCATTCCACCCGTCATCACCATCCCGTGGCTCACATGCGCGCTCCATCGTCTTCTTCCCATCCCCCTCAGGCACCATTACCAATTTCTGCGCAAGCCCATTCGCACTTGCCTATGCCCTCTGTCTCCGTCTCCTCCGCTAGCTCTTCCTCGCCATCTCACACCTCTTCGTCCTCCGCCTCTAGTAATGTTAGCAACAACATCTCTATCGCCCACCACCCCGCCACGCGAACTCGGCGGGCGTACGACGAGAAGCATGGCACGACCCATCTCTCAGGGCTCACGTTTGATCCATCCGGGAGGTGGATGTACGTGTCGACAGAGAAGAGCATCGTCGAATGGGATTTGCGCGAGGTGCTTGGCGGAACGGCGATGGGCATGGGCGCAAGGCCATCGCGGTTCGCGTCATGGGGACGACCGATGTACGAGACAGTCAGCGAATGGGCCTGAGCTCGTCCGCCTCACCTTTGTCTGCCCGCTCCACCCAAAAAAAAAAAAGCCCCTCACCATCAAGCTTTGCTCACCTGACCTCTTCACTTACGTCACTCCCCCCTTTTTTTCCCTTTTGGCTTCTCGCTATCGTTTGCTTATCATGATCTCGTGGAACTTTCCTGCTGTGAAAAATATGCTTATCTCTGAAAGCGCCTGTCGGCCGGAAAGAGGCCTCAAGGGCCTCCCGATCACGCGCGGAACGGACATCTATAGATCGTGCCGTTCGGATATGACATGACTGCTATGTTATTGTTGTTTTTTTCGGGCTTTTTCGAGCCTCGCTACGCTATGGTTTTCAAGCTATGACGACACAAAACGGACTGGTTTGGCATTTGCGCTATCGATCTCCCACCTCATTTCATCACAATACCATCTCAACCAATCACATCCCCCTTCCTCCCTTTCCCCAGCCGCCGCCAGAGGCCATCCTCCTCTGCAAATCTCACAAATCCCTGCTTATCTTCTCTTTTCTCTCACACATCCCCCCCTCTCACGCATTGCATTACGGGATACCCAATCGCGCCGCCACCACTTCATTATAACCCTAATAACTTGCACTCTTCGGATCGCTCCGCTCGCTTGCTCTCCTGTTGTTTCAAATATCTGTGCAATTTTTATTTTATTTTGTCGTTACCAATGTCCACGTTTTTCGGGCCGTCTCTAGACTACAAAATGTCAATCGAAATCTTCTGCTTGTATCTGGTGTTCGCAACTCCAACCCTATAGACTGGTATCGTGCGGGGAAGGAACCACTAATCTTAATCGTGTGCGTCGGATGTATGCATGCAGATAGCACAGAACCCATCACTTGCGCCCAAGGCCGCCTACATGACCAGGTGACGTCCGTTCATGTGGTATCATCAGGCTGGTTTCATTCGTCCTCGCCGAACATGATGCGCAAATTCTCTAGCACTTCCTTCGAATCGCTTCCCCCAGCTTTACCTCCACGAAGAGCTGCATTTACAATTGCGTTCTTCCGATTCTGGATCTAGAATGTGGATGTGCAAAACACCGGAAATAACTTTGGAGTGAGATAATTTCCCACCAGGAGAGCACAGAGCAACGATTGCAGCAGACGACGTACCACGAGAATACGCTCCTCGATGGTGTGGCGTGCGATGAACTTGGTGACAGTGACGGGCCGATCTTGGCCGATACGATGCACTCTGTCCACAGCCTGATCCTCGCTCGCCAGACTCCACCAACAATCCATCTACGCAAAGCATACACGATCGATCCCGTCGTTATCATCACGGAAGAGGGAGAGAAGGAACGGCAATCAGTTTGAGCTGTCAACGAAGCGCTTGTGCACGAGGAGGGGAAGGCGGAGCGGGGCAGTAGGGTTGCAGGGTTCAACGCGGGGGGTGCATAATCAGACACGCACCATAAACACGGTATTAGCATTCGTCAAGTTGAGCCCTACACCACCTGACTTCAACGACTGGTGGAAAGTGCATACACGAGTGAGTCGGAAAACAGGTAAATCAGGTCAGAGTCCTCATGGATGCAGACATGCTAGAATTGCCCGAGAGGAAGAAGCACGTACCACGATGAAAACCCTCGGACTCCTCGTGGGTTTCATAAACTCATCGATTGCCTTGGTTCGCGCGATTTGGGTCATAGACCCATCAAGCCGGGACCACGCTATCTTTTCGCGGTCCAGGGCTAGTGCAATGAGGTCCAAGAACGTGGTCCATTGAGAAAAGACAACTGTCCGGTAACACGGATCCTGCTCGCGGAGCACTCGTAAAGCTTTCAGAAGAGCATTCAGCTTGGTGCTACTATCATCTAGCGTGGCGGCCTGCAATGTGATAGTCGCGGATGAGCCTGGATCAGCTGAGGTGGCTCTGTCGGTGTGCCGCACTACTTCCAGAAGCTCTGATTCCTGTAAAGATAATGTCCACGGACGTCGGCAAATTATCTCTCTTCAATGAGATGGCGGAGTTACCTTGGCCGGACCGAAGCAAATGGGACATGAGCCTGGCTTTCCCTTATCATGAAGTGCGCGGATGTACGCCACGATACAGTCCTTGCAGCTGATATGAAATCATGTTAGATACTCTCTCCCTTACGATCAGTATGAGGCTCACCCAGAATGAGAGCATCCTTTGACGAGCACCTGATTCTCTACAGGCTCAAAGCAAATGACGCAAGAATCATCTCCAGAATCCTCGCTTTTCAGATTCGCCAGTACCGCCTCATGATATGCGTTATTCTGTTGAGGTGCATCATCTTCGCTTTGCTCACTTTCTGCCGTTGCTTGGCGAGCTAATTGAGAATCGCGAACGAGTGCCGGATGACATGCGGCTCTCCGAAGTCTAGCAATTTCCCCGCACCGAGATCAATCAACAACAGTAGGTGATATGGATAAATGGGATCGATAACCTACGTCATGATTCGTGCCAGCATGCTTGTGATGTTTTTGGTGATCAGTCCTCGAGCAGTGAGGCTTTCATAGTCCTTCTTGACGTTCTTGAAGATTGCATCATAAAGTCGGTGCTCATCAGGCGTGAGGTCGAGGTGCTCAATATTGATTGTCTTCGGAGGAAGCTGTACGATGGGGTTCCCATCTTTGTCCTTCATACTCTTCTCTCGTCGGAGCAGCACACTTTCCAAGATAACCTGAACGATCTCAATAGCCCTGCACGTGAATTGATAACAATGAATGTCAAGCTTGGAAGGAGAGAAAATTGCACTCACTTGGGATCTTTGTTGAGGAATGGCTTGGTGATGAAGCTTGGGTGACATTAGGCAACGGTAAGAGGGTGAGAGTCTGCAATAAGAACACCCACCTGTTGAAGAAGGGGAACGAGGCCCATGGATCGAACTGCAAGAAATGCCTATAGCGAACGATAATTATCAGATCCCAATCTATATTGCTACTGCAATATTGCTCACAGGAGAGAGAACAGGTCCTCTAATCTGTTAGTGATGGGGGTGCCAGTTAAGGCCCAACGACAACGAGCATTGAGGTCATACACTGCCTTGGCAGTTTTTGATGTACGCGACTTGATGTAGTGTGCTTCGTCGAGAATAACTCTCTTCCACTCCACTAAGGGACGAAGGTTTATGAGCGTCCAAAATAAGCCATAGATTGAGAGAGAGCAATATCACCATCATAAAGCGCGCTTTTCCCTCCATGATTGACCTTGGCATGCTCAGTCGCCAAGGTCCCATAGCTTGTGATGATGACATCGACTCCAGAATCAACGTTAACTGCGCCTCTCGAAGAGCCGTGCCACACCACAGGATGAAGAGAGCCACTCGCACTGCATCGTGCTAATTCAGAACGCCATTGAGCAAGCAGAGATACTGGAGCGATAATAAGGGTCGCAGAAGGGCCGTGATCAAGTTCTGAATCAGATGCAGAATGTTTCTTGGGCTTGAAGGATCTGTCAAGACTGATCTGAGGCCGTGATGTACCAGCTGGCTTATGCACAGCCGGCTCAGGAGAATTATTTGTGTGAAGGAGGCTTGCCACCATAATGGTTTTCCCGAGGCCCACTAAATTGGCTCATCAGTAACATGTCCAGATAGTGTTATTCCGTTACGCACTTTCTATCAGCATCATAGCCATTGACGAAGTGTTGGAGGTTTGTCAGTGCCATTGTAGGTGAGGTCAAGGTTAAAGCGTACCATCCCTGGAACAAGGTCAGTATTGACATGATGTTCAGAGCGTTCACTTTGACAAGACTTACGCGAGAATTCCTCCCCTGAAACTTCGATTCACCTTCGGGAATGTGAGGGATAGGTCGCCAGAGTATGGATTGAGATAGAATGAGACGTCGTCTTCGGTCAAATCAAGCGCCCCGGCTTCGTCTGGCTCAGGAGGGAAGATGTATCTACCAAAATAATGAGATTGGCGTGAAAGGTCGAAAGATGACCACCCCTTACTCTTCCCATAATGGATCCATCGATGTTGTGTCACGAACAGAATCCCTAGATTCGAGCTCTGCCATCCAGCTGAACCAGATTATGAAATGTAGTTAGCACAGAGGACTATGTGGAGTGTAAATCAATACCTAAGTGCCTGTTTCTGATAAGGACGTAGATTCAATAGGAATGTCCCAGGTGGTTCCCTCTCGGGCATTTCGCGGTCGTTCTGTTGGGCTCTGAAACGGAGTCAGCATCGTGTAAAGGAACGATGAGAGTGCACACGTACTTTCTGTAGATCAACGAGACTTGCTGATCATCCAACTCCTCGCCTTCCACTTCAACCTCTTCGGCATCCTCATCATCACCAATTACTTCCATGGCGCTTGCCTTTCCCTTCCCTTTTGATGATGGAACAGACACTTTGTCATCTGTATTGGTGTGAGCGGACTTGCTGGCACCACTTTGGCGGACCGGTCGGAGGCTAACGGCCTCGAACAGCTGCTGAAGAGATTCCTTCCTCTCGCGAAGTATTTGTTCGTCAAGCGTCTCTTTTCCTTCCTCCCAGAATGTTTTTTGATCATTATCCCCATCAAAAGATGGACGCTTCTGGAAAGCTTGGGGCACGAAATACGCTCGGAGACTCAAGACGACATTGTTGCCAGTGCGAAGAGGTTTGGGGCAGTCGATGACTGTGCCCGTCATATGGATGATACCCAGGTCAAAAAGCTTGGAAACCCAGCTGGCTACATGATTTGGGAGACGCCCGACCTCTAGTGAAGAAAGTGGTCAGTGTGGGCTTTCATGAGCGACGAGTATTGAAGCCACTAACCGGAGCCTCTTTGATTCGAGAACCTGACAATGTTATTCTCCTTTACTGGTTTCCTGGATTTAGGAGCAGGCTTTGACTTGGATGCGAAAGACAGTGTGGTTTGTCCATTCTTGGGTTTCTTTGTATTAGTGGATTCTGATCGAGCCATCGACTCTGGTTCGCTCCTCGATACCCGGACGAGGTCGCCTGGCTGAATATAAGTCGTGTTCTTTGAGTCGGAGGTTGTTGCCCAGGCTTCGACGATGAAATCGCCAAGGTACATGGGCTTGGCCAAAGTAGGTTTAGGCCGTGGAGGCGGTGCTTGCATGACAGGTTGACTGGGAGCAGATTGGGTTCGAGAGGAAGAGGCAATAGGTCGAGGCTCAGCGGTTATAGCTGTAGAAGATAAGCGTCTTTTCTTCGCTGGACGCGGGGACGGCGACCTAGACGGTACAGAAGTGATAGAGGAATGTCGCAGAGGCTCGACAGACGATCGGGATGAGACCGAGCGTCCTCGAGGAGCTGAGAGCTGCTCATGAGAGTTGCTTGCATCAGAAGGAAGCTCTAATTCTTCACCAAGGATCATGTCTTCGCCAGTCTGCATCTCAACCTGAGGACGTACGGAGAGACATTCGCAAGTGGTAGCGATGAACGCATTATCGTGACTACGCACCACTACATCATTGGACTCGTCATCGCTTTCATCGAAAAAGTTTCCCATTTTGCTCTTTCTGCCAGTTCTCCAGCGTGTAAGACGAGTGCGGCGCGTCAAGAGCCAGTCAGAGCGACAAAACGCGTCGGGAACGCTGAGTCACGCAGTCACATGACCCTGAGTCGTGATTCATGCAAATGTGATTCGACACGCGACTTTGCGCATTCTCCACTGCCTATTGCGTGTCATTTTATACCGAGTTCGCGCCTGGAGCTTTCGTATCCAGATAGTAATATGGGTTTACTATATTGCCCAAGCCCTACCACCGATAATCAAAAGCCACAAAAGTAGATAGATTGTACATGAGCAGGTATCAGTTGGAATAAATACCACCCCCGCTGATAACGGGTTATCCGAGCTCAATATCTCGCGCGAGGAAATCATCGTCGTCATCTTCATCCTCATCAGGATCCATCTCACTATCATCGTCTGTTGCGTCCTTGGTGTAGTCGTTCTCCAATTCGACCTGCTCTTCTTGCGAGGCTCGATTTTCCTGCTCTTCGTCCTCGTCCTCGTCTTCATCATCATCGTCGTCGTCGTCATCCTCATCCTCATCATCGTCGTCGTCATCCTTGGCCTCGGGTTTTGACTGACGATTGCGCCCATCAGTTCCAGAAGTTTCGTCATCATCCTCACCCACTCCTGCACCGTTTGGTTTTCTTGAACCACGACGTGAAGATGACAATCCAGCGGGCGATTCTTCTCCAGAGGAAGAGGACGATGATGATGGCGATGGTGAAGGAGGAATGGGATTCGAACGCGAAGGAGCACTAGTGCTGGTGCTTGGAGGTGAATGTGAGTCGCGGTGGACCTCTTGTTTTAGTTTGGAGCCAGGTCGATCTTGTGAGACCTTGAGACGTTTTTGGAGAGGCGAGCCGGTGGGAGAACTTGGCTTTGATGAGGTCGGCGTTGAAGCGCCAGAGTCTCCGCCATCGGAGGAGGCGACACTTTGACTACGTCGCCGTTTCCGCGGGTTAGGAACTCTGCTGATAGGGAGATCGATAGACGTCAGACCATTAGCGAACGAAATAAACCCAGGAAAAACATCAGACCGAGAAACGTACCGGAGGTGCCCACTTGCGTCGCTGTCCATATCAGCGTCGCCATCCTCGTCATCATCCCCGAGCCCCATATCATCGTCGTCGTCCGTCTCAGCCAAAAACGCGTCAAGCTCATCATTCACCGCAGCCCAGTCCATCTGGTTTCCATCAGCGTCCATCTGGAGCCGTTCGTCTTGTACCTCATCAACACCAAGATTCAACGCCGCAGCATCCGCCTCTCCCAACTCAAAAAGGTCTTCAGACGATACAGCCCCCCCATCAGCGCCCACCTCTTCTATCACAATGATAGGCGCCGAGCCGGTGCTAGAACCTGCCTCCGGACTTGAGGAGGCGCTCGAACCTGCGAGATCGAGATGGGGAGCAGGAGCAGGGGTGGAAGAACCAGCCTGAGCTGAAGCTTCGTCCAGCATGCGGAGCATCTCGACGTACGGCTCTTCATCAACGCGTCGCCATTGAGCGACACTCTCCCAGAGCCATTGTGGGTGCAAGACAAACACTCCAGGCTTGCGTTGTCCCCGCTCCGTCTTTTCCGATCGTAGCTGGTGATACAATTACGGTGCAGACGCATCAAAATGCTAGCTCTGTAGATCCACGGAACATGACAAGCTTACCTTGACCGCAATGACGTGGGTTATGCCATCGTTCCACGTTGCATGGCAGCGCGCCCCGAATTTCTCCGCCTGGCGCCAGATCGGTTGTGCGCGCGGATCCTGGTTTGTTGGGAACACACTCGAGAACGTGAAGTGCAGACCGGCGAATACTTCTCTCTTCCGCCCTGTGATAAAGTTCTGTGGGAAAGGATGGAAAGCGAAGACGAAAGAGTTAGGTGCTGATTGGACCAGGATCAGACGCAAGTGAGCTCACCCGAAGATCTGCCGTACGCTTTCCTCTTGGAGGGTCCTGGTCATAGGCCGCATAGAATCGTTGGTGCACATCGTTCAAAATCTGTGGAGAAATGAGATTAGCCGATGGAAACTTTTGGTCAGCCACCCCCATGGAACCTGGGTGCACCGAACAACCCAACAAGAGATAATGGGAGCACAAACCTCCTCAACACGTATAAGCTCCCAATCGTTATTGTGCAATAACATCTTGTGCTTCACTTTCTCCTCGGTATGCTGACTCTTGGGGGTCTCCGCATTCTGAGGCACGCCCTCAGGCTTCGAATCCTCGTTAGGATCCACATCACCTGCACCCTCGTGCTTTCCATTCACCTCAACCGCCTTGTCCTCCACAACTTCCTTCCCTTCATCATCCTCTTCAGCATCCAATACTTCTTGCATCCTTGCCAACGGCCTCTCGGCGACAACCCGCCCAATCACTACAGCTTGCACTTTGTTGATTACTTCTTCAGGACCCGCAGAGCTTGTTGTTGATTCCGCAGCAGCGAGAGCCAGGGAAGAGGTGGCGTCTGCCGAAGCTTTGGCTTTGGCTTGGAGAGAGGGAGAGGAGGGGGCGGATGATGGTTGTGTAGTGGAAGGTGATGGTGGAGAGGAATTGTCGGATGTAGGGGGAGTCGAGGGTGTCGAAGAGGGTTCTGGTGTGGATGATGGAGAAGGGAGAGTAGATGTGGTTGAGAGTGGACTGGGTGTCCGTGGGGCGTGCGGATGTATCGAGGCAGGAAGTGGTGCTGAACCAGGAGGGGGTGCAACTACAGGCAAGTGAGCAGAGTTAATATCCCCGATACCGACGAAGAAGTCATCTGTGGACCGAAGGATTCCATATCATATTTGAGGGTCAGCTATCGCGCCAAGAAGCAGGGAGGAAGAAAGGGGACGACTTCTTACAAGGGTTGACTTTGACGAGATTCGGAACATCCGCCCATACGTCGGCTCGATCGTCAATGACCGCAACCATGCTCTGGTCACTTGGGAAGAGCCGTTGAAGGTTCTTCGACGTCATACCTGTCATAGAGATAGACGTAACCAGACGTATTGGGAGTTAGCTCGCCGTTGATACTTGCAATTACCACTAACAGGAAAGAACTCACTCCCACTCTCGTCCCGCGTCAGCACGCGTTGCCCAAAGACGCTCTGGTCTGGGTCGATCGCTTTGCAGACCTCGAAAGCATAGGCACGCGTTCCCATTGTATACACATGCATCTCGTACTTGGTCTTGAGGTTGTTGAGGAATGAGGCTAGACCCGGTCTATGACATGCGGCAATCAAAAGTCGTATCAGTGACAGCTGGATACTCGTGGTTGCGTTCCTTCAGGAGATAGATATCCACGAAGCGCAAAGCGCAAAGGAGAAACGAAGGTACGGTATAAGTCAGTACGCACCGAGGTTTGATGTAATACCAGGATGAGCCGTCATCCTCAGCCGTGCGTCCCTCTCCAGGGAGCTTGAACCGTTTCACATCAGAGAGGGCCGGCCAATTTGGGTTCTCTTCCGCTTCTTCATCTATCGTCGGCTCTCCCGCAGGTAACTGCTCTTCCACCCCTGCGAGGAGTGCAGCAGCGGCATCGTTGGCAGCGCTTGCAGTGTCGTCGGCGGAGCTGCTCGACGTTGATTCGACTTCGCCTCCGCTGTCTTTGCCATTAGTTTTGGCCGCCTCTTTTCCCGCCGTGCTCTCTCTAGCTTTCCCTTTGCCCTTTACGTCTCCCTGCTGGGCTTTATGGCTGTTTAACCACTTCTCCCGCTCACTCATCCATTCCCCGACCGTAGGGTCCACAGTTGCGTGAACAATGGTTTGGTCAAGATCAACGATCAAGCTGAGCTTCCGTTCATTGAGCAGGCGTTGAGAGAGCTCGGCATCGTAGCGCATAGCTTCAGAGAGCGTAACAGTAGGACCATTAGCACTGTGAGTGAGAGGAATTGTCGCGAGGGCGGAAGGGGTGCCAAGATAGTCCGTCCTGTGTTGTCGTCGTTATAAAGACAAGGAAAGGACAGGAAGGAAATGGTGGGAGCAAAAGTTGAGGTGTTCAAGGAGATGAACGGCCAATGAGCGCCCACAGAAGCCATCGGTGAATTCATTCGCCAGTCATTCCGGTAGCAAACGAGTCAAAAGAGGCGTGAAAGTGAGGTTGGATGGTTTACGGGTGAAGTGAAGTATCCCGTTTGTGGGTTAGTAGGGCGGAGGGTGATGGTTGGATCATATGGGAAACATACCCTGTCATATCTTTGCCACATAGAGCACACAGGCCATGCAGTTGCATGCTATGTGGGCACTCTTCACTATGAGGTTCAAGGGGGAGATCATGGACCGTGGGCACATCCGTCTTTGTTCAGCAAAGTCAGGGTGTAAGGGGGGATGGGAGCATGCATGCTCACAGGATGATAGCAGCTGGCTGTTGCCGTGCATGTTGAACGTCTCGAATGACAGCACCCTTGGTGATAAGCCATTTGTCGAATGTACCATCGAGTGCACACTCCCACCTGCCGTAGCGAGTTTCCTTCTCGCGTTTGGGTTTACTGGGCCCAGCAGCACCATCAGAGGTAGAATTTGAGGACGATGACGCGGGAACGAGATATTCAAACGAATAGTCACATAGGGGGGAGCCACGAGAGACGGGCTCGTTGGGTTTCGCGATGAGGTTTGTTATGCGGATAGGGAAGGGGAGGTTGTCGGGCAGTGTAAGATTCGTGGACGTTGGTGATGCCATCGTGGCAACGCCGACGGTGGAACCGGCAGTGACCAGGAGGACAGTAGCTACAACGACGACGCTGACGGTGAGTGTGGGGAGCTAACTGGGAATGGCAGCTCGCAGACCGTTTGAAGGCTCAGGTCAACACTCTGTTTGGTTCCTGCGTCATGTTCGGCCCTCAGGTTTATAGGTCTGAATTAGTTCTCCTCAGACACAGAACACTCTCTCATCGCTTCCTATCCCTATTAAGACCTCTCTGGCTGTCTATATACACATGTAATTCGTTCGTCTTTGTCCTTAACCAGGATCCTGAACATCCCCGGACTCAATCGGACCCGGTTTCATCTGTGTTCGTTCGAGTGCCAGGGTTGTCTCCTCTGTCACAAACATCGATTCCACCCTTTTAGCACGCACCACACCCTTCAGCCAAAAAGAAGGGGCATCCAGCAGCATTGGAATATCTCGCTCAAATATCTGGACATCCCTATAATCCATCTACTCGATCTTGCTTTCTTGTGCTACTCAGCCTTTGCTTTGCTTACGCGCAGCTACTCTCGGTCCTTTGCTTCTCATTGACTTATTGCTATTGTACCCTTGCTTCTATTCCTTTCTGCTCTCCTCCACCTCTCGCTACCCTATAAACCTCGACCATCTCTGAGCACTGCACTAATAAGATCGTGCACTTACCAAAACTTGGCCAGAGCAGGCTATAGTTGCCGAAACCATGCCATTCGATCCCAGACGTGCAGCGTCCACAAAGCGACGCGCCGGGGGTAACCGTGGCGGCTCTTCATTAACAACCAAGCCAATTCCCGGCGCCACGAACCCCCCTGCCTCGTTGGTAAACGCCAAGGCAGCCACAGCAGCCATTCCATCCGGAGGCGACGACAAACCATGGCGAGCCTCCCGACCGTCTTCTGATTCGACTACGCACTCCCATCTTGATGATCCTGCATCAGGATCCGAGCCTTACGATGAACGGGACCAGGAAGACGAAGAGGAATATGACGATGACGAAGAATTTGAAGAACAGGGCTACCCCTCGGTAGGGACACCCACCCATCCGGATCCATATTCTGGGAGAAGAGAAGGCGAGCGGTGGATCCCACCCATGCGAGCAACTCCTCAAGTGGTGCAAGTCGTCATGCGGAGAGACGGCTACCAATGCGTGTTGTGCGGGGACCAGGGAGAAATCGAAGAGAACCCGCTTGAGGTTGTCAAGGTCGGATGGCATGAAACGTATGAGGGAGAGTTCCAAGAAGAGCGTTGTGTGAGTTTCAATTCATCCGATCAAGTGTCTCCCATTCTTTCTACACCCTCTTCGTATGTAGAACTCAAACAAGATTATTCTCTATAGAAACGATGGCTCAAGGCAACACGCTCAATATCGGTCGACTTTAGCGCAAGTGATCCCATGAACCTCATGACTCGTATGTCGGCACTTCCTTCCGAGTCCTACTTAGTGTTTTGACCAACTGACCTGACCATACAGTTTGTTATGCCTGCACATTTCACTATGAGAACAACACATTCCGAATAATACCGTGCGCCAGAGACCTGCATACTATGCTCGTTAGCGATGCACTCGACCAGATCTACTGTCAACAAGATCTTAGGGAGGGACGGCCATTCAGGTCGCGAACGTGGCCTTTGGTACGTCCCAATCCTGAATTTGCACCTCAGCCTGGCTGACTATATTACTTCCCGCCACCCCTCACGACGCTGGCGACTCCTCTACTCCACTCATGTATCAATTATCATGTAGTTGTCCCAAGAGTTCGAGGTTTACGCTATTGCACCACTCCCTGAGATCCTCATCTATTCTCAAACCGACCATCGCATTTATAAATCCTCTCCTTCCAACATGGATATCTCCAAAAACTCCCAATCTAAATCCTCCGCTCCCAAACCAGCCTCCAAACTCCCCGCACCGACACAACCGCCAAAACATCCTCCACCACTGCCGCCACTCCCTCCCGAACTCGTCGCGCTCTCTACTAACCCTATCACCGGCGCCTACCTACACCATCACCCATCACTTCTCTCATCCTACTCCTTCCATTCCACAGCCAATTCCCCGCCCTCATCCTTGCCACTGGCCCCCGTGGCTCCATTCTCTTTTTCTCCCCTGTCCACCCCCAACCCTAACCCGCTCCCACCACTCACCATCACTACCACTTCCACCACCCTCGCTCCTGGTACTGCCCCAGGGTCCACCTATACCCTCCCTTCAAACCCATACCGCAAGCTCCGACTCGCAATCAATCCCTACCTCGCGCTCGTCTCAGCACTTGAGGTTGTCTTCCATCCGAGCAATGCGACGAAGAGACCAGTGGATGAGAGGCACCGGGAGATGAGGGTTTTATTGGAGAAGTGCTGGCAGGGAATGAACTGGCGGCTGGAGCCCCCAGGGGAAGGTGGCGTGGACGAGAGGCTTACGTTCGAGTGATCACTAGCAGCCAAAGCGGGCTTTGAGCTGCCCATCCCACCACCATATCATAGTGCTATCCACTCATGCCAAGATGTTGAGCAGTTACCTCGGCTAATCGCAGTCAGTTAGCTCCAGTGGTGCACAATGCACACTGAAAACTGGAGGACACCGTACATTAGGACAGCGCTCCATTTGAGCACGGATACTATAGCAGGAATATAATCCAATAACAGACAGCCCGTCCTCACACGCGCACATGAGCCCACCCGAGCATCGACTCCATGACAGCCAGTGCCGAAGAGAGAGATCGATGCGGCTCTTCAGAGCCAACTTTTCAAATCTGAGCCGAAGTGGCCACGGCAGTGGGCCCAGAGCGGGGCTTCTCCGCCGCGGTCACTCTCAGTATTCTCTATAGGAATGTGGCCGCATCATCACGCCATTCTTGGCTGTCTCTGCACGCCCACTGTCGCCTGGTGGCAAATCCAGGCGCACGTCACGTGTGACGCATCGAATGTGACAAGTCTCGACTGGTTTGTTGGCCGACGGAGACTCAAGATTGTGCCTGAATGTGTGGCTTTGACACCAAACTATGTGTCTAAAATGCCCTGGTTCTCATCTATGGTATGGCCCAATTCGTTCAATATCTCCGATTTGTTCATATATGGTTGGTCTAGGCTCTGATAAGTTTACCTCTCGCCTAATTCCACCCACAACTTACGCCTTAGACTCGGTTACCTATCAAAGAGTCGTTCTGGCAGCTCGGCTCCGGTTAATGGAGGTCTTAAAGTGATATGTCTAAACCAATGACTTATGAGATGCGAGTTACACACCGGCGCCTTACCACGCTCGAATAGCAACACTCCAGCCTTTATGTTTCGTATTTTCCACTTGCTTAACCACGTGTGGCTATTTATTCAGCTCGAGGAAGCTATCTTGATGGTGCAAATCATGCCATTTTCTCCAAACAAGGCGCAATATGGGGATAAGCTTTGGAGCGATCGCTTCTTATATAGGATCTTCTGAACACAAGAAAGGCAGTCGTCTGCAGCGTGCTGGCATGGGGCGACTTTAGAGCCGCAAGGTGGCTTCGAAGCCGGCGTCAGCACTAATCGAGCTGGCGCGCGTCCGATACATACGTTGGGCTTCATTGAATGGGCCGCGCGCTCCAGAGCCACCATATTACACCTTGATGGCTGATCCTGTGATATGCTACCCTAATTCTCACAATATGGCCCATTTGGGTCGGATTGACCCTCCTGCAGCTCTACCCCTCTGCGACTGCAATTAGAGCCCCCTCCATAGTCGAATATCCATTCCCCTGCCGCAGTCATAAATCTGCCCCTCAGCACCCATGCAGTCATTCTCCCCGAACCCCAACTTTTCGTTCTCGCCTGGGAGCCTCGGCTTCAACGAGTCGACACCCATGGAGTCGTTCCCCCTTCCCTTCCCTGCTGAAGCCTACCAACCGGTCTCACTGACTGCAGTCGAAGGCGTCGACTTCCCCAATGATCTCAAGGCCGCAATGACGAAGAAAGCGGCCGGCGAGGACGCGAGCGCGCTCATGACCTGCCCAATCTGTCAGTCCAAGCTGATATGGATCAAGCGCCACGTCGAGGAAGGCCACATTGTCTCCCTTTCCTCTCGCCTCCTCAAAGGGGACTCGTTCGACCTCAGAACGGATCTGATTTGGTTAACCATGATGGCTATCCGTCTCCAGCGCCGTGCCCCGAAAAATCGTCCCCATCCACGAGATGCCCGTCGGGAGGGCGACGAGCTCCTTGGTCATCTGAGCCTCCCCATGTCTGAGCGCCCTGGCTACTTGAGCCTACCAGCGCTGAGGATGTATGGGGTTGCGTATGCCCAGAATCGCGCTCCAGTCCTCGTATGCGGGTATTGCCCTGAAAGGTTTACTCGACCCGAAACCAAGGCCCGTCACGAAAAAAATTGTCCTCACCGAGAATAATTCTGGGGGCTACTTCTCAGTGTCCCAAACAGCAACTCCTTATTTGTTTCCCCTACCTCGCCCCCAAGTTTCAGTACGCTCTGGATGAGATCCAGCCAAGGGCCTATTCCGACCGTTTCTGAATTGGTGTTTACCGATGACTTAACCTTATATTCAATCCGGCTTGAGATGTGAACATAGGTCACTCCATGTTTCCACTCAAGATTTCAAATCAACCCCCTCCCGTCTCTTCATTGCTCGTGGCTTTTCCCCTTTCGTCTCATCCAGTCAAGCTAACCCCTGGCACAACCCAGACGTTCTTCGCTGTAACTATCCCTCCCCATACAAAACTTCGATGTGTAGTTTAGATTCTATTAATGTACCATCTCTTAATGTACTTGATACTTGTAGTGCAGCTGAGCGGACGTATCCCATGCGTCTGCACAGAATTTGTGCACAATCTGATTCACCAAAGACGGGGCCAATTCAAATATTCCCAATCTAACGAAAGTGGCTTCAATTGAGCGAATAGGAGTTCCGGCGATCATATATGTCATCCCAGAGCCACGTCGGGCCGGGGTCGCGCTAGCGAGCCAGAACTCAGACGGCAGTTCTCCGTTTCTTCGTTGCACTGTGACCACTTCTGGCTATATTGTATTTTCTGGGGCAAATTGCACGGTCTCTCGAGCGGGCAATTAACAACGCTCTGATTGGGCGCGGAGCCACAAGCTGATTGTGTGGAAAATTGTATCAGTTTGGCACGTTGAGGGATTAGCGCGATGGCCCCAGCGAAATGACAGGGATTCTGGCGTCAAGCGTGGCGATGACGCTCCATTTTCCGTTGCACGCGTGAAAGGTGCTGTGTAGCTCGCGCTCTCTATGCTCTCACGATAGCACCTTAGCGCGAGCGTCCCATATGAAATGGGGGGAAATTGGATGAGTGGTTGCCAGCCAGAAAATCTACAGCGGCCAAGTCGAGCCATTCAATTCAAGGTGCTATTTAACAAGGTCGTCAAATTCAGTGAAGTATTCCGCCATTCGCCGCTGTGCCTGTGGTGCAGAAGGGCTGTCATAATGCTTCCTGGGCCTGGTGAATATCACACAAAGGCAAAGTTTAGCGGTCAAGGAAGATTGGGCAAGAGAAGCAGGGGGAAAAACTCCAGCCGTACGCACTTGTCACCTGCAGCGGCGGAAGGGAATGACCCGAACAGGTCTGGGTGCTTCGGTAATGGCGCCTCTCTATGGAGAGGAAGACACCAGGTCAGCAAGAAAGCAAGATTTTCCATATAAATGTGGCAGGGCAGGGTTAATTGCAATGGATATCCTGAATAGGCGGACTCACCGAAAGTATGGATGATGCAGCGCTTCTTCAGCAGAGATTCGCTCTTCGGGATCGTATGTTAGCAGACGCGAAAGGAGGTCAAGGCCTGCCTCAGTAATGAAGCGGAAACGCTGACGTAGGGCTGGGGGACTGTAGGGTCAAACAAAAGGAATCACATCAGTTACGAATCATACCACAGTATATGAGAGCTATCGAAGAAGCGATAAGCCATACCTAGGAGGCGGGATTACAATGGTTTTTACTAGTGGGAGGCTCGAAAAACCAGGCCAAATTTCTTCTGTTGGAGGACCAAGAAGCTTGAAGATCTACACAGCCTGTATATTGGTACGGTCTCTGCAGAGGCGAGTAGCAGGCCTGGCACACCATCGATATCATCTCCATCTCCCCCTTTGCTTGGAATATTGGCTCATTCAGGATCAGCTCGCCAAAAATGCAGCCAACGGACCACAAGTCGACTGCTGTAGAATAGGACGTTTCTCCTAGCAGAAGCTCCGGCGCACTGCAATAAGTGGTCGCAATAATGAGCATTCGATCCATAAACGCAGCCGTAAATAGGGAGAGGTTATATGAAAGGAAGAATGGAGACGTCGAGGAGCAGAACGCACCGATACCAAAGCGTTACTACGAGCTGCGTCATGTCACCCAACGGATCACCAAACTTTCTTGCAAGGCCGAAATCCGCCACTTTCATGACACCCCTGTTGTTCATGAGTAGGTTGCTCGTCTTGAGATCGCGGTGGAGGACCCAATTACTATGACAATGTGCGGTCGCAGATAGGAGCTGGTGGAGGAGGGTTTTAATTTCTGATTGGAGGAATGGAGAGCGCATTATGGAGAGGAGAGACTTGAGGTCATGCTCGATGAAGTCCATCACGATGAAAACCCTGTCGTCACATAGAAGGTCGAAAGGACGAGATGTTAGCTCGGCGCGGTAGCATACACAGGATAAACTTAAGACTCACTGAGTCAGCGTATCGCCTACAACAATTTCCCGAATTGGCACCACATTCTCATGTTTGCAGATCATAAGCGCCATAACCTCTCTCAAGCTTGTGATAGGGAACCCGTTCTTCTCCTCATCCAACTTGAGTTTTTTGATTGCAACAATATCCCCCGTCTCTTTCTCCCTTGCTCGGAATACAACACCATAGGAGCCTTCTTCAATATGATTGAGACGCTCGTAGCAGTAGACGGAACGACAGGATGTGAAGGTGGGGTACTCGTTTCGTTGGGGGACGTACATGCTTCGAGTACGCCGCGCTGGGAGTGATGGAAGATTTTCATGTGATGATCCAGGCGAGCCGGACTCTTCTACTCGATTTGGCGAATCGGAGGTGGATGATGATGGATGCAGTGGGGTTACTGAAGCAGAGCGTATGGAAAGAGACGCGACACCTGATGCAGGGGATGAGTCCTGAGGTATATCGTGAGACTTCTTGGGCTTCTTTTTCTTAGGAGCCATAGAACGTCTCTCTACGTCGGCACCTTGGTCCTCTGTATCCCATTTGGAGCGTTTCTTAGAGGATGCTCCTGCCTCAGACGTATTGATAGCACCTAAACGACAGATGTTGGAATATGATGCTTATGACGCTTGGTGTTTGAGACGAACCATCGGCGCTGGTCCCTTCACCCAAACTCAGTGCATGGCTGGGAGAAGCAGCATTGTCCATTGTTGACTTTATTTGTGCCGACACCGTTCACAACACGCTACAGCAACTACCAACATGTCCGACGCGTCTCAATCGAGCAATCCCAAGATCGCACAGTTGGAGCGAGATATTGCCGCTCTTGAACAGGAAGTTGGGTACGTGAATTTGATCCCATCGGCACCTTCCACACCCCAAACATGCGAATTGTATCGTATAGAGGTTTCGAGGTCGCTGAGAAAGAGGTTAACGCACACCACCGCGCGCTGCATGATTATAATGAAGCTAAAGTCTGGCACTAAAACAGCGAGCTATAAGATTTCCCATGTTTACCACCTGCCTCGATCTTGTTTCTTTAGGATGCTTGTCAGGTATTTGCTTATGACCCCGCGTAACCCAATTTGCCGCTTAACATCAGAACATTACCTCCACTCATGATCAAAGATACTTTTCGGACGCGTCAGTATCCATTATGAGAAGCCATGTAAAACCTGTTCTCATATAAGTTTCTTTAGTTGGCAGCAATGAAAGGCGTGACTGTCAAGCAGATTCACGAAGATTATGAAATGCTCAACAATGATTAGCTACATTTATCCTATTTTTGTGGTTACAACTGTGATTTGGTTCCTTTGGCAACTATATTCACTCTCAACATTGATGCTGCAAGAGTTCAAGATATTTAACTATGAGGACTCAATATGATGGATGAGCTTGCCTCATCGAAAGAAGTGGTCCAAGGTCGAGTACTTGAGGTCGCCTCAAGCATTGACTTGTGAAAGGGAACGACTTAGCGATTGAGTAACTGGGCTGCCAGGCTAGCACTTATGGAAACGCCGAAAAACTATGCAAACGTTTCCATCAAAGGAGAGGTGTAGCGCGTCCGAATCTGGAGCGACCATAATACGGAGATCAATTGAGCGACAACCCAGTGAGCTCATAGACTGTCGTGGGCCGAGAGGTCTTGCCGTCTGCTCCCGTGTGTGCTTGGATTATTTTGCGTAAAGAAAGAGAGTTTGCCGCCCAGGGTTTCCCAGCCTGGAGCAGGGTGGGTGCAAGCATAAGGAATAAGCGGGACGGTGCACAACCAGAACTAGAACGAGGGCCTGAACGAGAGAGCAATAGGCTGACGAGTGTCCCTGCAAAGGTTATTAAAGACTGAGGAGGAAAGGGGAGGGGGGATGAAGTCATAGTCTCTGCCCGTTCTTTATTGAGCAGGTATTTCAATACCACACTATCTAGCAAGAATACTGATGGATTACGTGGCAGGGGCACGTCTGAGGCGGAATGGCGGGTCAAGCAGGATCAAACGCGCTCTCGCACCATCGCCGCCGCCCCTCGCAGCTCACGAGATGTAAATCTTCCATGGCCAGCTCAGCGTAAATTAAAAGTGGAGAGCTACTACTATTCCCCGCCTTCGTGTTGCTGCTAATATTGACCTAAGTAGTAAACGCGTTCTTGTTTTCGTCTCAGAGGGAACACTACAACCAAGAGAGCAGCGGCCTGAGTTCGTCGTTCCTGGTTGCCAAGAGACAACTTGCACTCAAAAAGACTGGGAACGAGATCAACGGTTCTTTGTTTTATGACAGGATTAATATTACAAGCTGGGGTTGTCGATCAAGAAGAGGCAGGATCATCACGTGACGTGGCTCATTCACTTTTCGGATTTTGGGCGTCGCAACCTTGCCGTCGGTCTCTCTGTCGTCCCAGCCACATTCTACTCAGTAATTGCGCCTGGACACCTCTATGAACGCTTAGCTGAACACCTGGGATCGCAAGTTGCACTTTTGGTGCGTACTGTGGTGACATAACAACCTGCTTGGGAAAAGCACAATCCGACCGTCTTTGTCTGGAATATAGAGCACATCTATGAGCGAAGAGACGGCCATCAACGCCCATGGCTCTGCGTATGCATCCACCTCATCGTCCCCACGGACGTCTGTAGCCACCTTATCACGACAGAATTCCACGGCCAGCTCGCCAGCTTCACCCCGAAGCCCCCGGCACAAAGGCATCTCCGAAAAGCGCACCTCAGGGCGCTTTCTGGCCGCCCTCGCAGATGGTGTAGGCAATGCTGAAGGCTACATATCCGATCAGCAGCCTGGGACGCTGCCGCTCCCGCGGTATCCAAGTGTCGCGGGTGCCAAGCCTCTTGCACCTCACCGCGTCGCCCGAATAGCACACTCCTTTGGGCTTGGTGCGGCCCTACCTGCTGGTACTCCAGTCCATAAGCACACGACGTTCACGTATCGCAAGTCGAACAGCGCAAACTCCTACTCACGACATCATTCCCGCCAAACAACCGCCACCCGACTCCTCCTTCACGTCATTCCACCAGCAGGACTCATCGAAGGTAATGACCTGTTACCCTCTGGGAGCACTGGTGATCCTCTCTCCAAGCGCGGATCTTTATTACCACTCCATACGACTCTGCAAGGCCAGCTGCAGGCGATCAAACGAGAATACAACTTCCCCTCGACAGCTGGTCTTATCCTCAACCTCCTCGACATTAGCGGCAATGAAGATGCAGAGAAGTACATCGGCCCTCGTATCAGCGAGCAAACTTGGGCGGCCTTATGGCGTCCAGCTCTCACTATGGATCGCCGCGAACAACAAAGCGCATTCGCGCCTCTTCCACAATCAGCGTCCGTGTCAACATCTCCTCCCTCCCCCTCCCAATCCCCTGCAGAGGATCTCGCTTCAGATCATGACAGCATGCTCACGCCAAGCTCGAGCAACGACGTCGAACCTTCATCCGCCCCTCCAACCATGACAAGAGATAGGACACTTCGTCCTTTGATCATCGGTCGTGGTTTGCTCACCTCTCCATCCACTACCACTCTCGCTTCCGTATCCAGCTTCAATTCTGTGGATTCCTTTTCTAGGAGCCCAGCAGCAGTCTTCCCTCCCACCCCAAATTCTGCCATTCCTCCCACTTCAAATCATATTCCCCGCTCCGAGTCCATGTCAGCAAAATCTGACACTGCTTCGTTCACGTCATCGCAGCAGCGTGCAGCCCCCTCATCTATTGTAGGTAAAGTCGAGTTTGATATCGACTTGCAGAAGGGTCGCTGGTACGACCAATGGTCAGCTCGGAAACGCGCACAGCCTCCCTCCATGCTGTTGTCTGCTCGGGCCGCTACGACTAGCCCCCCTCTCATTACAAATGCAGAGCTTGCCGAATCTCCTTCCTTGTCTCTCACCCTCGCCGCACCCTTCGATCTCAAACCCTCACTCTCGGCCTCGTCCGAGGTTTCCGATGAATCCCCTAGTCTTGCTGCCCGGCTAGCATTGCCCCACTCGCCACTCCCTGACCTGAGTGACCTGGAGGATGGTCGCTCAACTCCCGGGGGATACGCTCAACTTGAGGGCGAAGCCTCGGGTTCATCCGAATACGAGGATGAGGACGCTGCTCACACTCGCTCTCACAATGTCACAGATATGAACGAGGACGAGCTGGCATGGCAGGGTCTGCAAGCCGAAGGCAACTCGAAACGGCGCGGCGAATTCGATGCAGATTTGGAGGGTGAGATTGAAGAGGAGGATCCCCTCCCATCGACGGTGAACGATGCTACGAAAGACCTGTCAGAAGTCGTGGCGATTTGGAACGAACGTCAAGGGACGATGGATTCGCAGGTGACGACAAGCTCGCGAGGGGAAGGGGAATCTGGGAGCGAGGAAGAGGCGGACGGCGCCGTGCTCGTTCCTGTACTCTCATCGCCTATCGTGCTGCATTCGGAGAAGGATAAAGGTGCCGATGGGCGCTTGCGCGTTGTCCCTCCGCCATTGCATCTGCGTGATGCCACTGAGCATGCGGACATCTCGGTGCAGCTTGTTGGTGCGTCTCCTTCCGGCTCACCAACTCATGAGAGCGCAGGCTTCGGCTTCGCAAGTGATCGCGTGGAGAGTGGGCTATCGCCTAGCGCCTCACTCGATCTGTTCGATGATGGGAGCAGTGTGCATTCAGCCGCGTCGAGTATTGGGGACGACGAAGTTGCCTCGCAACTAAGGCTGAAGGAGAAGCTAGACTCTTTGGCGAAGGTTTGTCAAGAATTTACTCTGTGGTCGCGATTTTAACTCATCTCTCTGCGTGTGTTTAGCATATTGCGTTAGTGTCACCGAAAAAGCTTCCTGAGGAGCCAGAGTGGCAGAATGGGGGTCGGACCACGGGTACGACACCTAGTGAGCTACTTGAACGTGTTGCTCAGAATACATCCCGTTTTTCTGCTCCAGCGAGCCCAGCAACTCCTCAATTCTTCTCCAATGGCTTTGCGCGCCCCAATCCTGGCCAGCCTCTCATGTGAGTATCTGCCGCATTATTTTGGTTTCGGTTGCCTGCTTCGCCTACGAAATTGACTTACTCATAGTTTGACTCCGCGAAGCTCTCCCGAACTCCCTGTTGTAGGGGCTGCTATCACACAGAGCTCTGCTGTCCCCTTGGACCATCTTGTCAACGAAATGAGACTCAACCGAACGACGCCCCCAAGTCGACCAATCTCCAATATGTCGACCATCACGGGTCGGTCGCAAAACTCATCCCCTGCTCCTTCGACTCCAGCCGAGACGCGAAAGAGTGTCGCATCAGTCCAAAGCAGCTCGGACAAGTCGTCGGCGCATCTTTCTACCACGTCCATCCCCACTCCATCGGTTGCCGATCGACCAGCTACCCCTGCTGTCCTTGACCCTCCCCCACGCACCTTCTCACTCCCACAACCCTCCAGCCGATTCTCTGACGATTCTTTCTTGTCCGATGCTCAACACGCATCCGAAGAAGGCATGTCTGATGCAGCCAGCATTGGCGCGTCTTCCATGAACTCTACGAACCCTAGCATCATCAGCGCTAGCAATCTTACCACCCCTACCAATCCGAACAACCCTAATGCCCGAATCTCCGTACGAAACTTCACGAAACTCTTCAGGGGCCGAACAAAGTCTACACTTTCTACCCGTGATATTACTCCCCCTGTTCCCACCCCTCCGGTTCCCATCCCCCATCCTCAGATTGGCGCCCCTCGCGCGGTCCCCGCTGTTCCTCCTATGCCATCGCCGATATCAGGCCAGCCTCCACAACCTCGTACCTCTCAATCAGGGTCGCCCGTCGTTGGTAAACCAAATGGTTCACGACCTGGCCACGCCCGCGAGGACTCCGGCTCGGACCCCTTCCACTTTGATTCGCCGTCCTCAAAGGCGTCGATCTCCATTCCCAATTCTCCTGCAGTTGATACACCAAGCTCAGGGCTCCCCACAGCCGAGGGAGCTGGTCCTCGGGGAAGCCTGGCGGCGCGTGGCAAGCAGCAGCGAGGCATCCTCAAGGGGGGTTGGGGCGGCGCCGGAAGGCCCAACTCTGTTAGACCAGTCGCACCCCCACCACTCTCGCCCCCTACTGGCCAGGGGCAGTTCCCGCCTCCAGACTCAGCGTCAAGTACCGCCTCTCACGAGCAACATGCCCGTAATCCATCTTCCGCATCGTCCCTGAGTGCTCGTGGGCTCAGGACGAACCATCGCGAGAGCTGGGTGTCCATCGCTGAGAATATGGTTGCAGGTTCCACATCCTCTGCGTCCTCTTCCTCCACTGGACATGGCCCCACGTCTGCTGCTCCTATAAACGAGCTCATGGCTATTGATGAGCGTGAGGCGACCGAGTTTGCAGCTGTTACAGGACAGCAACGCCGTGAAACAAACGCTTCGCTACGCCCTCCGGTCTCGCCAGCCTCTACGGAATCTTCGCAGGGCCCACGGCCCAGCATGGACGATATGTCGATGCGATCATCGCAATTTGAGATTGTTACACCCTTGCCCTCGCCAGGTGCGGGTGCACGGCCGCCCCCACAGCGGGCTAACTCGCAGTACATCGGCCCAGATAGGATATAGATTTAAACGGGCATTATCCAAACGGCCTTTTTCTATATTCTATCCTATTTTTGTGGTTGTCGTGTACTAGTACTACTTCTTGCCTTGCCTTCGCTGTCACCAACGCTTTTTCCCCGTTTTGCGTTTTCATCATTACACTTCTACTATTCTTTATTTCTTTTCTCAAGGATCTGTCTTGTTCCACTCGTGAAGCCGCCTAGATGCCCAGAGCATTTTTCTCGGACTCTAGTATCGTTACATCACACGCACCTTTTCTTGTTTGGGCTAACTATTCCTATGCCGCGCGCACTGCACCGCCATATTTCCTGCACTTCTCTTATCCAGAGTTTCCCGTCTTTTTTCGTACGACACTCATTTGTTGTGAATATAGTCCCCGGTTAGAATCCTCTTTTTGTTAACGCACGTCTTCTGACGTGTGATGGGGATTGGCCCTGGTTTCATGAGCTTCCCCTTACATCTTGATAACTTGCGATTGAGGTGCAGTCATGCAACTATAATAATCATCCATTAGAGGGGGCATTCACTAGTCTGGATTTTATGCTGGCCACTGATAACAGATATAGATGAGAATTTTTTATCCGGTCATCCAGGGATAAAGTACATGAAGCAAAGAGATCGCGTGGTCAAAATCTTTGCAGATTAGTTTGCGGAATGGGATGCATTAGGGCGAGTCAAAATGCGCTGCTCAGAACGAATGCTCAGTAGAGTCCTTGCCCATCGCCGAAGTGCTTGACGATCCGGAAGCAACAGCTAATAATTATCAAATCAGCAAGGCTTGACGGTACGTCGGAGAAGGGAGGACTCACTGTTAAGGATACGATCGATGTATGATGCGCCACTCCTGTTATAGCACAGTTGGTAAGTTTGCTCTTGATAGTGAGTACAAAGGATAGAGACACTACGCACCACTTCTGGTGTGTGAGCATGTCCACACCAAGTTCCTTCTCCCTTCGTTGGATCAGCTCTACGTACGCAAGCATACCGTCGGTCTTGTATCGCTCAGCGAGTTCAGCTAATGAATGCGAGAAAGGTAGTTTGTTCAATACATGTATGTGATTGCCGTTGAGTAGAGCTCTCTGCTTACCCATGACGAGACCATCTGCGTGCAGGCCGGCAAGGGAGATGAGCTGGAACACGAAACTGGATGATAGGATCAGCATGTGTTGCCCTTTGAGGACTAAGGGGGAACAAAATCATACCCTTCCTTTGCAAGATCCCAAATGAAGTTCTTCAAGTCGGTGTCTAAGAAAACAGTGATGGTCAATACGAAGGCCCTTTGGCGCTAACCAGATACAACTCCCACCTGAGAACCCATGTGCAGCCCAGTTGAAGCTTGGGCTCAAGTTATAGACGAGCCACCTATGGAAGAAAAACCAGCAGGTGAGCTGTTGGGAAAATCCAAGTTGGCTATACTGAAAGCGGCACGTACTTGCCGGGGTACTTTGCTCGGATTCTGCGCGCGAACGAACGAGCCTGTTCCAGATCGGGAGTCTTCGTCTCGAGCCACAGCAGGTCTGCGTATGGTGCATATGCTAATACTCGTGCGACCGCAGCCTATACCCAACGAAAGTATCAGAATGAGTGGAGAGATAACGATGAGCAGGTGACAATACTTACATCGTTGCCACCCTTGAAGTGGTAATAGCCTTCACGGGTTCGTGGCACTACGAACAGAGCACGGTTAAGGATACACAAGTGAGCGCAGTGATCGAATGGGACGTACAATCCCAGTCCCACGGCACAGTCTGACCAAGCAGAGCGGTGGCGACCTTGCGAGCCTCTAGGTTGGACTTTCCAGCAGAGTCTTTCCTGTACTTGTCCAATGCAGTCGATTTGTCGGAAATGGAGGACTCCTCAATAGCGTGGGCGACGGCTGCAACGAAATAGCGGGGCTTTAGCATGGATTCACCAACGAATAGAGAGGACATCTATACCTTCATCAAATGTGTACAGAGGGTGTTGAGCCATCCAGTCAGCCTCAAGTTTGTCAATCTCAGCGCCGCTCTTCCCAGAGGCCTCAGCATTAGCAAGAACCTCAGCAAGAGATGCCTCAGCCTCTCCTTTTGGTATTGTGCCAAGGATGAAGGGCTGGTCAGCAGCATCGATGTTTGAGGAGATGAGTTTGGAAGACTCTGCGTCTGTTCGAGCAATGAGAAGCATGGTGGAGAGCATGAGGTCGGTCTGGAATCGGGAAGCCACCAAGCGACCAATGTGCGTTGATGTCGGGACGACGACTTTACCAGCCTGGTGACCGCACTGTTGATAATGATGAAGAGACATGTTAGCATCAAGCTTTTTGGAAGAGCTTGGAAATGAACAAACCTTCTTGCCGCCGTGCAGCTGGTCCTCCATATGGATGCCTGATGCTCCAGACTCGACGAAATGCTTGACAAGCTTCATGACAGATGAGGTGCCACCGTGGCCAGTGTCTGCGTCGGCGACAATCGGCCTCAAGTAGTCGATGTATTCCATCTTTGCCCGAGCCTCCGGAGTCGCCGACATGCGTTCGTCATAGTGTTTCCGATCGTGCAGCAGCTGAGCCTTGTGCAAACGGTGCACTTGGTTGGGCACAGTAGTATAAGGATAGTCTCTATATTAGAGGAAGGAGTCACGACATGTAAGAAGCGATGAAACCGGAGGACAAAGGTTGATGATGATGATGATGGAGTGCTCACGCTAGATCAGGCCCAACCTCGTTATTCCCAGTAGTGAGCACACTCGAGCTCGCCCAGCCGCTGACGTATAGGACCTCCTGGTGCTTGGCCATCTGCGTCATTTGGATAGGGTCGATAGCTCCCATCGTGTGGGCTGGCCGCTTCTCCTCCTCAGCCTTAGTCAAGATGTTGAACAGTTTGTCCGCAAGCACGGACGATGCTGGTGGAGCAACAGGGATAGAGCCCTGTTTCGTAGCGATATCCACTGCAGTGTAGGGTCGCTTGATGCCCTTGAACCGAGGTTGGGCGAAGAATTCTTTGGTGGAAGCCACTCGTCGTTGAAATGCTTCATTCTCCTCCTCGAGGGTCGGAGGCGTGAGTGGCAGAGGCTTGGAGGTTGACATGGCTCTGATTCCGGTGCTGAGATGGTTCCTTGCCACGATGATCGATGGTCTTCGGAGGTACGAAGAGGCCATGTCCACCTACAATTAGAAAAGTAGTTGGTAAGTAGTAGAGAGCAAGTGGAGGTGGATGTGCGCCGGTCTCGGAACCGGACGGAGCGTGACCCGGCAAGAAAAAAGATCGAAATCAACAAGAATAAACTTTTTTTCGCTTTTTCCCAAACTTGAGCACATCACCATCATCATGTCTCGTGTGTCCGCAACCCTGCATCAAATTGCGCAGAACTGGCCCGCTGATCCATTAAGGCCCACCATGCAGTTCAGCCAAGTGCTATCATCACTTTCGACTTCGCCAAATCTGTCAGTCAGGGCTGTGATGGCCGCCCGCGCGTTGTCAGAAAACAGGCTCAAGACCCAGGTAAGTGATATGCTATGCCAAGCCCACTTGATGGTGGTGGTGGTTCTTATATACCGCCGTGATGGTGCTCTCCCTAGTTTCCTTTGAGCGAAAAGACGACGACACCAGCTTCTACACCGCTTCACTATACGCGTCTTGTAGAAGGTGTCGAGAAGGCCATTCGTGGAGAGAAGCGAAGCTTTATTGAGCGCTTCTTCTCCCTCTAAACTCCCTCTGGTACGCCTTTGTGTAGTCTGTTGCATGTCTGTGATCCAATCTCATGCGGGCGACCATCGTGATGGTTCCATCAGGACACCCGGTGGCTCCGTTTCCCCGCCGTCAGCAACCGAAGCCAGTAATCCTAATTATGATGAGATCCATCAGAGCCTTACGCCCGCGTTCCTATAAAGGTCTCCTACCAGTCGAAACAATTGTCTCTTCAGGTTGCACCTCCCTCTCCCTACTTTCGTCTGCCAATTTCATTCTGAGCCTGGGTTAGTTCACCATCGCAATCCACGACATGAGCATCTTGGACTGATTATGACACCTTGCAGTGCTCTCTCTCATCTTTCTATTATTCTTTAACAGTCGTTCGCTTCATTTCCACACTTACTACAACCCTCACTTCCCATAAATCCTCAACATGTTCGCTGGTCGATTCGCCATCTTCGCCTTCTTCATCACTCTCGTTTCTGCTATCCCCTCTACGTACTATCGCAGGGCCGCCTTCACTCTGCAGAACGGGAAAGATGCGATCGCCCTGAATGAGAAGTTCAAGACCTTGACCGCATCATCTCCCTGCAAGTCGGGAGAGGAAGCTTGCATCGGGGGCGCCTTTGCCCAGTGTTCGAACGGCAAATTCATGATAATGCCCTGCGGATCTGGTCTCGTGTGCCGAGCACTGCCTCTCGTTCTGTCCGCCGGGACCTCCATCACTTGCGATACCGCTGGTCAGTCAAACTCAACTACTACTCATCAGATTTTACAGGAAGCTTACCCATCCTTCCCTCTGTCTTACAGCCGACGCTCAAACCCGTATTGCTAACACGGGCGCCAAATCCCGACGAGCTGCATTCACACTCCAGAACGGCAAGGACGCTATTGCGCTGAACCAAAAGTTCCAAAGCCTTACTGCTGATACACCCTGTGCTGCTGGTGAGAATGCGTGCATTGGCGATGCGTTTGCGCAGTGCTCGAATGGCAAGTTCGTCACATCCCCTTGTGCTGCGGGATTGGTGTGCAGGGCGCTCCCTTTGGTGAACTCTGCGGGTACCAGCATCGCTTGTGATACTGCTGGTGAGCATTTCCTTATCTTGTTTACTATGAACTTTGTACTGATGCTTCGACCATCTCCAGCTGATGCTACTACCAGAATTGCCAACACTGGTGCTGCATAAGTGTCTTAGAATGATGGGGGAAGTTGGCTCTGGCAGGCTGGTGTGTCTACTTTGTTGAGCGATGCCGAGGGGTGGAAACGATGCGTATTGCGAATATTAAATAATCTATTCTATATAATTCCAAATCTCCACAATAGTGCTACACTCTCACTTCAGTTACGTCGAGTACTTGCGCTCGAAGTGAATAGTCTGGAGAAATAGTGTGACACAGCACGTGACGCATACATCCTTGAGGTCCAATTTTTACGACAAACTATCTCAAATGACCACGACCGAAAATGACAAGTCGCTGAGCCTGCCAACTGGCCATGCTATGCTCTCAGTACAAAATGTGTTATTTCGTGTATGTCAGCCGAGAAACAAATGTTGCTAGTGGCCCAGACTCAATTCCAACAAAACGATAGATTCCGAAAGCAATATTAGCAAATCATGCTGAGACCTTTGCTATAATGTTCGAGTCGAGTAAAGGCTCTGAGGACGACCCAGTTTGCCTTGATGATCCAATTGAGGCATTTCGTGACTTTGTTGACATACTCCTCCAGTAGGCACTTTCCTCCACTTCCTCTCAAACACTTTCGATCTTATTCAGCAGTTTAGGCCGCTACAATCTTGTATCTCGCCTGATCACCCAACTCGACAAGATCTTAAACGACTGCTCATGCTTCTAGTCCTTCTCAACAAATACCAAGCATCTGTGTATGAGGAGTTTGTCTGGAAGCTCATTGAGCCTATAGTATTAACTAGAGAGCTCAGGGCGCACGTACCCTTCGAGTTCAGCGCTCTTGAGCTCTACCGACTCGCCCGAAAGGCAAATCGTCCGAGTTTGGTGGACTCAGCTGCGGAGTTACTCTTCGAGCGGCTGCGGGGAAAGTGGTCCAATATATCGCCGTATGATGCGCTGCTATTCTCGGAGGAGGTTGGAGACTTGACACTACGGGGTGTCGCGTACTACGAAATCATGTTGCTCGGGCAAACCGCCTGGAAAGACAGTCGCCTCAGCGAGCGCCATCGTCAAAACCTTATGGCTGGAATGATAAGGTGTGGGGATGAGTGGCAGTCTTTGACAAGAGCATTGGGTGACTTTGAAAACATTTCCCACCCACTTGTGCACCGAGAGTGCTTCCAGCTGGCTCACCAGGAGGATCGAATGAGCTATTTACCTGGGCGATTGTGGAGAGAGGTGGAGCAGTCGCAACTTCTTTGGTTCGATTTCTTTGGCAAATTCGATCTCGTAAGGAGCCATACCTATAGAAGAGGGCCACGCTGGCAAGCAAGCGTCTGTGGCTCTTCATCAGACTGCGCACAGCAATATATATTGGCACTCAATGCCATGAAGCTGAACCTGCACTCTTGGTTTGAGGGTCCAGTGTAATCGCTTACGTGTTTAGATGACACTCAGCCTTTGCCAACTTTATAAGTAATATACCCTTGCAACTCAGCTTCAAAGTTCGGAGAGCGGAGATGAAGCTAATCGGCTCGAGAGTCAGCATAAGGGAAGAAGGTGAATTACAACCCTCATAATCTATCTTTTAGTATATACGGCTCCAGACACCCAGTCATAATTCTGCCTCTCGACTTGAGTCCTCAAGATGGGGGTTTTTCAGAATGAGGCTGTTCTAACACGTGACACACTTGCCATCAAGTTGCGCGTTTCCTGAACCATCCTCTCAAATGGCCGCAGCAGAGAACGACAAGTCGCTGAGCTTACCAACGGGTCATGTTATGATTTCTGTGGAAAATGTATTATTTCGTGTTAGCTTATTTCTTTTGACATGGAAGAAAGTTGATGATGCACCCGACTGAAGTTCTACAATACAATAGCTCCCCAAGGCAATATTAGCAAATCACGCTGAAGCTTTTGCGGAGATGTTTGAATCGATTGAAGGCTCTGAGGACTCACCTATTCTTCTTGATGACCCGATCGAGGCATTTCGTGACTTTGTTGACATTCTCCTCCAGTAGGCATTTCCCTCCACTTCCTTTCCTAGTTCTCTCAATTTCATCAGGAAATTTAGGCCACTACAATCTTGCATTTCGCCCGACCATCCATCTCGTCAAAATCTGAAACGATTGCTCATGCTCCTGGTCCTTCTGAACAAGTATCAAGCGGCTGTGTATGAGGAGTTTGTTTGGAGACTTATTGAGCCTAAGGGGTCGACGGACGGGCTCAAGGCGCACACATCCTCCGAGTTTAACGCGGTTGAAGTTATTCGTCTGGCACGGAAGGCAAATCGCCAGGGTTTAGCGCACTCTGCAGCACAGGTGCTTGTGGAACAGCTGTGGGCGAAAGACCCTGATCTATCACCATTTGATGCGCTGTTATTCTCTGATGAGTTCGGAGATCTGGCGCTGCGGGGCGCAGCGTACTATCAAGTCATGTTACTCGGGCGAGCCGGTTGGAAAGAGAGCCGTCTCAGCGAATGCCACCGTCAAAACCTCATGGCTGGAATGTTGAGAAGCGGGGATGAGTGGCAATCCTTTACAAGAGCACTGGGTGACTTCGAGAAGATTTCCCATCCGCTTATTCACCAAGAATGCCTCCGGCGAGCTCAACGAGATGATCGAATGGGTTATCTACCTGGCCGATTGTGGAGAGACGTGGAACAGTCGGATGTTCTGTGGTTCGATTTCTTCGGCAAATTCGATCTTGTTGTCAATCAGGTTTACAGGAGTGGGCCACGGCACCAGCCAGGCATCTGTAGTCGTTCAGGGGACTGCCCGCCTCAATATGCAAAGGAAATCGGCGTCATGAAGCTTAATCTGCACACGTGGTTTGAGAGCCCAGAGCAATAGTCGCCTGCGAATTGTATATAACACTTAGCTTTCGCTATCTACACGGGTAATCTACCCTTATAACCTTGTGGTCGAAGGTATTCTATATCGTCACTCGGTTATGTGACGCAGTGTGGTCCCAACTTGAATGTGCGAGGACCGTGAGAAAATTGGCGCTGAACATGCTGGCCTGCCCGCACTTTCGATATTCCACTTACAACCATCTTGTGCGCCATCTGCGCTGTGAACATCTAGAGCCTCATGCAGCTACCTGCGGAGCTCTGGGTCCAGATTCTTCGCACTGCAACAGATATCCCCGACGCATTCGATACAGCTTATCAGTCTCCGATCGACAGGCACTGGCCTATCTCCGACTACCACAGAACTGATTCATTCAGAACCATCCACACCCCCCGCTTTGCGATCAAGAGGATTCTAGTGAAGGTTTGCAGGACATGGAACTCCATTGCTACTCGGTTTCTGTATGAAATGATTTCTCTCAGAACTGAGAAGGACATCAAACTCCTCGCAAGGACCCTCACTGAGCAACCACAATTCGCTCAACTAGTTCTCAGACTTGAACTTCACGATGCACCACTATCTCCAAATCGCGAGGTGAAGGTTGAGCTGTCATCAATCTTCGCTAGTCTGAGCAACCTCGTGGTTTGCGTCTCCCCACACCCTTCCTGGACTCAAGGCATAGAATGGACAATGGGACCCCCGTGGTGGCCTCGCATGCGCTCCTTGACATGGGGGACTGAGAGTCTATCAAGTCCACACACCCCCTGGGTCCTTCGGATGGCCCCAAATCTTGAGGTGTTGAAAATGTCGCACTCCGGCTTTAGTTTCGCCGATCCCGACCGTCCTGTTCATCTCCCTCGCCTCCATACACTTATATTCCATGATTCAAGCTATCCTATCCCCCTTG
This sequence comes from Clavulina sp. PMI_390, assembly GCA_015039315.1. NCBI lineage: Eukaryota > Fungi > Basidiomycota > Agaricomycetes > Cantharellales > Hydnaceae > Clavulina > Clavulina sp. PMI_390. Next base: position 269,124 of record WIDE01000033.1, read on the forward strand.
GGTTTCATACACCCAGTCTCAAGCTGTTGTGGTCAGAGAAACCCACGCCACAGCTGGTATGCTCGAGTCTGCGCGCTGTCGTGATTCCAACCGCTCCTCGCGGCCGTGAGTGGCACGACACAATCCTTCCTTCCGCAATCGAGGAGCTTTTGCTCCATAGGACGAGCTTTCCTTTTCAAGATCAGCCCAAATTGGGTTTGAAACGCGTTGGCATAGCGTTCGAGACCCTTGCGATGCTTAATCAGCAGCTATCATCCCTCTCTGCCTCCACAACCCCCTTAACGACGCTAAAGACAATTCGTCTGATCCCTTCGCCTGTTTCCAATGCGCCTGCTCCTGTAGAGTGGACAAAAATCCACCACACCCGGCGCACATGGGTTCTTTTCGCCCATTGGGCGAGCATATGGGAAGAGCGAAAGATAGTATTGGAGGATCAAGCTGGGGCTTTGATCTCACATCACGTCGCCTCACAGCAGCCTCCTGCACCTCAGACCGTGTATCCTCTCGCGTATGAATACAACCAGCACTGGGGCTCAAGAGAACTTGTCCCCGCACCGGCTGCTATGGGGTTCCTTGGCCTCTTGTGGTAGGTAATTAATTCTGGACTTCACCGTTTCATTTTCCCTGCGATATTCTGATCTGCTGCTTTGTAGAAACGATCGAGTAGATATCCGTCGTGCGGGTACCTCATAGGCCCTACAGTCCCTCAATGCAATAGATCATTTACTCTCAATATACTTGTGAACATCTATCCCTCTGCACATCGGTTTTTTCCTCAAAAATAAATCACACTCTTTTTCCTACTCTTTTCGTCAGTGGACTCTCTTGGATAGCAAGCGAAATTCCGGTCATATCGAATCGAATCGTGAGCCGGCGTTTTGAGGTAGAAGGTTTCAGGCTTGGAGAATGGTATTGGAGAGGAACATGTCAATTAGAAGTTAATAGTCATTCGCTGAGGACACAGAGTATATGGAGAAGTACAGAAGGCTGCTGGGGTAAGATATCGACGTAGTCTTGATAAAGCAGAGGCAGAAGTTGTTTTCTTGACGAACGGGAAATATGGATGATTGAAGGACCATGAATGAATGCGAGGGGGAAAATGCTGTGTAGAGTGCCCTATTGCTTGACTCGGCGCACAATCGCTAACAAGTCGTCGTTCATGAGTGGTTCTTTATCGAAGCCGGTTACAACCTGTTGCAACATAGCCGTTGCGATTTCGGATACTTCGATCGTGGAACCACCGGTTGCTGCAACGGGAGGAGCCGGATGATCGGGTGCAGTGATGTAGCCAGATTTCACGATCGACACTTCCACTCCGGGATGTTCAGAAGCGAACTGCAGCACCTGATTTTCCGTCTCGCCCTATCAGATCAAGATGGTCGAATAAAGGAGATAAAGTCGATTGTTAATGAAGGAAAATGTGTGCAAGGTTGGCAAATCACTCACCCGCAACCAACTGTATTCAGGGAGGAGCTTTGGTGTCTTGGACTTGTCTCGCTCCGCGAGCGCATTGCTCATGTACAGGAAGCGGAAAGGCGTGGATGGTTGCGCTTCGACCATCGCGTTGAGTCCCGCGATAGTGCAGGTTTGGCAAACACGAACAACCTCGTCGAAAGGCATCGATTGATGCAGGAAGGGGGGGATGGCAACAGTCCTGTTACAGTAAGATGCAGATATTGTCGCTTTAGATACACCCAGGTCAGGGGGTTTCGTGTGTATGGACGTACCAAATGCATGCGTCTGCACCAGCGAACTCCTTGTTTACCTCGTCAGGGTACGAATCATAGTCGCTGAGCACGACACTCTTCAGCTTCGAGGCATTAGAGACACCAGAAGGGGCTGAAATGGGTTTACGCGCGAGAGCGATGATCGAGGTGATGTCTGATCGTTCCAGAGCCTGGCGGATAAGCTCGGTGGAGACGTAGCCAGAGGCGCCGGCGATGATAAGCTTCATTTTGGGGGAACTGTAGGCGAGGATATGAAGAGTAGAGCTGTGGAAGAGAATTGTATCTTGATGGGAGGTTGCGAGCTTGGACAGAGCTCTACTTATACCAGTCGTTGGGGTCGTCGAATGATTTCACATTCAGAGCTGTTTCCGTCTTCCGGTCCCGACTCCGGGATCCGAGGTCGACATACCGGTCAAACGCGTATGCGCATCTGTGCTCTTCGGAAATGCATGAATACCATGACGTATTGCTTGGCAATAGACCTGCTCCACCATTGGATATTGTGTGGCTGAAGCTGCGCGGATCGGGAGGGCGCTGCTGTCTCGCGATTCAGTTTTCGGCCACTCGAGAGCGAGCCCAGGATTTGCGATCAGATCAGATCGACTTCTTCTGCAAAGCGGATTCAGATGTACTTGCTAAATTCGAGTAGTCAGATCCGCACGCCGGGATTGTGAGGTGTTCTCTAGATGGAGGAGAGTGAAGGATCACACAATCGGACTTGCACACACTTTGATTTCAAATTTTGTGACGAAGAGTGACTCAATAGCCCATGAAATTGGTGCACAGAGACGAGCAGATTATCCAGGAAAGGTCCAGAATGCTGGGCTGTAGAAACAATATAATGGAGGTACAACGGAGAGTCACCATCATTGGTCAGTTGTACATGAGTGTGATGACGGGATACAAAAAGAAATCAAACTCGGCGCCACAGATCAGAGCCTTGGCCATGAGGAGGGTGAGGATAAGTGCGGCTCTCAGGTTTTTGCGGTGCAATCCCCGATGGAAATTGTGGATATTCCCTCCACGAAGGTACTTCAAGTTTCGCATCCTTTCGTTTGAGATTGTAAGAGGCGAATTTTCAAGCCTGGCTCACCTACTACAGACTCGGTGATAATTATGCAAGTGTCATAAAGGCGAGAACCTGTCCGATGCAGCAATCATGGCATATCTCACACACCTCTCAAGATAGCTCACGCAGCGGACATGTTCCATTGTAAAGCTCTTTGAATATGCTGGGCTGTTCTTGTTCATGCCGCGGTGAAGAATAATCATGGGGTTAAGAGGACATAACCGGGAAGATATGGTGAGACTGTGAGCAGCCTTCCGTTCAGCGCATGGAGCATTTATGCAAAGAAGCCCTTCGGTGGATATAACGGCCCGCAAGAATTGTAGGTCAGAATTAGTGTCACACCACCATCAGTTGCCGAACAAATGGCTCAAATGGTATTAAATCCCTTCGTCCCTGGCGGGAGAAGGGGGATAGCTTGTTACTCTGTCACATATTGGTCACAAAGACTGAATTGCCGCGTCAGGCTCCGGATGAGTAACGAACATGACCGAGCCGTCGATCCCAAGCCCTCCACCTACCTCCACCTCACCTTTTTCCCTGTCTCCGACAAGCCGGGCGCCTATACGCGCATTCCCCAAGCTCGCTCCTAAAAATCAGCGATAAAACATAACTGCCATGAGTGGACTCTTTGGCACTTACTCCTTCGACGATGACGAAGACGATTCGGACTATATTCCTGGAGCAGATGCCGACATGGATGATGGCGAAGACGAGTAAGACATTGCGCCTAGCTATGATGGAGATGAAGACCAATTATCTGAGAGCGCCGCTGGTTCATATCTCTCCCCCCACATAGGGCCTCCAACGTTCGTGCATCTGCCCCAGCTGCAGCTAGTGGCCGGAGGTCGAGTACGAGGAGAGCAGGACGAGGAGGTGGTGCTTTCACGTCGATCCAACGTACGTCCGCTCTGTTCTTGGATATCAGGTTACCCCAAAGCACCTTGTCCTCCGGCGTTCTCGCCCATTGCCGGCGGTGGCATTTCATCAATAACCATTGGGGGTCATGCACATCCTTTGGCTCTCCGACATGGGGCGGAGCTGGCATCTCATGTTGCCTTGCAACCTTATCAACTCGTGATTCGTATCATACGCTCACTCCAGGATGCGCGAACTACTCCCAATCCCCTTCTACTATTTGCTCTCGATCGCTGTCTATAATGCTCCGATAAGAGGTGTCATACTGAGCGTTATCATTATCTTCGGCTCTCGTTTGACTCTAGAGCTTCTTTCTGCCGTCGTCAACTCAAATGGCGGAAGCCTCCCACCAGAAATCGTTTCACTTCTCGCACAGAACGGTGTTCAAGTGGTGGTCCGCGACGCTGACGATTCAAACGATGGGGATCAAGCTGAGGAAGAAGAAGAAGAGGACGACGATCTCGCACCAGCATGGGCTTCTGCGACCACGGCTCAAAGCGCTGGGCAAAACCAGTGGTTTGACGAAGTGGATGGGCCACAAGCGGCTGGCGCGGAGCTCCTAAGCAGCGGCGAATTTGGCAGGCTCGGCCCACTCCAGGAGATCTCGAATGGTAAAAAGTCGCTAAGGCAAAAGCTTCAAGCAAGCAAACTATCGCACCGGCTTCCACTCCGAGAGGACATAGCGAGAGTAAGTTACCCGATGTAACCCTCGGCTGATTCATTGGACTAAAATTTCTCTTTAGCCACTGGTCCCAAATACCAGCGGAACTATTGGTATGCGCACCCCCAATTTTCGGTCCAGATCTCACACTAACCACTGGCGGATCTAGTGGCCAAGTACGACTGCAATCCTTATGCAGGGCAGTACAGCTCCGGTACGGTTACCCCGTATCCTATGATGAACGGCAGATTTAATAATACCCTTCGTCGTTCTCACTTTAGATTCATCGTTTTACTATACTTGCACGCAAGGTTCGTACCATCGATAGTTGGAAGAGTATCACTTTCTAAGCTCTTCCGTCTATTCTCACCCTTGACCAGATTTCCGTCTACACATCTACGACACGTCCAAGCCCACCATTACTCAAGGGAACTCACCACACGCTATTGATGACTCAGACCACGAGTATACGATGCCCGTGATGAAAACGATCAATGGTGTGCCAGGCAATTGGACGATCACTGACTCGCACTTGAGCCCTGACAATGAGAGGATGATTTATTCGTCAATTGTGCGTCACATATTTGTCATAGGACATAGTGTAGGAACGTGAGCTTATCGTCCTCCCTTCATGATTACAGAACACCGTTGTACACATGACGCGAACACGAGATGATACAAACGAGCAAGTCGCAATAGAACTGGCAGACCGGCAGTCACGAACGGGCAGTCGACAACGATTCTCCTCGTGGGATCGAGCAGACTCATTTGGAGTATATAGCTGCAGATTCTCTGCGGATGGGCAAGAGATTGTTGCCGGTGGAAGTGGTAGTTTATTCGGTAAGCTTTTACTGACCTTACGTACGTGGATCTTGGTGGAAATAGCTAACAAGTGGATACATTGATGTAGTGTATGACCTGAACGCGATGAGACGGACTACGAGGATCCCCGCTCACGAGGATGATATCAACAGCTGCTGCTGGGCGGACTCATCCAGCGGGAACATCCTCGTCAGTGGCTCGGACGACACCTTCATTAAAATCTGGTACGTTTGTCATATATTGCAAAGATGGATACCCAAAGAACTCGTCTCATTCGGATCTCTTGCATCATTCAGGGACCGTCGATCGCTGGGCGCCTCAGCCAAGCCCGCTGGCGTGCTGGTAGGGCACACTGAGGGCATCACGTATGTCTCACCCCGTGGGGATGGGCGATACGTCGTGTCAAATGGGAAAGATCAGACAATGCGACTCTGGGATCTCCGAAAAATGCATACCAATGATGCGTGGGAAGCGATGCCAAGGAGGGCTTATGGTTTAGGAGGCAGCTGGGACTATCGGTGAGTTACTTTAGTCGAGATATCACAGCGTAATGCAAGTGAAGGCTTATTGTCGTGGTGCATGGATAAAGGAACGGGAGATATCGTAGGCCGCGGTTTGATGCGCACCCAAAGAACTGTAGTATCATGGCGTACCGCGGACACCACGTTTTCAAGACACTCATCCGATGTCACTTCAGTCCTGACGAGACAACGGGAGGTAGTTATCTGTACACAGGTTCAGCAGATGGAAAGATCCACGTACGCATCGATCAAATCTTCTCGAGGAGTATACCGTCGTGCTGACCATGCTGTCGCAGATCTACTCCCTAGATGGCACGATCGTTCAAGTCCTCGACCGCTCCAAAGTCCTTCCACTTTCGTTTGATCCATCAGAATCCGAGCCGCCCTTGGAGACACGGAGGAGCCAGGCTCGTGCGCGCAGTGACTGGCAGCAGCGTACGGGCGTTGTCCGTGATGTTAGCTGGCACTCGCGCGAGCCAGTGTTGATGAGCGTTGCCTGGGGAAGCGGGGGAATGATGATGGGCACGGGGGGGAATGTGGCGAGACACGAATGGAAAAGTCTAGGGAGAAATGGAATGAACAGAGTGGAGGATGTGGTGCAAAGGCAGAGGGAGGAAGAGACGAGCAGGCCAGGGGTTAGAGCCGCCGTCCTGCCTGGAAGGTCCCAGATGCTTCCAGGGGGCTGGGAGGAACTGTGAGAGGGTGGGTTGGCCCTTCCATCATGGAGTTCCATCCCAGTGATCCCAGGAAGGCAGCTGCGATCACACAATTTCCATCCATATCGACTTCTACCCCCGATCTGCCTCATGGCTTTCATATCACCTGTCACTTTCGCACTTTATGCACCGTAGTGTCTGTCGTCATTGTACTTACTATCTTGCTTGTAACTGTACCATCACCGCTCGGCCTCTGCCATCTTCGTTTGCTCTCACTCCACCTCGTGATTGTCATGTGCATGCTCATTTACTGATTGTTGCGAAGTCTCAGTCAGCGGGCTCCACGCCTCGAGGCTTAAGGAGCATCGCCTCAAAGTGGAGCGCCGAAGATAATTGCCAGATAGTGAACGCCAGGTCATGCTCCATCTAAAGTTCCAAGCCACGAGCTTTGAGCGGCCCCGCCCAAGCTCCACCATCGGCTATGTTCTTTCCATCGAAAAGTTCCTTATTTCTCAGAGATCCGAATACGGGCCACTAATTACTCGAATAATTCAGGTAAGATTTACACACAGATCGACCGATTGGTAAATATGTGATTCGCGCTGGACCGGGAGGTGTGGAAGACGCGACGAGTGATGCTGGATTATTGTGGCTCCGGAGCCCGCGAGGGCATGAGGGACGGAAGATTATGACTGCAAAGGAATTGTAACCTATCATGCAGATTTGGCGCTATTGTTGCAGACTCTTCAATAGCAGCTACATCTTGAAGATCCGTTGAATCAAATGTACTCGTGAGGGTGATCAGGATACTCAGCGATTGGTCGCTGGTCGCAATGAGCCGGGAAAATTCGTTCCTCCAAGGATCATGCGGTCAGCAGGATGCTACCACTGATGACGCAAGGTTGATTATCTCTTCCACTTCCACACACGCCCACAGCCACCCCGGCCCCGAAGATGCCTGTCAGATTGTTTCAAAGCCTCATGGCTTACCATAAAGATGACAGCTCATTATGAACCTCATGAGTTGGAGCAGTCAAGGCAACAGCAATGAGCCCGTATTGAGGCCGCGTAAAAGCACAAGGCCTCGAGGTCAACGAATGCGGAAGAGTATGAAGTTTCATGATTAGCCGGCGTCTTCGGGGAGGCTAAGTTTATTGCGATCGATTGTAGCACTGATTTGCCAAGGCTTTCGTTCGTCACTGGTGTGGTAGCTGGCGTCAGCTGAGGTACAGAAATTTAGATCCACGGCAAGAGATCTGAAGACGATGAAATGGCTATGAATGGCACGGCATGGCATTGTTGAAAACCTAACCTCATGGGCTAATTAACCCCTCACTACCTTCGTCGGGCGTGAAGAAGACATCTGGCCGAGATCCAATCGAGTTCGGATAATTAAAGCTCCAGGGGCCTCCAACACGCTGGTGGATTACACACTCAGATTTCAGATGCAAAGTGGTACTTAGATGCTGAGCCTTGACGAGAAGAACTTCTGGACTTTACCGAGCTGTCAAGGCACGGTGAAGCCGGCATGCCGCGACCTTGCAGGTCGCGGGGCACATCCCGCGGCAGAACCACAGGTACGTGGAGACCGCCTTGCCTAGAGGGAATGAAACAGGAGACCGAGCGCGATCGTTTAGCTGACAACATTAACCAGGCCAACGGGGGTCGAGTGCAGTGGCCGGAACAAAACGCCAATGAAGATTGCAAATGGGGCTAGGGGGATAACTTGATAACCTGACATGTTAATTCGTCCGAACATTAGTTCTGCACTTCAGAACTTCTTCTTTTGAATATTCGCCCGCCGTGGGCCCTGCCAGCCTGATCCCGCGGCTCCAGCAGCAGGTTTGGATGTTTTCGGTTTCTTCACAGTTTCCGCATCGCTATCGTCGTTAGAGTCAGAGTCAACTGCCGCTTTGCGTTTCGGAAAAGCAACAGGCTTGGCGGGAAGTGGCTTGCTTCGCGGAGGCGGAGAGGACGAGGGTTGTTTGCGAGATGGAGAGCTTTTTTTGTGCTTGGATGGTAAGCCTTGGCCCTTACCATCATCGTTGTTATCCCCCGAGGAAGCGGAATCGGGTATATCGGACTCGTCATCTTGGTTTTTATTTATCGCTTCCTTCCCCTTCCCTTTTGCGGCCGGAACGCTTGGAACGGTGGGCTTCCCCACAGCAGGATGATAAGGAACATTATCACCCTCATCTTCGCTCTCGGTGGGTGTCCCTTCATCCTCGTCACCATCGACATTGTCTCCATTCTGGTTGCTAGATCCAGACGAAATCGTTTGGCTATTGGAAGCAGCGGCGGCGGTAGCCGCTCCCGCTACTGTTGGTGAGTGAGGCTCTAGAGACGTGATTTGCACAGCAGCTTTTCCCTCTGATCGAAGTGGAGATCCAAGAGATGAACTTGATTCCTGCCGTTGAGCTTGAGATTGAAGTTGGGACTGAGATTGCGAATGAGGATGATGAACATTTGACCTGGATCGCCATGATGCGGCTGATGCGGGATTACGATAGTTCGCCGGAAAGAGAAAGGAGAAAATAGCAGAGCCGAGTGTATGACAGCCACAAATGAGTACATGTCCAACATTAGTCGTATCGGTTAACTCTCACCGACGCTCTCCTCTTCCTCGTTCTCTGAGAGGATAGCCCCACTCTCGTCGTCTTCATTTCCGATAACGTGATGTTTACGAGAAGCAGCTGTACCCGATGGTGGCTGTTGGCCCGGAGCGGGCTCGTACGCCTCACTGTCTTCATCCACCCGAATCGGGGATGCACTCCGAGGCTGCACCAGGAGAAGAAAAAGCGATCGCAAAAGAAGAAGAGCATCGGGAGTCAGTGATCACTGCTCCATGCTAAAACTTCCATAGAAGGTTAGAATGGGGGGGCTGTAGCCGATTCGCCCAAATACGACTGTATATGGTACGCGAAAAGCACGCCACCATGTCAGAACCGCCTTTTCCGCCTTCGCGCTTCTCCAGGGGCGGGACCCGGCGCGGCGCGAGGGGGGTGGGCACTCCCAAGTGGGCGGGTGCATCACTGATTGACGAGGCCATGTAACAGGGGGTTCGAACCATACTTACTCGTTTAGGTGACGAGCCCGATCGTCGTCGCTGTCCACTTCCAGATCTCCCCGTAGCGGAGGCTCTTCTTGCGCCGCCGCCGTCCGCATTGTCACTGTCGATAGCATTCGCCTCGAGGCGAGCCTGGGAGTGATATGCATTGATGCCGGGAGAGGGAGGACCGGTGAGAGGAGGCGGTGGATCGTCATAGGCTGATAGAATAGGACCTGTCAAACACAGCAGTTCACAATTCCGATCGTCAGCTTCTTTTTCTCGGCGAGCACGCAAGAGTAGGATGATGAACATGAAATAGATCCGTAGTTAAAGCGAAAGCGGCCGCGCAATAACGAGCTCAGCAATGGGGGCTGGCTTGCGTGTACCATACGCTCACAGCTTGAGACGCCGGTGCTGCACAGGGCGGCGGAATACGCCCAAAATGGCGGAGCTCGAGGTGAGGTTAATCACGGTCTAGGCTCTCAAGGAGGAGAGTAACAGTCTTGGAGCGATGGCGATAGCACCAAAACATCAAGAAAAAAGCCATGGTTTAATGAACTGCCCTCTCGCAGCCGCTAAAGTGGCTTTGGGGCCATAGAGCCAGAGGCGGACACACACCCAATCATGACCATGAGGATGTAATGCAGGGGCCGTGAGCCACCAATAGGCTAGACTAATGGGCGACATATGCATACCCACACCCACACAGATAGTCTGTGACGCGGCATGCACGCCATCGAATGGTCGATGTATGCGACGACGGGAACGAGGGTAGTGAAAGACGCCGCTACAGCGCTCATTGACAAAAGCACCGCTCAAGGGTCTTTTTGTCAACGAATATGCATGCAGTGTATAATCGTCAAGGATGGACGCCGTAGAAAAGAAGCGAGGAAAAAGCAAGGAGAAGGATGAACAGAGCCACAAACGACGACACGACTACTCACTGAGGTTCTTGGCGCGGTTCAACGTCTGTGATATGCGCGCGAGCGACGACGTGACACGCGGTTTGCGAAAAAATGTCCGCGTGACGTTCGCGGTACGGGCGGTCTTGGCGGCCTTGTCGACGTGCTGTCCGTAGAAGAAAAAAGACCAAAAAAAGGTTGTTGAGAATGATGCAGTTCAGAATTGACGATGACAATATGATTGCCCCTCCCTCTCCTCCCAATCGGCACGAAATACAAATATATGAATGTATATCGGTGGTGGCGTCCCATGAACATGAGCCATCCACGAATATCCAATAGAATCAATAACAATCGATCGACCCGGCGGAAATGATCGATGGGAGAGAGTCAGAGCAACCCCCATTCCAAAACGAAATCGGAAGGCAGTTGTGAATTAGAGAAAGGCCCGAAATGAAAGCATTGAACGAGGCGAGCCAGCAGGCAAAAGAAAACAGTTAGGGGAGAGAATGGAAGGCGAAGCAAAGGTTTTCTTTCTTTCCTTCAGTGCGGAAAAAAGAATGCAGGCAGCAGACATGCGCGCGCGCGAATGCGGGGTCCCGCAAAATGTCCGAAATCTGAATCTGAATCTGTGAAGCTGCTGCTGGCCGTGACGAATCCGGCTTGCGGCAGCAGCGAGCTTAGCGGGCCCCCCCTTCGGAATATGCGTGTTGGCAAGGCGGTTGAAATAAAAAGCCAGGGCAAGAAAAAAAGAGGGTTTCGGAAACCATGACACCATCGGGGAGCCGATCGTGCGGAGCGCGGCACGTCGTCGTAGGATGTCATTGTCATGTCAGCAGGCGCGCTTCGGCCTCCCCTACCCCACCACCCTGCAAGAAAAAAAAGTGCAGGGAGGCAGATGCAAGTATTTCATGAAAAGAGAAACCAAAGACAGAAGCAAGGGCATATGGTGAGAGGGCCGGGGAGGAAAAAATGAGTCTCCAGCAGGCCTTGCTTGAGCAAGCTGACTGGCTGGCTGAGTGACTTACGTTTGTCCATGCGGCATCGTCGAGTTGACGCAAGGCTGCGGGAGCTGTGAATGCAGAATCTGCGAGCGTGACCAGGGGTAGAAACAGCTGGCGAGCAAGAACCTCTGGACCCATGCGGGAACCCAGTGACATGGCCTCCCATTTCCACGAGTACGTCGAGCCAGTCATTAGGATCTCCAGATCCTACAAACACATTCATCGCAACAGGATGTGCCAGAAGTGAAACAATATTAGTTGGAGTGGATCAATTATAGTCGCATCGCAATTACGCCCGAGGAAGGGTGCCTCCAAGGGGGAAGAAGACGACGAATGGATGGCAACAGCCAGTGGGGGGCGACTGGCCGGGATCGGTAGCCAGGGCTTCCTCGCTCCCTCAATGAGATAATAATAATTCGTCGCAGAAGAAGCACCGAAGCGTAACACAAACAGGCGCTCGCAATGCCGCCCAAGCTTATTATTACTCAGTTGCTTATTTATTGTATTGCCATTGAGGCACCAGCGCCACCACCCCCGGCTGACTGGCAGGAGAGGTGGAGGAGGAGGGTGGAGAATCGCCGGGGAAGTCCGAGAGCAAAGCACACCACAAACGCACACACTACTGAACTGAACAAGTGACTTACCGCATTGAGGGTGTGCCTTTCCGTGACCCAGTCGACATCCTCGTCTGCGATCGTGCTGGGTGCATGCAGACGGACAAGGTCGCGGACACGGGCAGCTCGCCAGGCGGGATCTTCGAGATGATGCTCAAAGGTGTTGTCGTCAGTGGTGGTGGTGTTCGCCCCGTGGAGTTTGACGTGCCTTTGCGTCGTGGTAATAGTGGCGGTGGAGGTCGGGGCGTCATCATGTATTCGATACAGGAAAAAAACGAAATGAGAAGCGCATGCGAAGCACGATGGGGCGGGATACATACCGACGGAGCATGTGCCTCATTTCGAGGGCTGTGTGGGGACAGTGAGGGGATAAGATAAAATGATTGATAAATTGTTAGAAAAACACGCTGCAGCAGACAGACAGACCTTCGGCATAGACGTGGACGGCATCTGTGATGAGGAAGCAGCACCCATTTTCGAGAGACGCATGGAATTTCTGTAGCGCGCTGGGCTTAAGTTCTCAAAACGCGCGCCGATGCAGCGCAAGGGGATTTCTCACAAAGAGCCAATTGGCGTCGTCTGGATCTTCATAAACATGCCAAGGTTCATTCGCCAGGATGTCTGCGTGTTTCTTTTTTATGTGTAGCTATTAGCTGATGACTGAAACGACGCTGGTTTCTTTTTTGCATAAGAGAGCACACACTTGGGCAAACTCAACGAGGCCTCCCATCGCTGCTGGCTGGCTGGCTACAAAACAGACGGGGGGATGGGTGTGTGTTTGTCAGCAATTGAGTTGCCGCTCGATTAGGCAAGGCCTCATGTTGGACATCTTTGGATGCAAGTGCCTCGTTGCAGCAGCGTGGTGGTTGTTGCCCAAAAAATCAGAAAGATTTTTTGGGTTGCTCGGCCACTTAGTCCCCCCATAAATACCCATCTTGGTTGTGAGCCGCCCCTTAGCCTTCTTCCTCCGACTCGGCTCTCTCTGGCCATCATCTCATCTCCACAATCTTGTTGCTGCTGGTTGCTTGTCCCGCCCCTTCTTATAACTCCACCTCGTCGCTTTTTCTTCCACCTCTTCCCCCCTCAAGCCGCTGTTTTTCAGGCGGTGTCCATATACTGTGTTTTCTTGCCCTCTCCTCCTTCTGCCATAGCTTGCGTTTGTGTCAATCTGCCTCGTCTGAATTGATCATTGCTGCTTTGCCCTCCGGACGCACAACTTCGCCAAAGATCTGGTCCGTGCTGCCACACATGCACCCTAGACTATACGCGCCATAAACTAATCTTCGTCTTATTTCGTTCGATGATTCCGATTTGAATCGCACATTAGATTGCTTGCCGCCGCGTCACACCTTTTTGTCATTTTCTGTGAGTCGAAACACGCGGTCTGGGTTGTCATTTATCGCATTCTCACCCTCTATCGCTTTCGGATTTCCCCCTGCAGTTTCGAGGCCGCCAACCAGATCTTTCCATAATGTTTGATCCCTTTCAGTCGTCGCCTTTTCCTGCCGTCCGGAGACCTGTCGTAGTGGGTGAGTTGTTGTTGAGCGCCCGTCCAATCCAATCTATATTCCATCGACTGAACCCCTCCCGCCCGTAGATCGTGAGGCTTCCAGGGACCACACCATTTACTATTCCACAGTATCTGACTCAGATAGCAGCGGTGCAGAGCACCGATTCCCCAAATCCGCCACCTCCTCGCGTGTCGGCAAGTATCAGCCCCCACACCGCAAAAGCGGTGCCGCTTCTCCTACGTCCACCAACGACCTCGGGATCAGTGTCAAACCCGGCGTAGGCACCTCCTCCTCCCCCCCGTCCTCCACCTCATCCTCCTCTCCGCCATCCTCATCTTCTATCTTCATGTCTTCGTCATATCCACCCCGGACCCCATCAGATGGCGAGTTTGGCATTCCATTGGAGATGTTTGGCCATCACGATCCCATCATCCTCCAGTCTTTGATGGGCGACCTTAATCTCACCACGCCATCGAGCCCAGCCACGAGCGCATCGGGATCTACAGTCACCACGAAGCAGTGTAAGCTCGCCAGCCGCTTTCTTAGTTGCTTTTTTACCAACGATGACTAACCACACTTCTCGTCATTTCTTCTTCTTCTCTCCCTCATACCATGCCTTCCCTTCTCTCAGCCGACAAGCAGTGCTATGTCTACTTCCGCACTGGACATTGCGCAAAAGGCGCCATGTGCCCCTAGTACGTCCCCACCCGTCTTCCGTCAATGACGCATCTTAGACCCATAAACTGACTCCTGTCCCCATCATCAGCAAACACGAGGAAGTTGCCCCTCCCACGAGCACCGTGAAGCACTTCGATCCCAGGTCCCACCCGAGCTACCGAAGTGCGTCCTCCTGTCCTGCCTCCTGTTCCCCATTCGGTGAAGCTCATCGTATTCTTCCACAGCTAAGCCATGCTATCCGTTCATCTATGGTCAATGCTCCAAGGGCGATGAATGCACATTGTATGTCTTGTTCACTCCACCCTGCCTTCCCTTCTAGTGGTGCTCACATTGCATTTCCGCACCCCACCAGCAAACATGAGATTCCGTCACAGCAGGTTCTGACGACGATGACCCCTGCTGCCACAGAGCCCGTCACGGCGGGAGCCCCCGAATATCGCAGTACGTGTCTCGTTGCTCCCATGTCCTTCGTCGGGATTTTTCCTCATGTTTCCGCCCCACAGCCAAAGAGTGCAAATGGTTCAACTCTCCAGGTGGATGCTGGTACGGCGACTCGTGCAAGTTCAAGCACTCCACCACGGGTGCACCGACTGCTGCGCCGTCCAAACCTTCTCATCTGCCCGTAAGCGGCGGCGTCTCTCTCAGCTCCATCTCCACCAAAGTTGATATGGAGAACATCCCCGTGAATGCTCAGCCTCCTCTCTCGCGTGGTACGTACCTTGCTCTCTATATCTCGGCCTTTTATCCGTATACTCAAGCCCGTCCGCCGCCCTTTTTCTGCAGCACGAGTTTGTGCCATGTACCTCCGTGGCGCCTGCCCCAATGGCGACCTCTGCAACTATTCGCATCCTCCTCTTTCGCCCGAGTCGCCAACATCGCCGCGCACACTTGTGTCTCCCCAGTCGACCGGCCGTCTCTCCGCTGCGCAGGAGACGTTCCCTCTTGATGTTGCTTTCGCTTCTTTCCTTCCTCGCCACGCTCAAACCTTGCCGTCCCCAATCACCCCGCAACGGCACTCGCACCACGCCTTCTCGCTGCCTCTCTATTCTAGTGCTTCTCGTTCGCCTAATAATTCGCTCGACATCCCCATCACACCCACCATGACCTCGAGCTTCTCGTCTGCTACGTCATCTTCCGTGTCTGCCTCGCCCACTTCGAGCCTTATGGCCTCGCCGCCCGAGGCATTTTACAATCGCCGGTACAGCGAGACGCACGATGAGGAGGTCGAGGCTGTCCTGGGTGGTCGCGGCATGAAGTACGGTGCTATCGGCACGGGCATTCCCTCGTACACTAATGAGCCGGTGTCGCTCGTGCACGAGATCTACACCTACGATGATGATGACGATGACGAGGTTATCGTCTATATGCGTGAGTCGAGCATCCCGCGGCTTCCTTGCTTCTTCCGAAGCACGTCATGCTGATGCACTGCTTTTCGACGCCAGCCCACGCCTCGCCTGCGCATCCCATGCATGCGTGATCTTGGACTTTTTGCTCCAGCACAGCTTGTGAACCATCTACATTCTATATCATCTATTTCGCTTGTTTTTTTTTTTCCTGCATCATCGCTTTTCTCTTGGTCCTTTTTTCTTTTCCTCTTTTCCCCCTTCCCGTCAAAATAGTCTTTGGTATTTTTCGCACGCACATCAACGCGCCGTTGTTTTCCCGCCTCGCACGTCTCAGGTCTCTCGTCTCTTCTCCCGCCCGGCCCTTCGCATATCCTCCCGCCTTGCAAAAAAATCACTCCCGCTATTCCCCCTTTAGTCCGCTTGACTTGATTGATTTCCTGATTTTTGGTGCTTTTCGTGCTGCTGCTTATTGTGATTGTTTTTTCTGTCTCTGTCTCCCCCCTGTCTGTGACTCTATCTATTCTCGCGTTGTTGTTCTTTCGACTCTGGTTCCTCGTTTTTTTTTTTCTCGCGTCCATCATCCATCCATCCATCCACACATACTTTGTGCATCAATTTGTCGCTCCGGTCACATTCCATCCATTATATTCCCTCATTGCGCATTGGGACGGCAATCGTCGACGGATATAATCGTTCCATGATCCGTCCATGACCTGTCCCAATTGTCGTGCGTGATACCCCCGCAACTATCTCCGCAGCTTGGTCGTTTGGCTCTCTCAACTTGGTCCTGTTCTTCTTGCTATTGACTCTTGCTACTTGACTATCCGCTTCCCTTCCATCCATCCCCCTTTTTTCTTCGCCGTCCGCGGTGTTCTCGCTTGCTTTGCTATTACTGATTTTACTAGCCTTGTGGGTTTCCTTTTTCCCCTTTCTTCTTGCCCCTTCTTCCTCTTCCTCTTGTTCTTGCTCAGCCCTCCGCGCTCAGTCTCGACGAGGCGCACGAATGAACGAACGAACGATACGAACGAAACAAAAACTTCTTTTTTTCGCCTTGCCCTTAAACACAAATTCCGCGACGATTTTGTACCACTAATACTACGAACGAACGAACGAAAATCGTGATGCAATAGAATCCTGACTTTACTTCTCATACTTCTCCGTGGTCGCTCGAATCGCAGAATCCGCTCACACACACTGTATGATGATGAAGATGATGATGATGCACATCCATTACAGTCTCATCATCGATTTCACACCCCCTGACGGTCGGACTCATTTTTTTCGATTCACGTGTGAGACATAAGGAGAGGCAGGGTCACACCGCACCACACAGGCCCAAGTCATTATTGTCAAAACAATTAATTGTCAATTTATTAGGCCTGTGCGCGCAGTGTATGTAATTATATTGTTCCTCGAGCTTCGATCTTCAATATCGAGCGCCCACGCTCGCTCGCTCTGTTCGAAGCCGGCGCGCGAACACAAAAGTGAATTGCAATGATGGCGCGGGGTCTATTACCTAGTACAATTGGCTGTGCGCTTCCATCCATGGGTACAATTTGGAACTATAGCCTTTGTTGTCGTTGTTGTTGGGAACGGATGAAATAACACGTATCGCATCGCATATACATAGCATCGGTGCGCGTGTCACTATAGCACACACATGATATACACCTGGTGATGCTGATGATGTGCCGGCTGCTATGGAGTTGTCTGTGTGGCGGAACGGGAGAGAAAGAGGGAGAAACGCGAACAGCCGAGAGTCAGGGATGTGAAATGAAAGCCACGGGGCTGGACTGAGCGCGAGTTAATGATGAGCCAGGGATTCCATGATTCAGACGGCCCTGAGTGGGCACGAGGCTAAGCACCTCCACAGTAGCGGGGCGAGGGGTTAGTTCCCGCAGCAACAGGAAAAAAAAATGCAGTTCGTGGAGTGTCTGTGTGTGTGCTTGTGGCATACCCGCAGATTAGCGGCCAAAGGAGTTCCTCCACCAAGGCCGCCGAGATGATAATAACTAATAGGGGTGTATATATACATGAGTCTGGAGTCCAGGGGGGCTCGGAAGCCCAGATCGAAGCTCGTGGATCGATATCGAGAACAGCGCTTCCTTCCTTCCTTACTGCAGGTCAAATAGTGCAACTTCGCCCTTCGCGTATATTGATTGTCATAACGTACGAGGAGCCGCCTGCAACCGACGAGACACGATGTGCAGATGAATCCCAAAAAGGGTCGCTGCGGTTCTCCGCTGTGATTCTGCTGTGTCTAGACGGCGCACTCGGATCAATTGTGGATCCAGCTGTCAGAATCAATGGAGGAGGGGCGCTGGGGGTCGCTGGAGATGCTGTGGAGATGTGCAGACGATTGTCCAGATCTGCCTAGTCACTCCAACCAAAGACCTTGATGGAACTTGCCTAACTTGGCTGACAGTCCAGGTTTGCAAAGAAGATTCCCGGAGGACCGAAAAAAATATTGACATTTTTAATATGTCAACGGGGGAGGCGACTTGCGATTCCGAGGTAGAAACGAGTGAGGGATGTAGGGGATCGATGGAATGGGGTGTATATTACTACAGGCACTTGAGCAGAGAATAATAAAACGACGAAAGGAGAGCCGAGCGGATTGCAGTGTTCATAGTCCGTAAGGTGGGGTAAGAGATGCCAAGTGGGGCATCCTTCATCGCCGTTCAAGGATCCGCCTGACTGTGCTGGACGCCCTAAATGCCCGGATTTACGGCGCCGGCCTCAGGGGATGCATGAAAGATTTGTATCGACTTTCACGAAGCAACGGAGTGGCGCGGGCCCGTTTCAACCTGCGTACAGGTTGGCAAGCCAGCATCGATCGCCACTCAACGATAATCAAAGCCGCTAGATGCCATATTGGGCTAGACGAGGGGAATGAGGACATTCCAACGAAAGTTGCGGAGTTTAGAGCCAGCACCTCAATCAATCACAGTGCATCTTGCATAGATGGCCCACTCGGCTAACGATTAGACCGCGGTCCACAAGGCACGAATGACCCCACAATTCCGTTGGTGTGGGACTTGGGAGTCAGAAATGTAGTCATATACCAGGAAAACCTAAATTGGTTGTAAGCGAGTCATGCTGGGAGTATGGATCAGACTTACACTCTGTAGCATCATCATCTGAGGCTTATCACCGACGTAGCTCCCACCAGACAACCACAGAGGGGGATCTTTCCAAGTCCCAAGGAGATCGAGAAGCGCACAAGGCGAGGAGAAGCACGCTTGGATATAGAGGAGTATTTGCCCATCTAGGGCGATTTTCCATGAACAGGCTGAACTGTGACAGTATTGTGACCTTTCGCAAGCCGGAGGGAGTCGGATTAGCTACTTTGTCAGCTTGTGGTCTAGTAATACGAGAAATAGGTTTGTCATTGACTTTTAAATTCTATTTAGTACTTATTACCCGAATTTCAGAACAGTGGAAAAAGAAAAGCGCGATCGCATTGTTCAGCTTGTCCGTTGCAGGGCCATGAAGCGGTCACGAAAATCAAACGATGTGAGTGACTTGATCAAAAATGCCATTTCTTTCGATGTGAATGGAATCTCCTAGATATATCGGTGCACTGAGGGCAAAATCCCTTTGTCTTTTAACAAGGAGACACCGCAGATTAGGAACAACCTGGTGCGGTTGTTCATCCGATGTTGACATCTGTTGACTCGCCCCGATGAATTCCTATTGAGGTCGCTCGCGCCACCTTGTTTCCGAGAAACAAGTCCGAAAGAGAACGTACCCAGTTATTCGCATAGTGGTCCTGCTCTGCACCTATCTACTACGCTTTTGCTTTGCTTTCTTGGTTATCATTATTCCTATCTAAATCATCATGCTGCCATTCTGCTCTAAACTACTTGCCGGCCTATACGAGTTACCCAAACGCGCAAAGCGCAAGGTCTTTACAAAGAAGATTCAATTGACGGATACCCAAAGTCTCTCGGCCAAATCATCTGGGTCAACTCTGGCTGATGATGAAACCGAGCGAATCGACGTCGAGACATTGGCAGATCGAGACGGGAGTACGTTCACCATCGTTGAATGCGAGTCTGATTTTGTGATAACTGACGTTATTATGGGTCTCATTAGATCCCCCTCGAGGCTTGAAACGATCCGGAAGCAGCCTAAGCGTGGAATCCAATGCATGTGGGCACAATAAAGGCAGTGGCGGTCGCGCCTCATTACTATCCGATGACCGAAGGAAGAGGCAACGCCGAGATGAAGAAATTGAGATTAACCAGACGATATCAAACCTTCCTCTCCCTCAAGTGCTGTCATCTACCCCGAGTGCATCGCGTAGCATCTCCTCTGAGCGCTCATCGTGTCAGGCTCGCGTATCTTCTTCAAGTCTCATCATGCCACCAAATCTACCAGCTAGACCAGCCGGGTCCACTCCATCTCATGCTAGTGAGTCTCTTCGATGTCTCGGCCATGAAAAGATCAAGTTCCTAATCCTTATTCTATTCAGCTACGGGGGAACTGAGCAAGTCGCCCTCAACGAGGAAACGTCCCAAATTATCATCTCCGGGTGAGTAGGAGGACTATCTAGAATATCTTATGGTGCCTTAACTTTACAATCATCTCTAGCATCTAGCGACAGCCGTGCACCCCCACCTAACGCCGCTGTACCAATAACCCGGTCCCCAGTAGTCGAAGTCAACCCCGCAGTCCCTGCCGAAACACCCCAGTCCCCACCTTCTGTTCCGCTCTCTCTTCCTGAGCGCACCCTGGCGCCCAATGGGGAAGCAACACGGGTCGAAGTAGCATATTCCAAATTCTATTCGGAAGTACTTGCTTCTCCAGAACATCGTGATGCCATCGAAGCTATGGCAAGAATGATCATCAAAACTCACGCATGGGATAAAGCCTATGCTCGCTACCATGTGGAAGCTAGAGACATGTGGCCGTCGAATGGAAGGCGCAAGAATCGCATGGCCGAGTTACTGAACACGATCCAGGCTGAGGCGCATCGATGCGGCCTCCCAGCGCCAGTGAGGCATGAGATCAGCTTTGCACGGCACGACGAAAAGGGATTTGATGAGCATGACCCGAGAGTGGCCACTGATGAACGCGGTATGCTTCTTGAAGCTCGTATCCGCTCATTTATATTTTTCTGAATATGGAATGCAGATCCCGAGGTGCATTACCGCTTTACCCGCCACTGGGAACCATGGCAAGGTATGAGGCGTCGTCACTTAACAAAGTCTAAAACTTATTCGTTTCCTACAGAGCAAGCAACAGAGCCGTGCTTCGGCACAGTACCTTCCCCCTCTGGCGATTCGATTTCTGCT
This sequence comes from Clavulina sp. PMI_390, assembly GCA_015039315.1. NCBI lineage: Eukaryota > Fungi > Basidiomycota > Agaricomycetes > Cantharellales > Hydnaceae > Clavulina > Clavulina sp. PMI_390. The sequence goes on from WIDE01000033.1 coordinate 289,899, forward strand.
TGGCGTAGAGCCGTATGTCTGGTTGGAGCCAGGGTGCGGAAGGAGTTCACCTCCCCTGCTGAGTCTCACATTTCCCCACTAGCAGGTGGAAAGCGGAAACGTTCCGGTTCACTGGCTGGATCCTCTTATTCCTCTTCAGGTTCGTCTTCCTCATCGCCATCTCCTCGCCCTTCCCGGTATGAAAGGGACGATGAGCCGCCACCACGCAAACGATATCGTATCAAGGGTCTGGGTGTCAGTGATCAGCAGGGGCATGACCCTTTACGGGACGACTACGCACGCCTATCCTGGGTCACACTCCAGCAAGAATACTACGACCCTCCCAACTGGGACGACGAGCTCAAGGCCCAAGCCAATCGTGTTTTTCGAGAAACAGGCGGCAATCGGAGCCACATTCTCGGCATCTACGCAAATCGGCTGCTTATCCGATTCTGTTTTTTTGACCGCGCCGGATTGGTATACACCGTTCCTTTGGATCTCCGGAAGAGCGAGGACGCAGCGCGGTTCGTGGCTGGGGTTATCTCTATGTCGTATTTGGATGCCGCCGGTCTAGGCCTCGAACGGTACTTGCTCCGTGCCTCCTCCTCTGCTGAAGCAGAAACAGAGAGCGTCCGCCTCCAGCAAAAACAAGGGCTGTTCCTCGACGTCGGTGACGCCACTTTCCACACTGACAAACTAATCCATGCCGAAGCAATCTGCGGACGAGGGACCGTCGTCTGGGAAGCTTCGCCAGCTACTCCTGATGCAACTGGACAACCTATTCCAGCATCCTTCGATGGTGTGCCCCAGGAAGTTGTCCTCAAGATGTCCTGGCAGGTTGTCGGGATGCGATCGGAAGATGAGATGCTCAAGCTCGCTGAGGAGCGTGGCGTGCAAGGGATCGCCCGTGTCTACCGCTCACAAGTCATCACTCGACTGAGTGATGGCATCCGAGGTCGCCTTGTCCCATCTTCGATGTATGCTGACCGAGAGTTGAGAGTCCAAGTTTCAGGCCCTCGTGCGAGGCCACTCTATGAGGTCAAGGACCTCGACACTTTCAAAGCTGGATACATCTCACTATTGCATGGTGCGCATATCTCTGGGGTCACTTTGCTACGTAACTAACTCATTTTGTTACCTCCTCGCAGCCCATCACGAACTATACACCAAGACGGGCATTCTCCACCGCGACATTAGTCCCAACAACCTTATGGTCAACCGAAACAACCCACGAGAAGCCATACTCATCGATCTTGACATTGCAGCTCGAGTGAATGACGAGGGTGACCCAGTTGATGGACAACATCTCCCTGTGGCAGGAACGTTGGCATTCCGAGCCTTTGACCTACTCTACCCCACCCGACCCCTGAAGGCGTACTATCGTCATGACCTAGAGTCTTTCTTTTGGTCGCTTTTATGGATCGCTGACCACTTTCGTAATGGTGTATATGACCCTTATCCCAAGGAGGTTGGGTTGAATCTAGGCTTCGAGGATTCCTGGGAGTACACTCGTATGTTGAGGGAAAGTTTCTTCTCCCTCACACTACAAGACATCGATCCCCTTCCTTCAACGCCCATTCATGATGGATGGTTGGTGTCTCAGAGATTGTTTTTGGGGTCAGCTTATGATAGTTGGCGTTGGCCACCGCCTGAGCAACCCTCCCCCAATGGTTCCACTGCAACTTGGGGCGGACGATTAACCTTTGCTTCATTTATAACTAATTTAATGTAAAGCCTGAGGTACAAAGTTTATTTTAGCATAATCTCTAATGTATTTCTCAATCGGCGTAAAGATTCTCGTAGGTTGCTTGTGCCTGCATAAACATAGAAATCACATCCTCGTCCCTCGTACTACGCCGCTGCAACATGCCCATCAATCCCTTCGTCAGTTTCTCTAACGGGTTCGGATCGATGCCAAGTCCACGAGCGAACTGCTTTGCGTACGTGCCGTTCTGCCGCTCGTCTTGTACTAACGTATCTTTCTTTGCTCGGATAGATTTCCAGTCCTTAGATTGAAGCATTTCTACCGCCGGGTCCTCGATAGCATGGCCAGAAAAGTTGGTCATGAGGTGCAAGTGGAAAGCATGGACCAAAGATTGAAGTGCCTCAGCTTTGGTCGGAATCTCTTGGCGATCCATCAACCGATGCGAGGGAAGGTGCGCTGGATCGTCATATACCCTTCGATTGAAGAGCTTGGTAGCCACTGGACGTGGCTGATGTGAGACGGCGCTGGTGGACCCCACAGCCTTCACTACATATAACAAGGTCAAAGTCAGAAGTAAAAGGCGACTACTTTACATACGCCGACTGGATTCCAAGATTGCTGACCCCCACCCTAAGATAGCCCCAGTCGACGGGTCATCACGCCTCACGAGTAGATTGAATAGGTTGACAAACCCAATCCGGACGCCAGCATCATCGCTCTGAATAATTCCTGGAGATCGCATTAGAAAGAGCAGCAGGAACAATCCGATACAGCTTACCTTTAGCATAGCAGATATAGGCAGATAAAATATTGATGATGTTGGTCTCTGAATGGACATATTTCCACCGGCCCTGTAGAACTTGCACCCTTCGAACCATATTGGTTTTCCTAACATGGACCCCAGCCAGACCAGAGAACGCAGATATCACAGCCTCCCGCGAGGTACCTTCATCGAAATCGTGGAATATAGAAGACGCCGCTAGTGTAGGAACGCCGGGGACACCACATTCATTCAGGTATCGAAGGATTTCGGGCTCTGATACATCCCCTCGGTGCTGATTGAAGAGCATAACTGTGAAGGCCCCCTTCCCCGAACCCTTGGCGTCGAAGAGTTGGCGGTCAGCACCAAACAGCATTGAAATTGGGAGCTGTCGACGAATGAGAACTGAGCCAGAGTCTGAATCAGGGAGCGGGCTTGGGGCCGGCTTTTCAGCTGCTAGGGCTGCCTCGAGCGTCACAAGCGGTACGGGAAGCGGTCGCTCGCTGAGATTCGGTCCATAACACATATAGGTGCGATCTCGACCAGTCTCGATTGCCGCAGCTGGCACAGTGAATACACCAGGGTTCCATGCGAGAGTTTGGACAGCACCATGAGAGGCGAACATGTTGCCTGGTTGGAAGTAGTGCTTCGGTAAAGGTCCACGTTTGATGTAAGAGAGTGGGGCTTTTTTGAGTTTGGAGAATCTAACTTTCTCCGAGGCGATAAAAAGTTGGAGCTTGACCAGAGCCGAAAGTAGTTTGTCGGGCTGATTCTCGAAATTGACCTCAGGTGTGCGAATACAGCCAGCGCGGTCAAGGAGAACGACGAAGAAACGGAGACCAATGATGGCGAAACCGGGTACACAAGAGAGAGTGAGACCTTGAACGGACAGGAGCTGAGAGAGCGAATCGAGAAGTTGTTGGTGGGCAGTAAGTTCAGGAGCACGCTTCGAAGGTGGTTTGTTGTATGTCGAGTCGGGCAAAGGTTCGGAATCAGAGCCAACGAAGAGTTTGGGGATGTTTGATGACTCGGAGGATTTCAGCTTCATTTCCCCAGCAAGCAAAGCATCCCTTGCGCGGACAGGCGCCCCTTCATCTTCAACCAGTTTGGCAGCACCTTCGAGGAGAAACATCAAGACGTCGGGGCTAGAGTCCGGTGAAACATCAGCGTTAGCGCCAGATGTCGAAAGAATCGAAGCTTACAAGCGGATGCAAGGGATATCGCGAAGGCGTCGGTTGTGGGTGTCCATCGTTTGGACGTGTAGACCTCCATACTTCTCGTGAAAGTCGGTCAAGGCTGGGTTGACGAAGGCATGGAAAGGTTGATACATCTCGTGCTCAAGCTTCGCTGTTTTGAGGGATTTAATCATGCATTCGGTAGAATTCTCCTGCGTCTTGACGTAGTCGAGGGCCCATGCATCAATAGTGGTGGGGTCATGGTCGATAAATTGGCACAGGGCGTTCATGAACGTCGCAAGGTCGGCATCGCATTGTGATGGGTCCTTGGTGGGGCGGCCTGCGTACTGGGTCTTCTCGAAAGCTTCGTCCCTGGTGAGGCTATTCGTGAAGTCATGCGTGCCTCTTACAACGCATCCCGATACAGATTCGATGCTGGAGCCAATGAACCGAGCTGGAGTGAATGGTATGAGGATCCGTTTTCGCAGCTGGTGACTACGAGGAAACTCACTTCTGGGGGCGTCTGTTGCTTCAGCACCGAACGCTAGTGATAAATTAAAGTAATGAACATGAGGTTCGATCGGATGGTAATATCGTCCAGGAGTTTACCTTCTTCGGCTTTCCTCTTTCCAGAAGATTTGACGGGCTCCACTCCAATAGCTTTTCCGGGGCCTTGTAAATGTTGGGAGATAACGTCGAGATGTCAGTCGTCCGTATATTCAAGATACCATTGGCCCATCTAGAACCACTAACCTTTCAGTTCCCGAGAGGTGCGAGCGTTAGCCCGCTCGACCTTGGCTGCTATTTTTGCCGCAAGGGCCGCCAATCGCTCTACATCCTCAGGCTCCAGATCGTCAGTAGCCACAGAACTTTCGCGAGAGCCCGTCATCGCTGCAGGCGGGTCGTAACAGGGCCAAGTAGATGGTGGTGGTCGTGGCGTGGTCAAGGAGTACAATGGAGCGAAAGAGCTTTTAGTGGGCTCATATCGAGACAAAGATCCTTGTGGACCACACCCCGTGCAAAGAGCATCTCGGACAAACGCCGTGACAAAGAGGTAGTGTGCCCTGACCACAGCCGGTATTACAAGAGACATTTAAGACGAAATATTAGCGTCCGTAGTGATTGGGAATATCGAGAAGGGGCCTGTACCCACGAAAAGCGCGACCAGCGATAGCTTGGAAGCTCGTCTCCTAAACCACCTTGTACTCTTGGCTTCGACCCGTGTTCGTCCCAGCTGAGCCACATAAGATATAAGGGCATCTCTGGCCACTTCGCTGGACGGCATTATTTCCTCGACTTCGTATACGACTGAGCTGGTATGTGGAACGCATGTGCATTCATTAGGAGGTGATTGCAGCCTAATCTTGCCATGGATTGGCAACGCAGCTGGAAATAAGTCTAAGTTGTTACTTTTTTGGAGCGAAGCGATGTATAACTAACAAGAATGATAACACTCAGCTTCGATCTGACAAGCCAAGCAAAACCGAGCGACGGCCTAAGCGCGGCACACCTCAGGGTCCTATCAAGCATTCCGCCCAAGCGCTATCTGTCTCCCTCTCGCGGGAGTTCCATATTGCGGTCTAACAAATATAAGATCACGTCAGTAAAATGACGCACAAAGGGACGCGAAGGTTGTGAGACACATTTGTTTACATGTGTTGTCGTGGCAACTCGGGATAACTCAACTGCTCGATCCAATGGCGAGCCAGAGCGAATACGATCCTTCAATGCAATTCTCTTCTGGCTCAGTTGTCTTCTCGGTTCAAAATGTTCTATTTCGCGTGTGTACTATGCTCTTACTGGCTGATCTATAGTCACTAATTAGGATTTTATACTAGATTCCAAAGGCTTTGCTGCAACAACACAGCGAGGCCTTCTCTTCCATGCTCGATATGAGCAACGATGGGAAGGAAGAACGTATCGTACTTCAGGACTCTCTTGAAGCTTTTCGTGACTTTCGTTCTGCACTCTTCACGTGCGTCTAGGCTATGCCCTCCCCCAACGACACTCTGAGCCCTGAGCAATCATTAGACCTCTGGAATCCTGTCTAAATCCCTCCAACCCATCTTCCTCCGATCTTGCACGACTCCTTGAACTGCTCCAATTATGTCACAAGTATCTTGCAACAAAACTCGAGACACACATCGTTTCCCTCATCAACAATCTCACACGCCCAGACGTTCTCCCATCCACTCTTGCAACAAATAACATCACTGCGTTCAGACTCGTCGAAATTTCCGGTCTCGTCAACCAGCCTGAGCTAGCGGCAAGAGCTCGAGCACTCATTATCACGGATCTCTGGAATCCTCGCGCCAAGGACGGCTACGATGCACTCATCTTTGGGGAGAAGTCGGGCGACAAAGAGATGATTAGTGCAGCGTACTATAGATTGCTCCTTTCACGGTTGTGGAAGTTGGATAAGCGGTTGACGGAAACACACCGGCTCCATCTGAGACATGGCATGACACGCTGCGGAGAGGAGTGGACAAAGATAGCCGACTCTTGGGGTGCCTTGGCCTTACGTGGTTATGCAATTGGCCACACTGCGCACCCGGGATGCCGGCTCCATGACCGATGGCTTCAGGGTATCTGGGTGGAAATATCCAAGGCAAAGCTTGAGTGGTTTGACATTGTCGGCAAGCTCTGTGCTGCAATCAAGTTTGCCGCGCAGTATGACTGCCTCGAGGATGGGAGGAAGACGATAGAGATAGAGTTGGAGAGGGTAAAGAAAGCACTTTACGCATATTTTGTCCCAGAGGAGGCCATTGCGCAGATGATATCTGGGCTTCAGATAGCGAAGTCGCATCAGACAGAGTAGTGGTTCCAACAAAAGTTGTAATACTTCTTTCTGTGCTTCTTCCCACCTTACGATATATTATTATTTCCCATGAGCAGGCATGCGTAATGCTCAGAGTGTATACGAAATCCAAACTTGCCTTTTTGGGGAACATGATCATTGGAGGCTGCCCTCACCATTCTTGTTGCCACAAACAGGCTTATCTGATAATGAGTTCTTCCCCTTGGAATGAAAGGTACAGTGAAAACCCTAATGATGCAATGATGAGTCTTCTTCCAATTCAAGTCCGAGTCGAGAGGTTATGACGGCGTGCGAGTGCCACCGGATGGCGCGAGCGATCGACTATAAGTGGAGACTAAACTCTGCCGCCAAGTGAACTGCCTCTCAGACTGATGCTTTCCTCGATGTCGACGACGTCGTCCCCCCCAAAGGGTGTTGTGCCGACGTTGGCAGGTGATCCATGTGGCATGTGGAGGGCGCATTCCAAATGTATTGGATGCCCGCCGGGTTGATTACTATACTATCGCTCCCTATCTTGTCTCTTGCCGGTCATCCCATCTCCGACTCTCGTTGTCGACGCGTTTTCATCATCATGGCGCGGTTTGTAAACGAAAAAAATACTGTCTACAACGTTGAGCGTGATGCTCCTAGCTCGACCTATGGTTCTGGCAAACCAACAGTCGATCTTAGTCACCATTTCTCTGAGCTGTCCAAGGCGAGGATTAACTCTCCTCTCAAAGACATTTTCAAATACATGGACGTCCCAGGTAGGCCTCAGCCGTTTCTTGGCCGAAAATATGAGCTAACTATCATCGTGCTTTTCAGGTATCATTGGGATGGCTGGAGGTTTGCCTCACCCAGACTATTTTCCCTTTGATAGCTTATCAGCACAAGCTCTCGTACCCGACGCCTTCTCTATCGAATCCTCTGCTTCCAATTTATCTTCTGAGTCGTCTGGCATGTTCAACTGGCTGTGGCAGCTGTTTGGCTCCAGTGTTCCGACGAAGACAATGGTCGTTCCAAAATATGACGCCGACCCCGCCGCCATGCAGCTATCGTCCGCCTTGCAATACACCAGTGCCCTCGGCCAGCCCTTGCTTGTCGATTTTGTTAACAACTTTATGCACTCTGTTTACAAACCTGCCCGCAAAGATGCCTCGGTGATGCTGCACGCCGGGAATACAGATGCCTTTACGAAGGCTTTAGGGGTACTGTGCAATCCTGGAGAGCTTCTCATTACTGAAGAATGGGCTTATACGAGCGCACTTTCCGCGGCAAGGCCGTACGGCGTGAAGCCGGTTGGTATTCCAATGGATGGGCAGGGTATGAGGGCTGATGCTCTCGAGGAAGTTCTTGCAAACTGGGACGAAAAGACTCGCGGTGCCGCTCGGTAAGCAGGGATTCCAACCTCGCCAGATAATTCTATCTAATCAACGGTCTCACATCTATGGTTGGTACGCGCTAGGCCTCATGTCATGTACACCGTTCCCATCGGCCAGAACCCCACAGGAACGGTACGTCGTCATCGTATCCTCGATTTAGTAACTAGTTTCTCAAAGACCTCGATAGACCATGGGAGTAGAGCGCCGCAAGGCAATATATGAGATTTGCGTCAAATATGGTATGCGATCTGTTCCCTTCCTTACATTAAGTCACTAACTCTTTGACGATAGATATTGTGATTATCGAGGACGACCCTTACAGTCTTTCCACGGCCAAAGTCCGAGAGTTCGAACCCCCTTGGCAGAAAAAATTATTTCTCCCCCACAACGTCATTTATTGGCTTGAGATTATGTATTACACCTCATGAGTAGTATATCGACCTTCACCAATAATTTTTTCCAATGATATTAAGGGGAAACTTGGTGGGCGTAAGTTGCGCTGAAAATGGCCCGAAAACAACCCTATCCACGCCCAAAGTCCGAATGTGACAACGCGTGACATTTGATCACACTATTCGTCATAATCGTCTCCGATCTCACTCTCTTCCTCAACCTCCCCATCCGACAGTCTGGAGCCGTCTTCTTGCCACCCATTATCCAGCAGCCAATCCTTCTTTTTGATCTCCTTCGGCTTCCGCTTTGAGAAAGGCAGCCCGTTTGTTTTTGCACGCGCTTTCTCCTGCTTCCAGTTATCGATCTGTTCTTTCTGTGCATCTCGAAACTGACCCCAGAGGCGACCAATCTTCTCTCGAGCCTTCTCGCTTGCTTTGTTTCTGGCCTTCTCAGCATCCATCTCGTGAATAAGCTGAGCAAAGGCTGTGTGAGTCAGGAGCCGCGCTTTCCCGTTGGATTTGATCTTGGCACCCTTCTTGCGACCTTTACGCTCTTCCGCATTTGCCAACTGGCTCTGGGACTTTGTGTGCGCCATCCCCGCAATCGCAATCTGAGAATTCAGACCATCGATTGTCTGAGTTGCCTGCTTCTCGCGCTGCCCATAGATGCGGATTACATCACGATGAGACTCTATGAGAGAGATAAGCTCTTCCCTTGAGTGCGGAAAGGGAGCGGAGAGACAGGAGAGATCAACAGGGACCTCTGGCATCTTTCCGTACACGACTTCCGGGAGTCTGTATGATGATGGGATTGGGAGACGCGGATCAACTACGACATTGGCCGAAGATGTCTGAAACTCTTCTGTCAACAGCTCCTCTTCCTCATCGGCATCTGAATGAGCGTCATGAGCATCAGATTCTGAGGATGGACCCTGAGAGCGGAGGGCTGCAATGAAGTTATTCTGTGAGCGGCGCCAAGGCTGCGCTGCTCCTTCGGAATCTGACGAGCTATCGATCTCCATTGGCCAATCAGACCCTTTCCGAGTCTGCTGAGACCGAATTGGAGAAGGCGACGGCAGTGCAGGGGGTGTGATACAATGGGGAGGGGTGCATGGAGATAGACCAGGATGGCACGATTGAGGCTCAGGGGTGAGAGGACCAAACATATTGAGGTCCTGGGAGGGATGGGTTGGTGGGGCCTCCACCTTTCCAAACTGACGAGCAAGCCCTCGCTTCTGGATGTTCAGAAGCCGCTTGACAGGGGTGGAGAAAACCAGTGGTAGATCACCAAGAGAGGAGTGATCGATGCTCGGCGCCAGGGCTTTCTCAGGAATCGCAGATGGATCGAGTGGGATGATTCCAGCTTTCCGAAACGATGTGCGGATCACATCGCCCGTGATATAGGGTAGGGTGGCCCTAAACATACGAATCCATTCAACTTTCCCAAACGGCGCATTGACATTTGTCTCCATCCATTGCGCTCTCTTCTTTTCCCAATGAGTCTTGAAGGCCCCAAAAAACACGACATCAAGTGGTTGAAGGACGTGTGTGCAGTGTGCAGGGAAGCAGAAGACGGATATATTCTGGTCAATTGCATATTTAATGAAGTCGTACGTGAAGTGCGAGATGTGGCCATCCAGGATGAGGAGTCGCGGATCTCCATTGGCCTTCTCCCTAGTTTGCAGATCAAAGTCTTTGAGCCATTCAATTCCAATATCGCTTGTTGTCCACCCTTTCTCAGAAATGGCAAATCTTATAGGTTCAAGCGTCAGCATGTATGCAGTGGTAGATCATTGATCAAAATCACTCACAAGAGCTCTCCGTTCTCATTCTCCAGATGCCATGCAGAGTCAAAATACTTTGCCTTGAACACCACCGTTGGATCGAGATATGTACCGTCCCCGCATATTGTAAAGAGGACGGTGACGTTCTCGCCTTTCCCAGTTGCCTGCTCATAGAGTATGGAGAGATCGCCATCGCCATATGCGCGCTGATCATGCTGGTCTCCGCCAAAAGGAAGGCCGGACTCATCAAAGTTATAAATATTAGATGGCTTGAAGCCAAATCTTGCCATCAAGACGCGAAGGAGCCCAAAGCTGTGAGCCACAGAATTAGGATTGGCACCATTCGCGCGTTGCGAATCGAGATGCTTCGTCCAATACGCTTTGACGTCGGCGTGATTTGCCAAGAAGCGATCGACCCACGACTCGCTGACCAGCTTCTTCATGAACGGATGGCGGATCCTTGCTATTGCGGTAGCATATTCGCGTATAGACTGGCGCGAGAGAGGGAAGCCACGGTTGCCAGCATCCTTGATGAATCTTGCCAGGGTCTTCTGCTCGCTTCCATTGAGATGACCACGATTTGCCGCAGAATCCAATTTTGTTGGTAAATTTGGATCCTGAAGATGGCGTCGTACAGTTCTGTCTAGTATATGTGTGCCATTTTCTGCATTGTATGCGCTCACAGCTGCACTGACTGAAAGATTTGAGTGTTTTGCTGCAGCGTCCTTGCGGCGCTCTCGGATATCGGAAAGGGCCTTTTCAAGCTCTTGATTGCGTGTTTTACTTGTCTGGGCCTTATGCTTGAGCTTAGAAACAGCGTATCTGACCATACCAAGCAAAAATGCACGGAAAGCAATGCGCAAGCCTGGGGGGTAAAACATGTGTCACGCTTCAACCCTAATCCCTTGCTAGGTCTGCCCCTGACAACGATGACGCGCCTGTCGCGTCATCAATATAACGCTTAGAGCTACCAAGAAATTTTGAAACTATTTCGTCATCAATATCTTGTACCCACGATGCACGGCGGACGCGTAGAGTCCGCTGCTTTGCAAAATTCTCACATTTTCTGCACTCAGTGCACGATTTCTCGTCCGTCCGGGACCTCCTATAATCCAAACCTGGCCATATCATGTATTTACATACTCTATATCTGAAGCTGATTTTTATGCAATATTGTGAGACGTTCTGCGCTCCCGAGATGCGAATCGGACATTGGCCGTGGATCGGACTTTGGCCGTGGAAAGACTGTATTACTTCCTCCAGGTTGGAGTGTATCAAGATCCCAAGCATCGCGTGTCGCGCAAGACTCAAGACGCCGATGATGATCAAGTGTTCCTGGACAGCCTTGTTCCCAGTTATATTCAGTACGTGAATCCCTTTGATATTGCAGCAGTCTAATATATGCATCGTACTTACTTAATCACATGATAGCTTCGATTACCAAGGCCGTGTCGTTCGTCTCGACACTTTTTCAAAAGTCATCGCTCCAGGCTGCCGTCTCGGATGGTACACCGCCTCCCCACTCTTCCTTGAGCGCCTTGAGCGAGCTACTGAGACATCTACGCAAGCACCGTCTGGGTTCTCTCAGGCCCTCGTCACGCAGCTCCTCACAAAACAGTGGAAGTACAAGGGCTACATCCGCTGGCTTCGGGGCATCCGTGCTCAGTACACCATTCGCCGTGATACCATGGTGGATGCTATACGTGTGGCGTTTGACCTACAGGAGGAGTATGGGGACAGTGCTTTTGGTAAGATGCTAGGTGCGAGTGAACCGGGGAGCGGGGACGCCGTGCGGGTATTCGTTGCGAGGAGCAAGAACCAACACCTCACAAACGAGCAGAAAAAGGCTGTCTTGCTGTCGTATGTCGCGCCAACCGCCGGGATGTTCATATGGGGGCGTAAAATATTTCACAAAATTCACCGTTCCTTTGACTAATGCGACTTGATGTTTTTTTTTGGCGACCAACAGTTCAAGGTCCACTTATACAATCACCCCTTGTTCAACGCCCACGCCCCAGCTCCTACTACCCCAGCAGAGACCCTCGAGTACAAGCTATGGGAGGACCTCTCCCTCGGCGGTATTCTGATGTGCCCTGGTTGGGTGTTCGGTACCTCGCCAGACGCCATGTTGACGAGCAGCGCTCTTCCCGACGTCGCTGGTATGGTCGAGGCAGCGGAAAAGTCTGGTCCAGAGCATCAGCAGTACAGGACTCTCAGTGAAGGAGGCAGATTTGGATATTTGAGAATTAGCTATTCGAACCCGACGGTGAGTGCTCAGTCATTTCCATGATACCAGGAGATCACAATGAATTCTCATGATTGGACTTCTCATTATATCTGATTAATACAGGCGGAGACGCTAAAGGAAGGGCTTGCGCGGTTCGCCAGGGTCCTCGATAAGCACTTCTTTGGTGCATGATCAACAAATTCAGCACCCTGAAGCGTTGTTTGGCTTTATTATGCCCTCAGTCTCAGTCTATGGACAACAGTTCTTCTCATCCTAGAGCCATATGATTTTCTCTATACTTCACGTAAATCAAATCTCTTGGTATCTCACAGACATTGGCTCAGAATCTCCACCCAATGATGTGTCCGCCGGTGGGAGGATGCGACTCAGCATCTCCCCTTCCTCAATTCTGAGATCATATTGTTCTGTAACGCTAATCGTGTCGTCGCGAATGCACAATCTCGGAATTCTCCCGTTTGATTCAAATTCTGTATTATATGCTAGTAAAGATGAATCATCCGTATACCAAGACATGCTTCACTACAATTCATTGGCAAGATGGATTACACTTAATAAAGTACACGGCTCAATCTCTGCACGCTGTTCAGCAACAGATCTCCCTGCCGAACAAGTGTTTCGTATTGCGCATTCTTCGAACTGGGTCGATTCGTCTCCACGATGCCGTGGACGCGGTCGATGGTGCAGTTGAGGCGACCAGACGAGATGAAACGGGAGAGGTCGCTATAGTAGGACGATTGGGAGAGTGCGAATTAGCAACAGAGGAAATAACAGAAATCCAAGAAATAGCACTAACCGATCAACAAAGTCTACACTGACACCAAACGAGCTGGCCAAGCTGCTGAGAGTCAGACTCCTGTAGCTCTCCAGAATCTGAGCGTAAGCTAGGATTCTCATTTCTCGGACGTAGTAGCGCGCGTGAGGCGCAAGGGTACGAGAAGTGAGGAGGTGGTCCTGTTCGATGGAGGCTACACGAGTACGATGGTAAGCGGAAGCATACCACAGAAGATATCGAGAAAGAGAGAGCAAACCTAATGACACAAAGAATCGCGCGTATTCGCAATTATAGATGGACATGAGATACGATCCCAGGAGTGGTATTTCCTGAATGACCCCAGTGACCTCCGGCGATGCAATTACCTATGCATATACGATCAGTATAACAAAATATATTAGGAATGTAGCGATAAACAGTTCATACCTTCTTCTTCAGGTCAACTCTCTTCAGGACGAGAACATTCACGATGATGGTCAGGCAAACAAAGTCATTGTACTCGATGAGCTCGGAGGCGGTGAACGTGGATAGAGAGTCAACAAGGAGTTCCCCTGCTTTCTCGAATTGTCTTGATCGCAGCAAGTTGAGGGCACGGTACACCTTCAGCCTGTTCAAACGGTCCCAATCACCTCCTTCCTCGATGAGCCTGCACAGGTGTATCATAAGTCTATGTTCTTTAAGGGTAACATAATGCTTACTTTTCACCTGCAGCGAGATTCGATTCAATAAGGGATCGTTCATTGAAGAATAGTCCAACGCGGACAAGAGTTAACGTCAAGTCTATCCTCGACCCAAGACCAGGTGTTTTAGTGAGGGCAAGCTTCAGAGCCTCCACTGATGCGTCCTAGATCATTCAAAGCATACATCCGCTGAGTCCCAGTCATATAGTATGATTAGGGCGCAAAAACGGACCTTGTCACCTATCCTAGTCAGATAGGTAGCCTTAGCTCGGAGCGCGTCGCTGATCTCAGTCTCGCCTTCGGTCTTCTCTGCCTCTGCTAACTTAGTTTCGATCTCTTCTAGGGAAGATTTGTTCTTGGCCTCAAGCTTTTCAAGAAGAGCTTTTGCTGCAGGTTGGGAAGCAGAAGGAAGAATGGGAGGTGTCTGGGCGAGCACGAGCTTGAGGTACGGTGCCATTTCTAGGATCCACAAGAGTCAATTTGAAAATCGAGACCAGTGAGGATACTAGAATACAATCTTACCATCTTTCTCTACTGCCTGGAGGAACTTGTCTGCAGTTTCCTTGTGAAGCCGGGCAAGGGTGGATGTGGAGAGCGTGAATTGGTGTTGAGCTACTTCGAGGTTTGGGACGGGAATAACTTCGTCCTCTCCAGCCATCTTGGTGCTGATATATGATAATGCGACGTTAAGAGATTGAGAATCGTAGACAAGTCAGGTAGGAGACCGAGGACTTTCTCAAGTTGTGGTGCTTGTTTGGTCGCGACAGACGCGTCAGTCCATCGTGGGAACTACCTGCACATCTCCAAGCGTGCCTCCATCTCCAACGATTTCACTCTTTCCTACAAGTGGAGAAATATGTCAGCACCATCGACATCAATAGATACAGCCAAATTGCTCGAGCAGGCCGATGCGATCATCGCGACTGAGCCCCGCAAGGCCGAGGCACTCCTCCAGAAAGTCCTTTCTGCTCCCAAATGTTCGTTCACTATTCGTGTTCCTCTGCTAAGGGGGTTATCATATGATTAATAATCTAATTACCGCTTCAATTTGGTTCACTAGCTGATGATGATGACCTAAGAGATCAAGAGGCCGCCCTCGTGAAGCTCGGCCACCTGTACCGCGACGAGAAGTGAGTAGTGGAAACATCGATACATGTAATGTTGATATTGATTTTGCTTGTGCTTTTAGGAATGCCACTGCCCTAGCCGATGTCGTTAGACAGTCTCGAAGCTTTATGTCGAACACGGCGAAAGCGAAGACTGCCAAACTTAGTATGTCCCCTTGGCACCTGCTACAATTGACCTTAGACCCACTCTAACTAATTTGACGCTCCCAACAGTTCGTACTCTGATCGACTGCTTCGGTGAAATTCCCGGGTCAGAAAAGATCCAGGCAGGCGTACTCCAGGACAACATTGACTGGGCAAAGAATGAGAAGCGGATCTTCCTTAAGCAAAGCTTGGAGGCGCGCCTTATCGCCCTGTGAGTCCTTCAATTGTGGTGCTGATTTTATTCCTTACACCACCAATATTATTCCTTCCCTAGTCATGCGGATACTGGCAGCTACAAGCCAGCCTTAGCCCTCATCGACGCGCTGTTGAAGGAACTCAGGAGGTTAGACGACAAGATGATTCTGACAGAAGTCCATCTGCTCGAATCGAGGGTGTACCGTGGGCTGAACAACTTCGCCAAGGCAAAAGTGCGTCTCTAAATACTCTCGCATAAATCACCGAGTCTTCACTTATGTCCAATGATCTCCAGACCGCCTTGACATCCGCAAGAACAGCCGCCAATTCTATCTACTGCCCCCCGCCGCTACAGGCCCAGCTCGATCTTCAAAGTGGTATCCTGCATGCCGAGGACAAAGACTACAAGACTGCGTAAGCACGTTCTGAATCGTCTCTGTAGTTTTCCTGACCTGCTGAGGCGGTTCCATACCTCAGGTATTCGTACTTCTTCGAGACATTCGAAAACCTCTCGTCACAAGATGACCCCAAAGCCCTTCAAGCCCTCAAGTACATGCTCCTGTGCAAAGTCATGCTCAACCTCGTCTGTATCCATTCACATGTTTTGTCAGAGTGCGACCCTCATTTGTCATGTCGTCTAGCCTGAGGACGTGACTTCCCTACTCTCCATTAAGCTCGCTCTCCGCTTTGCCCAGCTACGGGACATCGAGTCTATGCGCGCCGTTGCACGGGCACATCAGAACCGGAACTTGGCCGACTTTGAAAAGGCTCTACAGGACTACAAGGAAGGTGAGTTGTATTTGCATCTTCACTGCTTAGTCTGGCCCGCGCTTAAGGACCCGCCATGATGTATGTTAGAACTGTCATCCGATGCTACTATCAAGTCTCATCTCGCTGCCCTCTACGACACTCTCCTCGAACAGAATTTGCTGAGAATCGTGGAGCCATACAGCACCGTGCAGATCTCATACGTGGCTGAGCAAGTTGGGCAGGCAGCCCCCCAGGTGGAAGCCAAGTCAGTGCCCATATATTGTTTCGCGACCTTTAGAGCCGCCATGCCCAACAGCCTTGTTCTCGTTTCTTCTATAGGCTATCGCAGATGATCCTGGACAAGGTCCTGAATGGTGTTCTGGACCAAGGAAACGGATGCCTCATTGTTTTCGATGAACCGGAGGAAGATGTACGTTCCCCGCATTTCTACCTTCCCTCTTGATAACGTCCTGAGGATACTTTCCGCCCATAGACCGCTTATCCGATGGCGATTCAGACCATCGCCCAAGTCGGCAAGGTGGTCGACGCTCTCTACGCCAAGGTCCGCTCTTACTCTACTCTCGACGATCCGATGCATGGCCTGACACATTTGTTTGCCCTTATCCCTGTAGACCATCAAAATCGCATGAGCTTTTTGTCGCCTTTGTAACACTCTACTACTATCTAATGTGAATTGCCGCCGCTAATGCTACACACAAGTCTGATCTCTCAGCGTTCATTAAGTTCACCTGGCCTCTCACAGACACTGACAAAGGAGATTTATGCTATGAGACGAACTCTATTGCTGGTTTGATACCTGGGACTAGCAAATGCGAAGTAGCCTAAGTACTTGACCACAATCGCTCATACTCTGGAGGTTCGTTTGTTTGAAATGGCCTCAGCGAATCGGCGTGGTACAATGTTTCTAGTTGATCCTGATCCAAGTCTTTCATCGGCCATATGTCCTGAGAGCATCTATGAAAGCGCCGACGGAGCACTAGGTAAGAAAGCAGAGAAGTGCTCCTGGACCCAAGAGATGATATAGAGCCGCGCAGGGCTTTGGTTTGGAAGCAAAATCGAACTATCAAGGAATCCTGCTCCAAGCCAATCATCCACTAGATCCAAGCGACACGAACCACAATGAGTTGTCGGGAGGTAGACCAAGAATTACTAAATGAAGTCCACTTACAAAGGGGTTGAGCAACGATTCCCATCCAGAAAAGGGTCCACAACCAGCCCCAGAATCCATGCACTGGTTTCCCAGTAATCTTCTTCCACTCTCGCTCAAGAGCAAGAGCGGCTCCTTGTGCACTGAAGAACGCAATAGTCGAAAATCCGGGCATCCGACCGCTGCGCTGAGCGTAGTAGTCCCAATGATGCAAGATGCCCGACGTCAACAACGTTCCAATCGCTACAGGCGTAGGGTGGAGGGAGATCCTCCCTAAGCTCTTTTTGTCAGGATTGCTGGAAGAGTTTCCTTTCGCAATAGAGGTGATCCGTGCTACAACGGTAGCGAGCGGGTACCCACCTGCAATCAGGCACGAACGCCGAAGGAGTTGGTGCCAGCGTCGTCCCCAAAGGTCATGCAACGAGGTGCTAATCCACGGATTGTCGAACAGGGGTGGCCAGCTTGCAGGGCTAGACCCGCACAGCAGCACTCCAACTAACGAACAAACTCCATAGATAAACTCCATTCCTGAGGGTAAATGGGACAATCAGCATAGAGACCGTGCCAGGGGAACCAAACGTTTTATTCTACTTACCGTAAATTATAAGTATCGAGCTCACAAAATGGAGAGCAGTGGAAGTAGCGTATCTGGCCAACATGTTGCTTCCTCCAAACGCAAACATGGAGTGGCGTTCCACGCCAAGAACGCCCGCCATTTGGAGGATGGTTTGTGAAACATCGCAAAGCAGCAGACCCCGGAGCACGATATAGAGCGAGTCGAACACGAATCGTGCGCGGGAGGTGGTAGGAGTCCAATGGTCAGGTTTGCGAAGCCCAATCTCCTGGCCGAATTGCCAGTCGAACCCTCGAAATGTGACCATGAGCTCAAAAGCGTCATAGATGAAGTGCAGAGGCGACAGGAGATAGTCCCAAGTTGAAGTATGTTGTGGGGATTTTGCCCTATCATCCTTTGACTGCAACTCTGAGAGCTTGAGCATTGGTTCAGGAGAACGAACGTAGTCGACCAGCTTTAGGCAACATTGTAGGCCCCAGGTCCCTAAATGCGGATATCGGATGTTAGCATTACTCTGATATACGAGGAAGATATGATAGCCACCGAAAAACCGATTCTGTGGCTCCTCGTCGCTAACGAAGCCATATATGAATCTCAACATCGCAAGCATGGCGAACGGAAACACAGCCAGACGAATTGGCCAGGTTCCCTGTCGACGCGCCATCCCGGCCATCGCCACGAACAGGGCTAACGTGAGACCATTGAACCATGCATAATAAGGGCCACTGCGAGGAAGTCGGTTCTCAGGAGGTGGAATGAGGAGTTGTAGCGCGTCGAGCGCGTATTCATGGGAAGCATTCATGCGGGAGGAAGGGGAGACTGTTGACTGCAGACGCTAAAACAAGAAGGACAACTGTGGAGGCTCACGGGCGTCCTATGCCCGAGAGCCATCAAACAAACGCGGCCTTCGGTTTGAGGGGAAATATTGTAGCCAATCAATTCATATTAGCGTTGGTAGCGATGCCATATCAGCCACGAGTGGAGTGGCCTATGCAAGCCCTGATAGTGTCGATGCATCGGTGGGCAGGTCCCACTGATAGAACGGGGAGCCAATCCCCCGAGCGTGACATTCGTCATAGTCACAGCGTTTCGATATCAGCAACTCCCGCTTCATTGCTTCATTCTGGCCCTGACTCACCAGCTTATTCATTTTGGGCATCAGAATTGCATTACTGCTCTCCTGTATATCGCAATGATAAGATCCAACACTTGGCCCCATGAAGCAAGCAAATAATATGACCTTCAGCTCCAGACCATGTCCCTTCCCGCTAGCCCCCTGAATATTCCTAGGCAGCGATTCTTGACTTATGGTAGACACCCTGCTCTCGTGAGCCGCTGAACTTAGCATCGGCTCTACTCGAGGTGTGCTATCCTACCCTACGACCTTTCCAATAGTGAGGATACCAGTTCACCTTGCAATAGTTTGTAACAGCAGCAACCTAATGGGTCCGTCCTTATGCTATTTACGATGAAAGCATGAGTAACCACCTAAGCGCATGCACTATCTTCTTCCTTGCATGCTCCATTCTCGTTCCTATCGCGGTCCAGCTGACGAGCTCAGAGACTACCCCAAACCTCACGCTGATGATAACCGTACTAGATACTGCTCGTCCCGACTATCATGGCAAGGCAGCAGCGAGAACCTTGTTGCGATCTGTGTCTGCTACATCATGGCAATCCCAACGGGTTCCTCCCATACTCTCAGTCTTGAGGCCGCTATTGTGCGTAATGCCAACACTCTTGGGGTCTTTCTCAGCAAGCCGACCTTGCAGTTTGTTATCATGAGAAGGATCTTTAGGTGGGGATTGTCATATCGACTAAGGGTCAGACATTCCAATTCCATGTGTTCAAATGGCTAACCTAATTTACACATTTTATCTTCTAGTCACAGAAGAACTAGTTTTCGATCCGCTCGGCTTTGTACTCCTTCCCAGCCGACCAGTCATCCACAACACGGTCGAAATCGGCGTTGAATAGCCATTGGAGATCAAAGGGTTTACGCTCGGCGTCCGAAGCCTTGCCATCAGACATGCGGCGCAGGTCAATCTGCTTGGTGATAGCCATGACCTGGTCAACACGGTCTTGGCGGTACGACTGCCAGAAACGCAAAGCACTGAGCACAAGCTCATGATTCGTAGAATCAGCAGCGGTGCCCTGTGACTCGTCTCCCACCTTGGCAGCACGGAGGAACCGCGCGAACATGTAGACATCCTCAAACGCTTGGTTGATACCCTGACCGGAGCTCGGGGGGATGGCGTGTGCAGCGTCACCGACCATGACAACACGCCCAAACCCAGCACCTGCACCACCCTGACTTGACCAATGCTCCATGCGGGGCACCACGAAGAACGGCCAAAAGTTGATCTTAGCATGATCGATCTTGGCTGCGGCGTTATGTACCATAGCAGGGAAACCAGGATTGTTGTCCTGCAGGAAGCGGACGAACTCTTCCTTGTCTGCCGTCATAGCGGCAAGCTCATCGCGTGATCCATCACCCTCAATACGCCGCGGCTTTCCGATCAACACCTCAGACCCGTCGAAGAGTTGAGGAGCGATTGTGAAGGAACCGAATGGGGGCATCATATACGTCAAAGGCAGACGCACTCCCTCAGGAAGTGGGCCCAACTGTGATGTGGGTACGGCCGCCGTGACCCCCGACATATGCGTGAAAGCGAGCTTCATATCTGGGTACAGATAGCTGCGTACGGTGGAGTGGATACCATCTGCTCCGACAAGGAATGGCGCGCGGCCAATTTCGCCATCTGCGAACTCCCAGGTGACGCCATCACTACTCTCTGTGAGAACACGAACAAACTTCTTGCCAAAGCAGATGGGAACACCGAACTCGCCGAGCATCCCGACCAGGGTATTGACGAGCTCAGTACGATAAATGCGCAGGCCATCGTACCCGTACTTGGCGACGCCGCCGAACTCCTGAATGTCGGTGACGTTTCCAGTATTCACGTCCCGATAGTCAAGCTCGGCAAAGTTGTACCCTTTGGTACGGATGCGCTCATAGACGCCAAGGCGATCGAGGACGCGCAATGCGTTGGGCGAGAGCATGACAGCACCTCCAATGTTGACGGGCGCCTCGCCTCGCGCCTCATAGATGGTGCTAGCAATACCCTCCTTGTGGAGAGCCAAGGCAAGGGTGAGACCAGAGAGGCCACAGCCGATGATGGCAATTCTGGACATGGTTGGTTGAGGAAGCTATTGGTGCTACGTTGGAGAGATCGAGATCGAGGCTTTACTTATACAACCTCGTGGGGATCGATCCCCGACGTACCAGGTTGGAGCTTTTATGCAGCCCACTATCAGCGCTTAAGTGTCTCTTCTGCTTGCTGGAGGTATTGAGAGCCTCAAATGCAGAGCAGCTATCGGCCAAACATAATTCTTGTCTGTAACCTCGTAGCAGATAGCCTCGGGCTGCGTCAATAGAACCCGTGCTGAGCTACCAGGCATTGGACCCTGGCTTGGCTATGTCGTACCGCGGGCTTTACTCCCCGTCCGTCACCTCCATGTCGAAAGCTTCATTCATTCGATGCCCATGATAGCGTGGGAAATTGCTGAAGCTTGCAACCTCTGACGCATCATTTACCTCTCGTCCTGGTTTCTGCCTTCTGGTCACCACCGTATTCTTACTACTACAACGAGGAATGCGAGGATAACAATGCCTCCAGCCTCCGAGACTAGTCAAAAATGAGCACGAGCCACGGCGATGGACCCCGATGACTCTTGGTGTCTCCACCTCAACCCTTCCAACGAGATAGTATGTGATGCAATTTTAATCACACTCTCGCCCGGAACCCAAATTGTGCGTCGACTGATTTGTGTCACCAAGAACGACATGAAAAACACGCAATCTCAATCTGGGTGTCGCCCCATTGGCCCTGTATCACAACGAACGGAAGCATGCCTTCTCCTTTGAGGTGGCCATGACGCACAATTCCAACACACTCAACCTCTTTCCACACAGTACGATACCGCGATCCACAAACTTGAGAAGCCTCTGAATAGTCAACGAAATGTTATTCATCCCATCTCATCCGAGCTGAACGACTGATACTATACGATGGTACATTCTCATGATCAAAACAATTAGTTCTCCACCCGCTCGGCCACGTACTCCTTGCCGGTCAACCAATCATCCACGACACGATCGAAATCCGCATTAAACAGCCAGCGGAGGTCAAACGGCTTACGCTCTGCATTAGCGGCATTGCCATCGGGTAGGCGGCGTAAGTCGATCTGCTTGTTGAAGGCCATGACCTGATCGACGCGGTCCTGGCGGTACGATTGCCAGAAACGCAAGGCGCTGAGCACGAGCTCGTGGTCTGTGGCGTCAGCATCGGGACCCTGGGACTCTTTGCCCTGCTTCGCAGCACCTAGGAACCGCGCAAACATGTAGACATCCTCGAACGCCTGGTTGATACCCTGGCCTGCGCTCGGGGGGATAGCGTGAGCTGCGTCACCAAGCATGACGACGCGTCCAAAGCCAGCGCCTGCTCCGCCCTGGCTCGACCAATGCTCCATGCGCGGCACCACAAAGAACGGCCAGAAGTTGAGTTTG